>WHVD01000100.1:0-328017 GCA_015178975.1 Hysterangium stoloniferum
CTCTCTGCCTTCGTCCCAGCTTTCTCTTGTGGTTCAGTCTGAAGTCAATTTTTCTACTCGTTTATCTACTGCCGCCAAGCCATTGTCCTCCCTGCCACACTTGGGTTGCCCTCTCTGCCCTCGTGTCAGCTTTCTCTTCCAGTTCACTCTGAAGTTGATTTCTCTACTCATTTATCGTCTTGTTATTGACAGTATTTGTTCCCTCATAGGTTGTCTTTACGGCTAGGTATGTATTTTGCGTTAATCTAATATACTGCTATTCACATCTGTTATTTGCAGGTTCTTGTTATTCCACCTCGCCCGGCCTAAGTAACCCAAATGATGAGTCAAGGCGCCCCATACTGAGATCACGACCTCGTGGATGTCGTCGCCTCGCCGCAAGCTCCTTTGGAGATTTGACGCGTTGGCACGGGGTATGCTTATTTCTGATGGGTTGTGGGAGGATAAGGCGTTTGTCTTCATTACTGTACGTATCTTTCGTTCTCTCAACTTCTCGTTCTCACCAACAGAGCTCGGTTCCTGGCTCCCGACCCCTGCGGGGGTCGGGCGACTGTGAGCCCCGTAAGTGTCTTGTTTTTGTCCTAGTATTATAAATACTAATAGATTGTTTTGTTTTTTTTTCTATGTCATGTTTTCGCCGTTTTTTATAATATATATACCTTATAATAATTATTTAAATATTATAATTTTTTTTCAATCATCACAGCTGTTTCGGGTACATAGTGCGGAGTTTGAAAATCAATAAAAAAAATTCCGCTTTGGTCCCAAAAATAAATTGTCACGTAACTCCATAACGGGGGGGGAGTGAGATATAATACTTGGTATTAACCATATATATATAATGGGGCAAGCTATTACTGTAATTAGAATTACTTATTTCCTCGTTTAACATTTGGACCTCTGTGAAAGAATCAGCTCCCCCGCCACAATTGCACACTTGTTTGGGTTGAAACACGGGGAGGATAATATGATGATATATTATATTTAAAAGTCTAAATAAGAATGGATGCTTATATAGTACAGAATGTAGGGAACGGCGACATGTACCCGAAACAGCTGTAAAAGCATTGCGAATCAGTAAAATAAAAGTTGAAGTTTGGACAACAGTCTCTGCCGGTGCACTCGAGGTCAACTTAGCTGTTGACTGATTCCTCAAGACCATAGTTGCTTGAACAAGTGAGGGAATGAGACAATGTCATCCGGTTGCTCAGTCGTAGGTACATCATGTGAGCTGTCCATTCTTAAGGATCAATGAGCATCTCTGCCCTTCGTGTGTTGGGCAAGCAACAATATATATTTTACGTCGCCACCGCTCTCTCGCACAGTCGGAAAGACCCGGGCCGTGCTCAACCGGCGGAGGCAACTACCTATCGAGTGGTGCTGTGAGAACTACGCAAGATGAAAACATGAGATGATATACATGGTAAATGTGGAACAATTGCGAAGGGGGACAAAAGGGGGACAAAGAGACAAGAAATATGTGGCCATGTGGCCTCTAGGTTGTTGAATGCGTGCGTCACGTCTCATCCAGAGAAACCGAACAAAGGCATTGTTCGATCTAATAGCCCTTGGCGTCAATGTTGTGGGAGGGACTTGGAATAAATTCTAGGCCACACACAAGACGTTTTCTGCTAGTTTATATCTATCCGAAATATGGGATATTAACTATGTATATAGTGTGAATATTTAAATGTTGGTCTTTATTTTACATGTAGGTGAAATTCAGGATTTTCGCAGTGGTACCTGCTCAATATATACTATTTTTTACCTGCAATGACAATAGTACACAAAATCTGCGGGCATGGATCGATGGAGGCTAATCACTATAATTAAATCCACCACACAATGAATAAAGTCTGGGAATGGAAGTGGAACTGAGGGTGCATGTTTGTATTCGGTCGGAGCCGTACGACAACTCAACCTCTTATGTATAAAGCCCTGCCTTGTTCCACCACTCTTCGCCCCCACACACAACGCCACATCAACGCAAACTCAGGCACACTGACGAGACGTATATCCGTCAACATGCCTCGGACTGATGTGGAGAAAGCAGGGCGGAGTGCATTCACTACTGTGTATTAAATCGAAGCTGAGTGTAAGGCTGTCGGTATCAGCCTCACTCGGTCAACACGGACAGGACTAAGTTTTCTTTATTTTTAAATATCAGTAGGATACAAGGTGAATGCGAGGTTCCCTAGGGAAGAGTGGGGAAAGGATTAATGGTCCAAGAGAAGATTGATTCTATCACTATAGGATATGGGTTTTTATATCGTCAAGGTGAATGTGGCGGGAGAACAAAGAACCGCATGATCAGGCACAAGGGCACTACTTGACAATCAAGTGGCGGAACAATGAGTGGTTGATGGGAGAGGTTGGTGATGATGTATGTGGTAAGGTGGCCAGGCTTACACTGAGTTAGAAAATTAGCGAGGCGAACATCAAAAGTGAACGTGTTAGGACTGGTCGCTCGGACGCATCCTTCTTTTGTACGTATTGTTATCTTGGTGGGTTATTATTACAAGGTAACAGAGCACCCCTCAGGAGATCTAACAAAGAGATGAATATGGACTATAAGGAAGAGGGAACTGTGTGGTATGCAGCTTTTGCTGTGTTGGTGTGATGAGACAGCGTGTTTGTAGGGATGGGTTTCTTGGCTCTCAGCCTTTACTATATCCGCCTAAATTACGTGTGTTTTTACTCCGACTTCAGTTCAAAGCCCTGCACTCCCCCAATTTTCGGGTCGTTCTTAATATAGTTCAGTTAATTAATTCACGAGCGTGTTTCTTGTGTTTGCGGTCGGAGCGGGAATATTAGTACGGCAACTCAACCTCCTGCATATAAAGCCCTGCAACTGTCTTCACCCCCCTTACCGCTTTCTCTTGATTCTTGTGAGCGTCCTCTGACGGACTTATTCGTAGCTTTTAAAGCATTATATCAAGCCCCTCAGTCTTGAGAGAGGGCAATAAAGCTACAAATAAGACCGTCAGAGAACCCATCGCAAGACTCAGTCATTCTCGTACCACAGACAGCCAACGCAAAAGAAACTCGACAAGACATCGATTTTCTTCCGCGACCGCTGTCTGTGGTACGAGAATGACTGAGTCTTGCTCTGACGGTCTTATTCGCAATCTGTCATTCCCGCCGCCGATAACCCATACTATTGACCGCATATATCTTGGATGCTGTGGATGAACCAGGGCTATTTGTTGGCAGTCCTCTCAAGCTCTTGTGTGAGTTTTTGATTTGAAATATGCAAATAAATTGTAGGTAAAAATGGAGGCATCCTTGAAAGGGAGATTAAGACGTTTAATGCGCGGTAGTATTGAAGCCTGATTACGCAGTAGTATTAAGCTTCGAATCTATGAAATTGGTTAATAACTTAACGCCTGGCACGGGATGAACGTTGAGCAACTGTGACGCTGATCTGGTCCAATATAGTATCCCCCAAGGTATTGAAGGTCTTTGTCTTATCCGATGAAAGGATAAAGGATATATATAAGCGAGGCGTTCTCACAAAGTTGACCGGCATTCTTACTCTCTGTACTGCACTCGCACTACAGGATGGCGGACGATGACGACTTATATGGTGTACATGCTGACTTCAGGACACCTTCTGTCCGTGGCATTGCCATACTCATTGGTGTCAACGTAGTGATCAGTGCGTGGATACGATATACCCTTCGTCCTAAACGACTGCCTTTGTCACCCGGGCCCAAACCTCCACCACTGCTGGAAAATCTGCTCAACATGCCAAGGTCTCGAGAGTATGAGGAATACATCTGTCGACGTCGCGAACGATCTGTTAGAGCGGCGTTCAGCCATCTATTCTGACACGCCATACATGCCTATACTTCACGATTCAAATCTGTGAGTACGGCATTATACCTCTTTTGTATAGTATGCAATGATGGCTAGCACATCCACAGCATGGATCTGGATTGGTCCTTTCCTATGAAGCGATATGCCTCAAGCTGGAAAAGACAACGCCGTATTTTCATGCAGCATATCAATTCTCCAACAGTAAAAGCGTCATATTCATTGAGGCTGATGTCGTGCACGCACGGTCTCCTCGGGTCATTATTACACTCTCCCGCAGAGCTAGACGCGAGCGCAAAGTATACGCTAGCAAATGTGTTCTTGGGAATGGTATATGGCTTTGAGGTGCAACCAAGGAATGATCCCTACGTGAAATTTTCCGAAGAAGCTGTGACGAAAGTGATAGTAGGAATAAACCCCACGAAGTTTCTGGTGAATGTCATCCCCTGGTGTGGGTATTTAATTCGATAATGGTCATAAAAAGTCTGAAACATCTTCATTGGACAGTGAAACACGTTCCGGCGTGGTTTCCTGGGTACAAATTCAAGGCATGTGCTAAGGAAGTGAGAGCACTTAGTCAAGAATTATTCCGTCTACCTTTCAAAAATTACAAAATACACTTGGTGAGTGTGCTGGAAAAAGTCTGCGCAGCTTACAATTACAGGCTGCGGGGAACGCCTCACCTTGTTTCGTTGGCGAAGCACTCGGTGATCTTGCTGAGATGTCTGACCGGAACTATTGCGTGACGTAACAGAGGTTGCCGCTTCAATATATGGCAGTGTGTATCACTTCTATATTACAAATTATTTATTGACGGGATGATTTCAAAAATGTCCTCAGCTGCATCAGATACTTCCATGTCCCCCTTGATGTATTACATTCTCGCCCTTGTTCTTAATCCGGATATCCAACGTCGTGCCCATACAGAGCTTGACACCGTGCTAGGCTCCCCGCAAGGCAGTGACTTCCGCTTACCATCGTTCGACGATCGGCCTCACCTTCCTTATATTGATGCCCTAGTAAAAGAATCATTGCGATGGATACCTGTCGCGGCGACTGGAGTCGCTCACGCGACGATTGATGAGGACGAGTATCGAGGGTACAGAATTCCGAAAGGAAGCATAGTCATAGAAAACGCCTGGGCAATGTTACACGACGAGACAGTATACAGCGATCCGCTTATATTTTGTCCAGATCGATTCTTAGCCAATGTGGACAAGACCCCAGAAACGGATCCAACTACTCGAGGCGTCTTCGGATTCGGGAGACGGTATGGACATTTCAGCCATAAAATACACGTCAATCATAGTGACCACCATGATGTAGTGTTTGTCCGGGTTCAAGAAGTCGCTTATGCATTATTGTGGATTGAGATTGCAGGTCTTCTTGCTGTTTTTGATTTTGCACCTGCACAGGATATTGAAGGAAAAGATATTGACATTGGCTACACGGCCATTCCAGATGGAAATATCTTCCTGTAAGTGGAACAATCCCGCCATTGAAGCACAAATGCCGGAAGATTTACTGTTTTCCCCTTTCACAGACATCCTCCTCCCTACACTTGCTCTATAATTCTGCGGTCACAGTATACGAAGGCTAGTATTTTGGAAACAGAATATCAATGAGGTTTTTTTCCTTCTTTTGTAAGCCCTGACGGAGTGATTTGCTAGCAAATCCCAATTGACGCCGTTTTGCACCGGATTTTGGTATTTGATGACTTCTTTGACGTGGCAAACATCTTTAGAATGTATTTCAGTTGACACTCGGTCGAGACCACTTCCTTGAACCTGTGAGTAAAGCAATCTGAAGACACCCAATTTCTCGTCCTTTGCGCAGCAGGTCTAGACAATAGTTTGTTGAACGCGTGGTACGTGATGGAGATGCTTGTGTTAGAATTGGTGATGAAAACACCCTTTTACCTAGGGGCAGTTCACCCATTTCTTCAATTTTTCACATGAAATTGCTAAGTGTGGACCATGGATTTGGAGGCTAATGTATGACAGAACCGGTGTGCACCTAAACTAGCACCAAACCTATCATATCACATCAGAAGGTGATTCACAAACTGATACATTGATTGACACACAAGTACTTCTATTACAAGTCTATTAAACCCTTGTAGATTGTGTATTACAATAAGTCAACTCATATACTATTTTTTAATAGCTTGAGATGTGGAGCAGTAAAAGCAGAAAGAAAAAATAGGCTTACAATGAAAAGGAAGCAATTGAATCTATCAAAATGGAGTGTGGTCTACTAATACAAAAACTATGAGCTGAGTGTTGGTCATGACGCCCTCACATACGTGTATGTACTGACGTCTCATTGACTTGTGGTTGCCATTGAAATAACTGCAAATCCCATTTCCAAAAAACTATTCCCCGCTTCTATGTACTACTGCGTTTCTTCTTCTTCACCCCTTTTGGCATTTTGATTTTCCCAAATGTAGCAGTGTGTTGCTTCATGGCGTTGATGTAACGGAATAAACCAGGCATCACCTTCGAGTTGGAGAGCAAGAATCTAAGCGAGCTTGTACTACTTTCGACCGTACTACTTTTGCGGTTCAAACTTCAGTATATGACCAGTCCCCAGGAGACCCTTGCTTTGTAAAGTTAGCAACTGTGGACGCAGCGCTTTGGTCGGTTCTGATGTTCCAGAGCTGGTGATCAGTCCAGTATAGCACGGCAGTGTATGGGAACCTCAGTATTCTAAGTGGGGGAGGTCACCCTATGTATTAGCGTTCTATGGAGATAAGTTCTATACCATATATCCGCACAATCATGAGTTCTTGCATCTGTCAATAAAGCTACCCAGCATGAGCCAGGTAGAAATGCCGTTGGATTTGGGAAGGGCCAGAGAAAACATATTCCGGACGGCTGAAATGCTCGCCACATTCCATAGTGTCAGTTAACAGAGCCATTTTTTGATAACTTTTCAAGTGGCATAACCGCCGCTGCTAGCTTCAAATCACGTCACCATTAACCGCGTGGGTTCTCGAAAAAAAACAAGAAAAGGGATTTTCCATAGTCTGCTGTTAGTCGTGTTAATCCGGAGTGACTGGTTAAATATATAAATACACGTACCTTCTAATCCACTTAACCTGATTTCCACACCAGAAAACTCCCTTTGTACAATGGACTGAAGGAGAGAAGGCAATCCATGTTGATAGTTCTAAACACAGACACAAAGTAGCTGGAGGGAAGGGTAAGGTTGAGAATGACCTCAATCCGATTGATCGCATCTCTGGACAGCTGAAGTTGTTGGGACTGTTCAGCTTGGTCCTGAAGGTGCTGTAACTGATTCTTCAATAACAATTGATCATGGTAACGTTTCCTGGGAAGAGACAACCATAAAGATTGATTCGACAAGGCCGTTATAACATGAGCCTACCTGGCCATTTCAAACTTGTTAAGTTTTTCTCCCAACTCGAGGTTTAAGGATAATATCTTCGGTTCTTCTTCTCGAAGATATATCACACCAAAGCCACCTTTCAACTGACGTTTCCCATCCACAGCTTTAGCCTTGACATCAGCAACAAAACTTTGAATTTGTCATATATCAGGAAATAACCCCATGCTCCACCAAGGAAACTACTCACGACATCAACTCATTGTACATATTTTGCAACTCCTGTGGAAGGGTCTTGCTGTCTAGAAGCTCTGCATCGCTGGCACGGCTATCCAGTAAGATCCAATTTTTTCTAGCTGCTTTGAGATGCTTTGTACGAATAGGCGATGAGTTGTTGCATATGATAGAAAATCATTGTTTTATTTGTTCACCTCAAATGAGTCAAGGAAAAATATAGTGCCTCCAATCGCACTTTTGAGTGGCGGGAACACATCAGCAGACTCTTTAGCCCCGTCGAAGACTAATCGTGCAACATTTCCGGTAGTTTCGAGGATGGCATTAGTGGAAGGTGGTTTCACACCACGTTTGAGCTTGGGAATCCACTTTGAAAGGGCTGCCCAACCTGTCATCTCAGGAGAGCACAATGTGAGGGAAACAAAGTAATGATATCTATGGATGGTGAATAGCACCAACATTATCGCGATTATATGAAAGATTTGAAAGGCTGTTCATGTATGCATATAGCGCATAAGACTCTAGAAGACTGTTTTTTGGACAAGCCTGTGTCGCTCTTCCTGTGCGAATGCCCTATGATTTGATATAATAGCCTCCTTGGTAGAAGTTTACTGCTGTAGCTGATTGCGCCCGTGTGCCAAAGTGACAGTGCGAGTCAAATACAGAAAGAAATCAAGAATGAAGATGTAACTACTTGAACATGCGTATTGTCTATAGATGGTGTATGACTACGACTTGGACCAGCGACGTGTCCACTAATGAATTGATTACTGCTTGACTGGGGTCGTAGGAAAACGGGTGGGCGCAGAAAGAAGGGGTGAATACGGTGCGGTGCATTATTTTAATGCTGTTCAGAGCTGGCGCGGCTTCAGACTCCACGTAGAAATTGTGACAATGAGGCAGTATGCGTACCAGGTGTGGTGCCAATACACTCCTCGTAATTATATTATTTATTTTCCTAACCTTCCCAATCCTCATATGCCCCCCGCCCAAATTGGGTCGCGACATTCTGCAAAATTCTAGAAGATCCATTTAAACACCATCAGACTCGACGCAACTCTCAAGCCAGGACTGATGATCAGAAGGCCATTCGAGCAGGTTAGGCCCTTCAAAAACCTAAACCCTGGAAAAAGCAAAACTTACAAAGCACGTTTTTCAACCCCAATTTCCAGTAGGCTGTAGTGTATCCCCGAGTACTTAATTCTCAGCTTTGTTCTCAGGGATCCCTTTTGCAATTGGAGTCGGACGGCTTTATTTTTAGCAGGGAAAAGACTAAACCAACATTGATGCGAATCAGCTTCTCCGACCCCGAAAACCCACCAGGTACAGACCACAAGAGGATAACACGACCCAAATTCAGATTCAGGGGTGCCCGACCTTTTGAATTGTTCGCTGGAATCCAAACTGCCGATTAACGAATTGTATGCCTCTTGTCGTACTTGTATCATTTATTTGAGCTTGTGGACATAAGCATATTGCGTTAACATGTCCGTATAAGTGCAATGGGTGGAGCAGTTTCCTTAACTACAGACAAGTCAGCGAATCACTATAGAATTAGAATAAAGTAGAGACACCGCCTCGCTCCTCCATTCCCGCCACTCACTCGCATACAATTTTTCGTTAACCGCGTGGGTTATAAAAAAAAAATTAAGAAAAAAGCATTTTTTATGGTTTGCTGTTAATTGCGTTCATTTGGATTGATCGCTCAAATCTGTAAATACACTTACCTTCTAATTGTCTTAATTCTATCTGTATATAATAAAACTCTTTCTCCATACTAGATTGCAGGTTGAGAGTCATATCACTTAGCTTATTTTAAACAAAAGCACGTAAATAGCTGCAGGGAAGAATGAACTTGAAAATAACCTCAATCCGATTGATGGCGTTTCCGGGCGGCTGAAGTTGTCGGGATTGTTCTGCCTGGTCATGAAGCTGCTGTAACTGATTCTTCAATACCAGTTGATCGTGTAGATGTTTCCTGGGGAGAATCATCATCGAACTTGGTTGAAAATATGGCAATGTGAACCTACCTAGTCGCTTCAAACTTGCCAAGTCTGTTTTGGAGCTCAGCTTTCAGAAACGATATCTTCTCTTCTTCTTTTGGAATATTGATTAGACCAAAAAGACCATGCAACTGACGCTGGCCATCCACAGCTTTGAGCTTGATCTCAGTGAGGAAACTTAAATATTGACATACATATATTTCCATCAGAAAATAACCCATGCACAGCTAAGGAAACTGCTCACGACATCAACTCTTGATTCTTCTTTCGTGTCCGAATCATGTTGTCACTTTGGCACTGGGCGCAATTGGGTACAGCATTAGCAATTTACCAAGGAAGCTACTAAATTGAAAATATACCTCTCCCCGTGAAGTACAGCACTTGTCCACATAGCACTTCTCCTGGCTTTTATGGCTGTGCATGTACCTGGTTCCTGGATCTTCCAGATAATTGTTGGCGTCATTTTCCATATAGATTGCACAGCTTTGATCCAATCATTGTTTCCTTTGGCCAACACCGACAATGACGGGTTGGGCAGCCCTCTCGGGGTGAATTCTCAAGCTTGAAGGTCGTTTGAGACTACCTCCCGCTACTACTACTATCCTGGAAACTACCGGCAACGTTGCACGGCTGGCTCTCGACGGCATTAAAGAATCTGCTAATCCATTCCCACCACTCAAAGGCGCGGCTGGGGGTATTATATTTCGACTTGAATCACGTAAGGTGAGCGAATGCGATGATTCTTTATCACATGCAATGGTTCATCATCTATTCATACGAAGCGCCTCAAAGCTGCTAGGCAGGATTGGTCTAGAATCGCGCCACTTTTAAGGCGAACCTTAGCTCAAGAAAGAATTACCAGTCACCCAGCCTTGAGGCTAGGTTCCGTGTTTCGATCGTCTATTAATCATACAAGCAACGTCATCTTCCCCATTCAGGAAAAATTGTTCAACCCGACCCCAGGAGAAATTTCTGCGGCAGGGCGAATGAATTTCAATTATACCTTCTTGGGAACGAAAGAGATGTAGCTTAGACTTCGAACTTGTTTAGGATGTTAGAGATAGAGTCATGTGTAGCCTCGGCTATGCGGTGGACCATGACAGTCCCTAATCTCTCGCCACAATTAGTAATGAAAGGGTTAGTGATATCGGTATACACAGAGAGGGAGTACAGTTACAGCCTGTTACTCATCGTGAATATTTATTATATATGGTATTTACTATTTAAGAAGGTAATATTTCATAGTAAAATATTCCCATTCATATTAGGGGAAGAATAATACATCCGCCCAACAAGCCTGCGATTTTTGTAATTTCATTCCGTCACTTGGGGGGCGATATACCTTACGTCAGGAATGCTGCAGTCGAATGTTCCGTGGGCTGTGGATCGACCAAGGCTACAGAATTGGGAGTTTCCAGTAAGCACGTACCAACTCAGCTTTGATTAGGCGGGAACCGAGGCACCAGGGTTGTTTTCTTTGGGTATTTCATGTTGGTAGCGTCAAAAATCTGAATAATGTTTGCAGTTCCCCGTCTCACCATGGTCACTGTAAGGACTAATATATTGATCCAGCAAACACAATTTCTAAGTTCTGATAAGACGTCCCACACAAAATCATCTCTGAAATAATTCGCATACCGACTTTCACTGTGGTGTTCCCGCTTTCTGTAATATTCTCCCTCCATCACTGTGAGTCTCTGCTCATCACACTTATGGGGTTACGACCCCACCTGTCGTACTGGGGATTGATACAATGATGGCATCTGGCAACCTCCGTTCCGGGAGGGTATGTATTTTCTGTTTTACCAATCGATGACGGAGGCCGATCCACACCTAGCCTCAACGCCAACATGGTCGCGGCATAGCCGCCTGCTTTGAAGCCCGGTAGCATCTGAATCTACACCCTCGTCGAAGCGCAGTACACAGGAGAAATTAACCTGCGGAGCTGCCATAATTCAAGAGTCCGTGTCGACCGCTGCGTATACAGATAGCTCATGGTATTTACAAATAATGCTACTATGGCGGGTCCGCCCGTTGTTCCATGCCGGCGTATTTTTCATTGTCCGTGTTCTCCAAGTCGCCATCTATAGTTCAATAACCCTTCATTGTTTCCTCTTTCCATGCTAGTAACTGGCCTTCGTCTGGTACTTATATGCGACTACCTGTCGGTGCAAGGATCACACTGAGTCGCGAGTATGAGCAAAACCAACACCTGATGTTCCCGTCACGTAAGCAAGAAAAGCTGAATTTTTATCGTTATCCCAAGACTCACGATTATTCGCCACTTTTTTGTAGACGAGTATCAGCACCACAAAAAATACCCAAATGAAAACACGCCACTCACTATCATAGACAGTATAAACTTTCTCCAAGAACTTCTGTCCCAAATTAAACGCGTTGGGCCCGGCGGGACATATCCAAGTATGTAGCACGTTAGCAGTCATATTTAAACGAGGATATAGTTCAGGAGATATGAGATATTGCGATGGGGTAATAGTAAATTCTGTGTTGTTTATAGTGATGGTGAGTGAGGGGAGGGTGCTGCTGGAGTTAGGGGGGAAAGAAAGGAAGCCTTCAAAGCCGGGCGTCGTGTCAAGAGTGCCGTTGTAAGAGTGGAGGATGGAGAAGAATTCGTCACTAGGGGACCAACATTACTTTTGAGGTATGGAAAGATGTGCACAATCCTCACGTTGGGATTTCTAGTCCTAATACCCCGCTGTCCGTTCGACCATAAGCCTTCACGTTCGACACGACTGACCCAAAGGTCATTCCAGATATCTAATTCGCGATGTATTGGATATATCGCTGGGAAAGGGTGTGATTTAACCTTACATTGAACTCCCAGTGCAGATTTAACGGAGGGTTTTGTGGGATCCATGTAATATCCCCTGGAATATGACGAAGTCTACATCGATTGTGATCCACGCGGCCTCGTATTTACTCACCATTGATATGATTCATGTCCGCTCCGCCAAATGATATCTCCCCAGATCCATCCGCCGTGCCGGCGTTATCAAGTGGCTGCATATACAGGCCAAAAACTGGTTGCTGTATTTTTCCCTGCGCAAACAGGGTCTCAACGAACGTGGGGGTAGTCTGGAACCCAGATACTTCGCCTTTGTTCGATTTTGAGGGTCCTAAACCGACTAAAACAAACGAAGATTGGGAGATAATATAGGCGGTGTATTGGATACGCACGTATGCCATCGAATGGCCTGTTCAAGTCAAACCCGACCGTTTCGTTGGCAGCGCCGATGATTTGTGAAGTTGCTATGGCGCCGCCTATCTGGACGGTATCGTAATACGCGGCACCGCGGGCAGAACCGATGCCATATCTAGGGTTGATCGTCAATTTCTTCTCAAAGAGATCATGTTGTGGCACACAGGCCACTCGTGCGTACCCTACACTGAACGTTTGATTAAGGCTGAGACGATTGTGTCAGTGTACCACGATAATTGAAAGACTCGGAAGGGGTGGAAGTTTACATACTCTTGTGTTCCGAGGCCAGGCTTGTACGGCTCCTGGGCACCGACCCAAAGTACTGAGCTGCCTGTGTCAACTAAGACCTTGGTGAATGTTTGATTATCGCCAGCCTGAACTAAATTCAGGGAGAGACGGGTGAAGATTGAAACGGAGTGGGTATAGTTTGGAATATTACCAGCTGTGACAATTTTAAGTATCTGGTTTCTGGTCCGAGCCTTTGATAATATGGAGATGTCTTGCAAAGTATGATCTGCTAGAGAGATTTAGAGTTGCTCAGCGGACAAAGATTCCTGTGTAGTCGAAACCTTGGATATTAGAATGTTGGTCGTGACGCGTATCTTGTGTCAATCTATAAAGTAGTGTAAATATCCCAACAAGGTTTCCTCTCAGAGCAGTTCTCAACTCACATCAACGTGGAAGTAATGGGGATTTTCACAAGACGGTCGGATCCCCCGGTTGAAGCAAGTCCAGTCACAGCCAAGAGGGCAAGGCTAAGTGTATACACCAGTATACGCATTTCAGACCAGAATAAAACGTTGGTCAACAAACGTTATTGGGATCGAACAAGAGAGCAAGTTGTCGCCTGTGCCCCACTGTATACTACGTATAAGCGCGTACGGTGCCCCAAGTCACTGGCGAACGTACAGCAAGCATGTGCGGGAGCGGTTATATTATAGACCTATCGGATGTCTTTATATTGTGCCATTACGCCTATTAGAAGACTTCTGACAGCCCTTCGTATAGAATTGCCGTTTCTTGGTTACAAATGTCACCTATGCACAACAGCCGATTAATGAGGAGACAACTTTGCCGCTGGTGTTTTCCTGAATAGACAATGGAGATGCTGGTTCAATTGCAGTACAACCCGACTCTACTAGTGGAGTCCCATTCGACTCTGACCTTCTCTACGTGTTCAATCAAAATCCTCCAAAATGCATCTCATTAACATCCATGGATTTAGTCGAGTCACTTTCAGAAGACGACCTTAAAGTTTCAAACTCCGACTCTTCACTAGTATCGTCTGACATCACCGTCATGATTCTTAATGCAAGTGGCCAGCAGCCACTCGAAGAGCTGTTAGAGCAACTTAGAGCAATTGTGCAGTCAATTCCGTTCCTCGAATCGCAAGGATATAAGCCACCAATTATTGATGGCGATGGATACAATTTAAATGGTGATCCCATCATCGGTTTGCGGATATTCAGGGATGCAGTGGGTCGCGAAGTGGAGATTCTTGAGCAGGTCGAGTAGTTTGATGTTCATGTATTATTATGATGTAGTTAATGATTTGTATATTGGCTAGTTTTTAGCCCGACCAGACCACGGACCTGAATTATCGACAAACGCATCCTATTTCATTGCGGTGTGGAACGAAATATTAGCCGCGCCTCCACCCATCGTGGCTATCGGAAAGATATATGACCCACCTCGTGCTAACCAGACCAACAAAAAAGGCCCGTCATCCAGATCAAGGCCAGGCGGCATAAAAGTCGACGTCGTAGCAGACGAAGGCCGGAAATGGATTCGCGTCAACACGTAATGAACACGCCCTCAGGCTTGTATAGCCCTCCCCCGTGCACATAAATTTCGCTGACCGCATCTCCGCGCAGAATGAAGAATTCGCGCATCATGGCGGAGTTCCGCGAGTTTGACTCGTACCTGACGTATTCGGATGAGGAGGACGGCTCGGATGCCAGTGGTGGCTCGTTTGATCCGCCGACTGACCAGGATAATTCGCTGTTGAGGATGGGACGGGCACTTGTTGCTGCGAGTGCGACGCCTGTTGCTGGCACTAGTGAAACGCCGACTGTCACTTTACGGCTCACGCGGCTGCAGCCTGATTCCCCAGGCGAAGAGACGGACCCTCGGATCGGAGAGACTATAGATGCCCTTCGAGAAATGGGACTAGACGTGCAGCTGGGAGAACGTCCATTTCGCAGCCTGACTGCGAACGGGGCTGGTCCCTCGACGCCACCACGCTTTTATACGACAAATAGAATCAACCTGGACTTGTCTATGCTTATAGCCCTCGTATCTGATTTATCACACGCCAAGCTTCCTCATAACGAGGCAGAGGCTTGGGCTAGATTTAAAATGCCTAGCAGCGCCCGTACTTGGAAGCTGGGGAGAGGCACGATAGGAGATCATGATGGTATTATGGATGGTAAAGAAGGGAGTAATGACTATAGTAAACATTCTCGAGCTTTGTCACTACAATGTTTGCAGGAGATGGAGCATGGCCTTGTCGAAGAGGTTGTTGAAAGGCTTACGTCCACCTTGCCCGCGGATGAAGCCCCAGAATTCTGGACGACTGAAGAGGCCCGGGATCGATGCCTACAAATCGTAAACAAGATAGGTGGAGAACACGAACGACGGCGAGCTCATGCCTTATTTCCTAGCGAGCCTACTGCAGATATTGCCCGTTGCCGCGAAGATTTTTGGCAGGGCTCTCGATACCCCGCTTCGTATTTTTCGTCCTTTCTGCCCATCCACATATACTCTGAAGAAATACGACAAACGCCTCGCAATATGTCTTCTTTATTCTGGGGCCATCTTATCCAGACATGCCAGCATATTCTTGCACACGATGCCGTGCCGCACCCGCGGCTCTTCCGGAAATATGGAGAAATGGAGCGTGCCAAGGTGTCCACTGCTAATACCAAATTGACGGTACACACTATGGAATCCATGCTAGTCGGAGCCTGGGAGGGGATGACGACGCTGACGGCTAATAAGTCCAGCGTCAAGGCGATCCTAAGGGAGATGAAAGGAGTGAAGCAGGGAAGTGCCGAGATGCCTGTGGAATCGTCGGATAGTGTTGATGAGTGTGGGGACGGCGCTGTGGCTGCGATATGGATTGTGGAGCCCCGTAGTCTTGCAGAGGGAATGAGGGTTGATTTACTACCGACGTCTGAGTCAACCTAAGGATTCATTCATATCATGGCTGGATAATATTTACTCAGCCCCATGATGTAAATGGACCAAGGGAAGCCTGTCTATACCGTGGTGATTCCAGATATTTGCACCGTTAGAGACCCACTCACAGACTCCTTAACCACTGCACCTATCAACTAGTCATATTTAGACCTCTAGCAGAGCCGTCGCATATCCACTAAGTCAGGAAATAAAAAACATCTATTGATAACATTCCTTCGAGTACAATACGATTACTATAATTTCCCCTTAACTAAATACTAACATTAAGGCAACTCCCGATCTCCCCCCATAAGCCTCTCGGTCCTCGCAACGCACCTCAACACTCTTCGCACCCTCTTCAAATCCTCGACTCTCATACCGCGTGCCATGTCTCCCCTTCCCTCGCCGCAGTCATGCCCAGCCCCATCGCCACGCTCACAATCACCCACGAGCTTCTCCACGTCGCCCAGGCGCAGCCGCGGCCCCCAGATACTATGCTGATAGACGTCAACGAGACGACAGCTTCGCAAGGCCCGGCTGTGGAGGACGATCGACAGCACCGATCCGGGGAGCATGAATACGGCCTGGCTGATGGTGAGTTGGATTAATCCCGGACTGGGGCTCGGAGGATACGCGTCGGGCTCGGGCCTGCGCTCCGAGACGATATCGTGGCCCGTGCTGTGCGGCTGGCGCCCCTCGATGTGCTGGAGAGCTGTGACGAGCTCTTCGCCGTCGTGGAGGAAGGAGATGTTGGCGAGGTGGAGGGACTGAAGCGCGGACCAGTGGTGCATTGCCTTGCAGAGGGCGTTGGCTGCGGTGGATATGATCTGAGAGGGTTCCGGTTTGGCGATGGTAATGTAAGTGGAAGAGCCAGGGAATGGGGGGACAGGGAGATACGCACGGCGGTGGAGAAGTGGTGTTCCGGGTCTGGGCCCTTCCAAGTGAACACTTGGGGGCTGTTGTGAATCTCTCGTTAGCGTCGTGCACCAAGGACATCATTGCAGTAACAACAACGGACGCACGCACTTGATCTGGCTAAGAGCTGGATACACTAAAGATAGATTAGGATCGTTCATATGGGAATGCAAGCATAGACGAAGTTCCCGGACACCACGACAGCACCGCGTTTTGCAGTTGGACGCCAACGCGCGGGCATCGTCTCGCGGACCCGCTTCACCAGCACACGAACTCGGACCGCGCGGCTCAGGCGTCGTCTTCACGAAACACTGGCACCGCGCCAGAGCCCGCTGTATCATCGCCCACATGCCATGGCTCGGCGTCCCGCCCGGCAGACGTATCTCGACCTCCCTTCCCCGCGCGCTACACCGCAGCGGCCGAACGTGCTCCCCGTCAACGTCAGCGCCAGAGTTGGACTTTGAGCGAGAGTGCGTGGCAAAAAGACGCAGACGGTCCAGCGACGTGAGGTGGATCCGCTCGTGCAGGAGAGGCAGCGCGATCTCGGCCCATGTCGAGCTCACACGTGCGATGCTGGAGGGTATAGGGTGTATAGACAGTGAGAGCTCGATAATGTGCTCGGCGAGGTCGTAGGGGAGGGTATATATGTTCATGCAAGGCATCTGAGTGAGATGCAATGAACGTAACGTGATATCTAATTTTAATAATTTCAAGTGCTTAATATGCCGATAAGATAAGATATCGGCTGATACACTCGAAAGGCGCCAAGTTAAATTCCGAGACGAAAACAAAGCAATGTTGCAACATGTAGCGACTCTCTAAGACAGAGATAATGCGACAGAACCGGAACAGCGATAGCGCGATGAGTGGGTAAAAGGAAGAAAGACAAAGAGTACTAGTAATATTAATAACAACAAGACAGACTAACGGGCCCATCATGAAAAGAAGCACAAAGATTATGGGTATTGATGCCTGATGAGAGTGGTAACAGACTTGAAAATGAGGGGGCAGTGCGTGAGGATGAGGAGGAAGAATTTAATTGAGATATCCACGGCACTTGGCAGAGCCGCACAAGCAAATAATCTTCTCTTGTTCAATCGGGAAGTGATAATCTGCAAAGCACACGCATACGAGTCAGAGAGAAGAGAAAACATCGTGCGTAACAAGACGAAAAAGACGCACCATATGTGATCTCATCGCCCAGCTCGATATCCTGTTTGGCGTAGATGACAATCTTCTTCTCCCCATTGATCGTGATGATCTTCGCAGTGCAGTTTGGATCACAGGAGTGGTTGATGAGCCGGCTAAACGAGAAAACAAGGGCATCAGCATGCATCACGCAATCGAAGAAGGAAAACTCAAAACTCACCCCAAATTACCCTTCTTAGTCGCATCCACCACAAGATCATCATCAATCCTAAAAAGATAACTACTCCCAATCCCCTGCCGCTCATACGCCTTCTCCCGCTTATCCGCGACCGCCTGCCGGATGATCTCCCCCACATACTCAATCACCATCTCCCCTTTCGCAATGCGTTCCATCGCGTACAGGCCCCAGTCGTGGATCGGGCTCCTCGCAAACCGCAGCTGCTTCTTCCGCGTCTGGAGCTGGTTGAACTTGATGAGCATGCTGTCCTTCGTCCCGATCAGCCCTGCGTCCGCAAGACTCATCGCAAGCGCGCGGTTGAGATCATCGACGCCCTTGGCTTGCCCGCGCGCGCTGGCGCGGTTGGAGCGCGAGGAGGTGAGCGGTTGGTGCACGTGGCGCGGAGCGGTGATGTCCAGCGTGTTGTGGCCGTGGCTGAGCTGTCCCTGTCCATTCGTGTCCCCACCGCCACTGGCGCCGCCCGTCCGGGCGGTATACTGCGCGACGTACGAGGCCTTTTCGGTGTGGGGGATTTTGTAATATCCTTCCGTCCGCGCGGAACCGGTCGTGTGGACTCGGAAACGAGGAGCTCGGGGTTGGGGTTGGGGTTGGTTAGGGTCCGGGACTGGGGCGGCGAGTGGCAAAGAGGGAGAGGGAGGCGGAGAGAGCATGCCGAGATCTTGGCCTACGACGACTTTGACAAAGTACATATCTTCGTCGTCTTGACAGAGCCCGATCGCGAAAAGGTCGAGAGGCTTGGAGGGGGGCGGTGTTGGCGTCGGCGTCGGCGAGCGGGATGACGAAGGAGATGCGAAGGGGGTTGTGAGGTCGAGAGAGGGGATGTCGACTACTTCGATGGGTTGCGGGGGCCCGTCGTCGAGAGTGGTGAGCATGAGGACGTCTTCGGGCTCGACGTCTTCATGATCGCGAATCGGCTTATCCTTATTCTTCCTCTTCTTTGATGCCTTCTTCTCAGCAGCAGCAACAGCCTTCCTAGCAGCCGCAGCCGCTTTCTCCTTCTTCGACACTCCCGCCGTCACAGTCGCAACAAGCGTTTCCTCGCTGCCCACCGACTCTGCCGTTTCCGTCCCCGTCCCCGTTCCTGTCTTGCGTTTCTTGCTCTTGCGCTGTTGCTCCCGTTCCCGTTCTTCCTGCTCCGCTTGTTCCCGCTCTTTACGCCGTTTCTTGCTCTTGAGCGACTGCGGCCGCGGATGAGGCGGTGGTTGTGGTTGTGGTTGTGGTTGTGGTTGTGGTTGTGGTTGCGGTTGTGGTTGCGGTTGCGGTTGCGGTTGCAGAGCAGGGGACAGTTCATCCTCTGACTCTACATCCTCTACAACAGCGATCTTCCGTCGTTTCTTCTTCCTCTTCTCCTCCGGCTCCGGCTCCAGCTCCCGTTCAGGTTCCGGCTCCGGCTCCTGCTCCTGCTCCTGTTCCTGCTCCTGCTCCTGCTCCTGCTCCTCGTCCTTCTCCTCAGTCTCTCTCTCTCTCTTCTCCACCTTGACATTCTCTCCTCGCCGTCTCTTCTTAAAACTCAGCCCCTTCAAGCCACCCGCAACACCCAAACCTCCCTCCCCACCTGCACCCACACCCATACCCGCACGCAAGCCCTCTTTCCGCCGCCTCTCCTTCTCCTCCCGCCTTTTCGCCCTAGCCTCATCAACCATCTCCCGCAACCTCGCGCCGACAACACGCTCCGTGACATCTTTCTCTAGCAGCAGCTTCAGCTCGGCGAGGATGGTGACCCGGGCTTGATGTATCAGCGATGCGTCGTCCCATTTGATCGTGTGCGCAGCTTGGAGGGTGGGATGCGGCGGGGGCGGGTGGACGGAGAGGGCGAGCCCGAGCGTCCGGCCGTGGAGTGTACGGGTGGAGAGCACGAGGCTACACCGCCGCGCGGTGGACTGTGTAGGGAATGTGATGTACCAGTAAGGAGGATCATGAAAGACCTGGCAAGGATTTTGAAACGGTTAGTTAGGATTTAGGGGGTGAACAAAAAAAAAAAGAAAAAATTGGAGGGTTAAGGAAGGAAGAAGAAAATCACCTTGTTAATATCAAATCCGCCAAATAAGCCCTTTACCTCTACCTCCGTCACGTCCAAAAAGCCCGCTGCGTCGATGCGGAGGTGGTCATACGGACTGCGGGCGAGCTCGGCCTGGATATTGACGTCGCGTGCTTTACCTTTGTGCGGGGTGAGCTGGAGGGGAAGGTTTGAGTCGGCGAGGCTGCTCGTGCCAGGTGCAGATGCATGGAAAAAGCCGTTCGTCGTCCCCTGCGCCGATCCAGACCCATTCATCCCCTGCCCCTGGCCATGAAACAACCCCAGTCCAAATCTAGACCCGTTCGCACCCGGTGACGGTGTGCGTGGCGGTTGCCCTTGCGATGTGCCGTTGACATAGCGGGCATTAGCATTCGCTTGAGGTTGGCGTAATGAGGAGGGGGGGAGGGGGATCTGGCTCTGGCTTTGGCTCTGGCGGTGATGTGAGTATGGCGGTGGCTGCGCGTCCGCGTGTGCTTGGGGATGTGCGTGCGAACGTGGGTACTGGTGAGGCGAGAGTGGATAGCGATGATGTTGCGAGTTTGGATGCTGATGTTGGGGGTGAGAGTGGTGGTGCAAATGCTGCCCGTGCGAATTCTGCTGGCTCGGATGCTGCTGCTCGGGCCCCGCAAACGGCACCCTCTTAATCCATGGCGCCCCCGCCCCCGGACCTGTATAACCATTCCCAGCGCCATCCAGCGCCATCCGAGCCTTGTCAAGTGCCGCAGGCGGCGGCCGTCTGATCACTCTCGCGGGTTGCGTCGATGCCAATGCGGACCCGGGCGTTGAGACGCCGGCGGCGGCATTGGGGACGGGTGTTGAGGTAATTGAGGACGAGCCGACTGGTGCTTGTCCTTGTGCCGCCCCGTGCACGTGAGCATTCCCGTTGAGCTTCGGCGTCGAAACGGGTTTTTGTCCGTTCATCATTATATGTGCACCGCCAGCACCCACACCACTCCCGTTCGAAGCCATTCCTACTGCCATGCTCCCACTCCCGCTCGCAGACGCAATGGCATTCGAACTCGCACCCGCACTCGCACTCGCAGGTTCCCGCCGCTTCCTAATCATCTCCTTCCTCTCCTCCTCCTTCTCCTTCAAAAACTTGCCAAGCTTCTCCTTCTCCCCATCAAATTCGACGCTTAGACGCGTAGATGCGGACGACGAGGATGCAACACCCGAGAGAGGCTTTCCGTGGGACTTCTGCATGGCGTTGGAAGCGTGGCTGTGAGTGGTGTATCTGGGAATTGAGAGTAATTAAGTTGAAATACGGGTAAAAGGGATAGGATAGAGCAGAAGAAAAGCACTCACCTGATCCAAACGACCCCTAACATTGCGCCGGTAGCTTTATCGACTTGTTGTTCGAATGCGACAATATCGCCGAAACGCTTAAAGTGTGCGCGGATGTCGTTTGCGAGGACGAGCGGACTTAGACCTTTAACGAGTATTGCGCATGGGGGCGGCGGGCCTGTGGAGTTTGTGTCATGCTGTAAGTATCATGAAAAGTCCGTCAGTATAGAATTATATGATATACCGACGGCGTAAGGAAACGCACCTCATAAGGCGTGACAAGATACATTTTCTCTCTGCAAATTCTTACACTCTTAATCTCAGCGCCCAAACCCCTGATGCGTCGTCTTGGGTCTTTGACACCACTAGTGCCTTCATCTCCACCATCCGTACGGGTGACAAGCTCCTTTTCCTTGTCTTTTGGGCGGTGGGAGCGTTCCCAAGGATCCGAGCAGTAGTAGTCGTATGTGACTTTCCAATTCTTGCGGGGCATGCCTGTCCATTCTGGTGGAGGTGGAGGTGGGGGCGTCGGCGGAGGTGTTGGTGATTTTGGAGGAGGTTGGGGTATGCTGGGTGCTGGTGGAGTGATGGGGAATGCGGGGGGCGCGAGGACAGGGATGGGTGATTTGTCGGGGGGTTTGAGGGTTAAGTGGGGTGGTGGCGCAGAGGGTGGTGATGGTAATGATGATGATGGTGGTGGTGGTGGTGGTGACAGAGAGGGAAGTGGAGGCGGCGCCGAGTGTGGTGGTGAGGGAGGTGGGGGTGGGGGCGGGGGCGGGGTAGGGTTTGCAGGTGGATGAGAGCGTGGTGGCGGAGGAGTCTGTGGAGGGTGTTGTGGAGGGCGGATAGTTGACCATCCGTTAGTGGTATTATTGTCACTGCTGGTGCTGCTGGTGTTGTTGTTGTTATTGTTGTAGCTGCTGGTGGTGAAGTTTCTACCGCTGCTGCTGGTGGTGCCGGCGGAGCTGCCATTAATGACGGCATTGAGGCTGCTCGGTGCTGTTGGGAGCGGGCGGGAAGCTGAGGATGGAGGATGTAAAGGACTCGGTGAAGCTCTGTAAGATGGCCTCGGTTGAAATGCGCGTTTGTCTTTGAGAGCTCTGGGACCAGTTGGTGGGGCAAAGAACGGTTGCGACGACGATGAAGAGGGTATTGGCATTGGCAGTGTGGGGATGGTTGAGGATGACGGCGAGGAGGATGAGGATGATGATTGTAATGAAGAGACGAGGGCTCGTGGCCCCGTTGGAGGAGGCTTGCCCGTCATCGTATATGTGGACGCGGTCGGCTTCAAGAGCGTCGAGTCTGACAACGAATGCGCGCGTCTAACTCAATTCCCGTGTCCAACCTCAAATTCCCCAAAAAAAACATATCCTGAAAAAACATACATGTATTCCATGAAATAACTCAATTTTATTCCGAACAGAGAGCACTTCTTTTGTACGTCAAAGGGGTCGAAGACACAACTCTGGCTCATGTCGGTGAAGGCCAGTCACTTCCTGAAAAGGCGTGTCACTGCCTCTATCCTGTGTCCGAGTCCTACGTCGACTCGACGTAGCCGCGGTCAGTTCACCCCTACGTCGACTCTATTATCCAAAACTATAATATTCACGACTTCTGCTGTGCCACGACACGGAGCATGTGCCCAAGCTTAATCCAATCCATCCACCATCCCTCTGGCGCCCTGCGGGAAGATATATCTGTCGGATCCGAGTTTATTGTAGGACACGTTTCTGTGAGCGTGCCGTAGTATTTAGCAAGGAACATCACAAGCGGTTTCCTATCTACGCACGTCGCTATCCTGTGTCCACGTTACCTCATTTCTAGACGGGGACCGCAACCGCTAAGCCTTTCAAGTGGGCTGTGGTAAATGGGCGCAATTAATATGATATTTAAAGGTTACAGATGGACCTCCCTGAGTCTCTGAGCTTTAAAGCGGCCGTTATCCATCAAGTATCTACGTGCTACTTGAGTTTAACCTCGGATTGGGCAATTCCCGTGTGATATTTTCTTCAACGGTCAGTTATAGCATTACGTAGGTTTAAACACCATCCAGAAATGAGGAGTGTATTTAATCACATGGTGGGGATCGAGGATAGCTGAAATGTTCAACAGATGCCTAGAAATCCAAGAGGGCCTGAAAATCATCTAATAATCCAAGACAGCAGAGGTCCCAAAGTGTTTAACTGGGAGAAATCAATGAGCTATTCGCTAATCCAAGCAACTTCATAATGAATATGTGCTTGGTATGTAGTGGTCTATGATTTTACTACATCCATATCTACATCTGAAGATGGGCGGCAGCATGTTGACGTTGATGACGAGGGTGATTCTATAAATGTCAGGCCTCAGGGACGTTGTCATGCTTGATTTCGACCTTGTTTACAGATGCGGGATACATTGACGAACCAGTGAGCGGTAGTGGTGTTGGCGTTGGAGCCACCAAACGACCCTGTTCACAGATAATTTCGGGGGAGAAATAATTGAGGATGCGCGTGATGTAGGGGACGCCCCCATCCTCTTCAAATTGGGAGCAATGGGTGGGAATTTTCTTACGTATATATTTAACCATTGTGCGTGATACCGACCATGGTCAGCCCAGACGATGTGGAGTTTGTATTGGCCATCTGTTCCGCCTACTTCTTTGTGATACATCCTTGTAGTTCACAATACTCGACCGAATATTGGTTGGCTTTATGTTCGGACCTTTGCAATATGTACTCCCCGGTCCCCTCCCGCTCAAGGTCTAGAACGCATGAATAGTTAGACCGAGGGTGTTCATATGAGAACACGATGCATCTTCCCTGATTATTGTCTTTCGAGGGTATATTAAACGCCATTCATACAATTGCCTCGGCAATGAACCATATAAATCGTTCTGGAGCTTCGTATTGTCGAATCCGAAGGCACAGCAAGGCTGAGGGAGCAATTTGAAAATGCCGGCACCTATAATTACACACAACAACAACCAGATCCACATAGCACCAAGTCACACCACTCGTTCCTCGATTAAGAACGCCTCCGCATGTATGTAAACAAGATTAACCGCTCCCTTTTATCCAGATCATTCTGTATTCTGAAAAAATGTGATCCGCTTGCATTTCAGTATTCCAGCGGAGGACGGAGGAGTGCAATTATCCTGTACAGATCAACAGCGCCTGCCAGTTCGGCGGTGGATCCATTGTCCTAGCAGATTAGGTGTTAGTCCAGAAATAAATCTGCTGTTAGGTATGAATTGGTGAGTTCTTCGGGCCACGGGTTCACTCTGCAATCATGGTGCCGCCAAAAAATACTGGCACAGCTGGTATCAGGCTGATACTCTTTCAAGTTGTCAGCCAATTTCCCCGCACTCTCGTGTTTTTCGCACCTTGCACATCCTGCGGAACCATTGTACGAGATTTCCATGTATTCTAGAAATATCCAGCAAGCTCGGGGGTGAGTTGGAGATAATGAGATGGTCAAATGCTCCAGGTTTACAATTGCAAAAAAACGTGCTGCAAGCGTTCCGGCCTATGAATTCCCGAACAGATCGAAGGATGAGGCAACACCGAGTTTTTTGGATGAAATTCCTCAGGTCATTCGGGAGCAAATCCTCTGGTTCAGAAACTCTCGTGGGTCATGTTTCTCTTGAAAAATGGGACTGGTGCGTATATCCTGATCCGCCGTACACTGCGACAAGAGGCCGATGCTTCGAGCCTTGGAGACCACCGAAAATCTTGTACCGCCGTGTCTGGAATGGTTTTACAGCAGCTGAAACGTTGAAATCAACAGTACCTTCTGTAATAACTGGGGACACGATGGCGGTGCATTATTCCCTCTGGACCTTAATATGCGCGCAACATTACGAACGCTTCCAGGTATTGGACGACAAAAAACGGACGAAATTGATGGTTATAGCGACAACAAGGAACCAAAATCAGACTCGAGTCCAGACTCCGACGTCCGTTCCCATTCCCGCTCAAAATTTAGGCTTTGATTATCATACACATTCAACGTGCTGCAATATTCTGGTATATTTCAATCTTAAACACCCAAATCAGCCCTCCCGCTGTAGAGTAACTTGAAGGATCCATTGAGTCTATAGGCCCTGTTCCCGGCATCTGGCATTGGCAAGTGGCATCTGAATGTTGGATTTTATATCTCTCGATATCATTTAATTCCCATGAATTAGTGATGTCACTAATGTGTTTGAATCGTTCCGAGATATCACCTTAACCTCCTTCAAGTTGTCGGTTCTCCAGCTGCTGGAACATTAAAATCAAGAGTGCCTTCTTTGATGTCTGGGGACATGGCTACTTGTGATTCCGTATATTCGAGGTTGAATTAATTTCAATTACAAGTGTGAATTTAGGGTTAGGGTTAGCCCATGAAAAGCTCCAAAAAAAAGGAGCCCGGCCACTCCGAGGAGCGAACCAGGACAGGAAAATATTTAGACGGTGCATACAGCATATGCCGTATACAAGCCCCAAGCACTAACTGGGGACAATGTGTCGCCGTGCTATGGCCAGGTCTCAGGGCCCGTGAACGCGAAGACATGAAGGTATCCACGCCATCAAGGTAAGTATGAAGAAACAAGATGCATGCGCGGTTCTTTTATACGTTCTGTGGAGCCGTGCACGGGCCATGGTCGGGATGGACGTGTGAGACTAAATCTTGGTTTCGAACTAAACTTCTATAAATTTAGTCTATATGTAGTACTAGTTAAGTTAAATTATACGTTATTTTAACATTTGCATAATTAAGATACTTATTCTATGATCATCTGGTAATAGACGAATATCTTGACTGATATTATGTTACTCTGCATTAAACGTTGAAAGATAAGAGAATAGAGAGAATAATTCATAAACAATATCTCTTACAAGGCGTTGGACCTCTGGTAGCTACAGGCTTTCACTGTAGTTTGTGATACTACACCGTCTTCGAGTTCATATAAAAGAGTGATATTGCTTCGTTCTCTCTCTCTTAAGATAGCGATATGATCGTTTTAAGGATTTACAACAACTGTTAATCAACTCAGAGCTGGATTAAGAGGGGATGATAGCCCACCGGGACATTTGCTGGTACGCTTCAACCTACCTCTAAAATAAAGCTCACTGATAGAAAGAAAGAAAGCGCGACCGTTCCTATGTGAGGGTTGTGATTTGTTTGTTTGAGTCCATCGGCTTTTAAATGCCAGCGTCCTCTCCCTTCTACCCTCATTACTCTCAACTCCCCCCACACGCAACTTACTCGCCCGAAATTGAGGCCCCTTCAACGTGAGGGCTGTTAAATGAAGTTCTCCAACATTATATCGTTTGCGAACGCAGTCTGGTGGTGTATACAGACAGCATTCCGCCCTACTCTGGCCGCCATCATCGAATCCCCTTCCCTCCTCCTTAGTATCAAGCGTCTATCTGGGACATCCTTCTATCACGTATGGAAGATCTGGGGTGATGGGGTAAATGAAGCGAGGAAGGATCTCAAAATTGCACTCATTACCCCCCATGCCCATGGTGTCGTTCTTGATATCGGCGTTGGTAAGTGACTTCATTCGAATACATATATGGCTTACCTCCGACTCAGGAATGGGGCATACAGCCCAATTCCTTTCCAAAGATAAAGTGACTAAGTATGTCGCTTTGGAACCCAACGCTCTTATGCATCCCCACATCAGAAAGAAAAAAGGCCGAGGAAGCTGGATACATTGAGAAAGACGGAACATTTATGATACGCAGAAGCCCACGAACTCATCTCATACTCCTTGGGAGGCGACCACAGAGTGGACATCATCGTGTCAATTCTTTCGTTTCTGCTCAGTGCCTCAGTCTGAAAAGGCCATCGAGCGTCTTGTGGACAATGTTCTCAAGCCAGAGGGAGAGCTGCTCTTTTGCGAGCACGTCGCGCACAAGAGAAGCGATGTTAGATTTTGGCAGTCGGTTTGGACGCCGATATGGACAGTTCGTATTTGTCGCATGGATTTCGAGCAATAAGCAATATCTGACATTATTCAGACAGTATTTGACGGGTGTAGGCTCAATCGTCCCACGGACGTCTATATCCAACGTCTACCATATTGGCAGCCGTTCCCCGAAGTAGATGCCAAGGGCGGACGAACAGGCATTTGGGAGGAGGAAAGCGATAACATAGCAGATGAAGCCCTTTTCTTCCATCAGGTGGGCCGTTTTATCAAACGCGAGGCCTAAGCCTTCTAGGCTTTTCTGGAACAAGTCGCGATTTTGAAGAAACATTTAGCATCATTTGGGATCAACTATCTGTCCTTGCTATGTATATGCCATACCAAACTTTACAATATTTTATATCAGTTTGACAGATTTCAAAAGGTGATAAAAGTTGTGTCCATGAAATCAGGAAAGCACCAAGAGCGTTGTGCTCAAGAGAGTTGTATAACACACAGAACAAACTGGTCGGCGGAGAAAAATATATTAGTCAGTTTTCATACTCCATTTTCGATGAGAGCCATCTCGCTCAGGGACTAACAAAGGGATGGGGGAGTAAGTGTTTGTAAAATTATACTAAGATATCTGATCAAACCAAGGAACATTCAATTGTGACGGATTCCAGGCATTGGACCATCCCATTTAGACGGACTAAATTGACGGGCAATGACAGCAACGCATGGTTGCAGCCTTTTTGGGACAAGTATTTCAGCCAAAGCCCACCCCGCTGGTGAGTAATTTGAATTCGATGGATTAATGACCATCATCAGAACGGTTTACTAACTCAGACATCTACTCCCGGCGGCATGATGCAAGCCTGGCTAACCAAACATACCAATGGATACATTTTTGTAATTCAATCTTTACTTCCAGGCCTGTTGTCTCTCGTACCACGACTAACGAGCATCCACACAAGTATTATTTGTACTACCTCTAGCTAATACATAAAACCAAAAGAACATCGCCCTTACCCTGAGCCTTCCTTCCTTGCTTGGGAGACAGACCACCTGCATATTGAGGATATGGAATAAAGGATTTTCAACAAGCTCACTCAGAGAGCACAAGATACACTAAAGTATACATCTAATCAAACAGATGGACCAGACTCGAGGAAGGGTCGTATCACGATTCATCCTCGAGACTTCAATAGGGGAAGATATTGACAAGTAACTATGAGCATCGTGTCCCATCAGAATTAGGCCGACAATGACTTATCTAATCAAGGCGAACACTCACTGTATATAAGGAAAGGGCCCCATGCTGCTAATATAAGCGCAATGTGTTGTGTCCCGAACACTGAAGTTTTATTATGAACGACATCGATAATGACAGTAAGCGATGCGAGCATTTGTACAGCGAAGAAATTACTGAGAGGAAAAGTGAGATTGTTTTATTAAACGTCGGAAAACCCCGGTTTGAGGGAACCGCGAATGGCGACGCACATTTGAAATAACACCATCCGCCGCATGGCAGCCAACAATCTCCCAGCCTTTTTCTTCTTCTGGCGCCTTTGGCGGTTCATTTCTATTTTTGTAGCTCTCGAGGTAAAGTTCGGAGGCGTGGGGTTGTAGATTCCCAGACGCTCCCGCGGGTCTCGAGGCTCAACCGTACGTATCGGACCCTCCTGTAAATCGTCATCACGACCGTGTTCGTCTTCTTCGCCCTCGCCAATATAGCCCTTTCCACGGTGAGAATTGAGACCGACGACGCCAATGGGTGCATGGGTGGTGTCTGCTGAGGGGGCGATGGGCGATACAGGGAAGAATCGACGGTTGTCTCGGGGAGAGGGTGAAGGATGAATGGGCGTCCATGATATGGAGGGTAACGGGAGGTGGTATGTGAGTGTGTGAGTTGAGGATGAAAGAGCGGGATTAGTATACGTTGGACTCGGAGGACGGGGGTCATATCCGTTCAGGGTTTCAAAGGAGCGTTGCCGGGGCGATGTCATTGATGCAGCGGTGGCTAATTCGGAAGAGAGGGTCCGGTCTGGCTGCAGTGATGCATGTTCGGGAAATTCATGCGCGTCGTGAATTTCTGAGGATGCGAGCCGTGATTGTGCACGGATGGAACGTTCATCAGTCGTTACGGCTAGCCCTATCACTTCATAATTGGCCACGTCACTAATTTCGGGATGTTGCACAACCGTTTGGACCTCGGTGGTGCTTGCAATACCGTAATCAACATAGCTGTTAACGGATAGTCGGGAATTATGCGCAGAGGCAGACTGCGAGTGAAGAACTGGAATTGTTGCCAAAGGAAGAGATGGATTTGATGCGAATACAGGCATGGTATTGGAGCATATGGTGTCTGACGAGCTGCTCTTTTCCCTGTCGAGATGTCTGTGGAACGCAAGCTCGGGGGAAATCTCGACAATTTCGAAGGATGTACCATCGACTGTTGCGCCTGGCTTTCCTTTGGACGGTTTATCCACATTATCGTGGTGCATGTATGGCGTAGCGGGAGCCTGTTTCGCCGGATAGGGGAAAAATGCCGTGAGGCGGAATGTACGCCGTCGCACTTTATCCTGGAGTTCATAGGATTGCTGGGTTACTATACTGGGTTCACCTTCGGCACTGTTGGAATGGCCGACGTCATTGTGGAGTCGGTACAAGCGGAATGCGCTGAGGGCTGAGAGAGCCAGGAATGGGATAGAGACTAGAGGTGATATCCCTCCATATCCTAACAAACGTACCCTAAAAGTTGAATGCGCTTTATCGGTACTTGAATATAGCCATGCGTACGGGGTGCTCACCAGAGGGGGTCAGTCACATCACAATGCAAATCGTCGGAAGCCACAGGCTTGATCGCGTTCAACTTGAATACAAAGGCTGTGTAGAGTCCTGCAGCCAAGAGCGGAAATACAATTAGAGTAGGGATGTAGCGGATATGCCATGTGAGTGCCCTATTTTATGCATCGATATTAGCCCCTAAATAGGCACTTTTCGACAGACGGCATGGCACGTACGCCCTTGCGTTATCAAACGATTGAGGACGGAATACAGCGAACGATGTTGCGATAGTGAATGAAGCGGCCCATCCTGTGAGAGCGAATGAGGCAAAGGAGAATGAGAGCGTTTGAACTGGATCGTTTGTTTTAGTTTCGGGGTAGACTTTAAGAAATTCATTGTACACGTACATATGCAGAATCGGCGTGGCATCCTATGGGGATCCATGTGCCATATCATGCCTTGAATAATGATAAAGTCAATTAGAGGATTCGATGGTATGTATTCGTCTCACCCAAGCAGAAAGCGCCGTCAAGCCAGGTGATGTAGAGACAGTATAGGATTCGTCCCCATAGACCACCATATTTTCGTCCCGGCACTATTACAAGGGTGGTCCAGCAGGATATAATGCCTGTGGAGATTATGAGTGAATTAGAATCGACCCCCATCGATAGCACAAACTAACCAGTGAGCGCGAGCCAAAACCAAGTATGCTTTACTGCAAATGGAATCATACGGACATTTTTTGTAGTAGTAGAGCGGGACGATGGCAGATGGTGGGTGCTTATAGGACGATAGATAAGGAAACTAAGTAGAGTCCTGACTAGTAGCTGATGAAAAAAACCTATGATATAATTCGTAGGCGATATATGCGACAAGCGCTCTATCCTTCGCTTAAGCTTCGAATGCCAGGCAGTCACTCCACATGAGAGAGTACAGTACGCCGGCTCGGGCGGCTTCTCTGCGATCATTAGTGTACATATCCCTCAGAAAGTGGCAAGTTGTGTATTCCAATTGCGCCCAGAAAATTTGTTGTTGTTTTGTGCGTTAAGGCACATTCTCCATGTGGTTGACAATGGCAAAAATATATATTTTGACTTCCACATGTATTTCTCACCGAATTGCACAAGCTGAGTGTATTGCAAGTAGAATACGTTAGAGAGACTAGATGATGCGCCTCATACGAAGCATTCATTCGTTTTGCTAATACAATTCCTGCAAAGAAGCAGTTCAGCGCAGATCCGTAATGGTATGCGCTAGGCTTTGTGTCCAATCAACGATGTGATCGCCTCGGAGCATGGCAACGGGCTGATCCTGGGCGTGATTGGTTCTACGAAATTTCATACACATAAAGAAAGACCTGCCATTGGTCAGGCTACTCATAGAACCCTGCAATTTGACTTGGAAAGGTAAAAGGCAAAAACCTCACAGTAAAAGAACTCGACGATCACTCGGGATACGGATCGCCCATTATAGCCTGTTCAGGGATGAAGATCATTCTCCTAGACATCACGGAGCATGAGATGGTATCGAGAAAATTATTATAGGTCGCATGCGAGGCTACACTGCCACCGAAACACAAATTTGGATTTAAATAAACCATTCTATATGCGTCGTATGTTGCTAATGCACGGCGGGGCTGGTGCCATGATCCAGCCAGTCTGTACCGATGATCGCTCTTGAATACTGTCTATTACCAGAGCCTCCGGCGGTCATCGCCCGACATCTACAACGGCTCCTCAACCAGTTGTTCCTCTTAAGAATAGAGCATCGAAGCGATTACCCCTCAAAACCAGTAAAGCGTTTAGCTCATATAGATTCCCTACAGCACTAAGAACCGCAGGTCCATGACATGTTGAAATTTTACATAAAGCCTATTTGTACCGGTATACATCGCACGATTAAAAGCTGGCCATGATTGAGGCACCCAAACACAGCTTGGACGGCTAATTGCCCAACAAAAACTCACTCGCGACCTCCATAAATCTGTCCCGTTCCTCCCATTGCGGCATATGACTGGACTCGGAGAATTGGACCCACTTGCATTTCGGAATGCCGAGGAACCATGGACGGATCGCGTCATCCTGTGCGACGTCGTGTTTTCCGCTGATAATCAGCGTTCGAGCAGTGATTTTGGGTAAATCGGGGACGATGGTCCAGTCCTTGAGTGTGCCGGTTGCTTCGAACTCATGGCGGCCATTCCTGCAGAACAGGGCAATGAGGTCAGCAATTATTTCCCGAATAAAGACACGATGGCGTACATGGTGCGTCCGGACGTGGGGTCATTTCCGGACGCAATAAATGCTGCCTCAGCATCCGGAGGCCAGGGATATACCCTGCAAATGTGGCGCACCATATAAGCACGCATGGCCTCCCCATATTCCTGGCTATCCAACGTGCCAGCACTCTCGTGCTTCTGAAGGGCATCTTGAACTTCATGTGGGAGTTGCGCACGTAGTTTCCACGCGGTCTTAATCCACAACTCATTAATGGCGGGGGAGTTGGAGATGATGAGTCGATTGAGACCCCTGGGGTTGCGCGTTGCTGCAAAGCGCCCAGCGAGCATCCCACCCCACGAATGCCCGAGAATATCGTAGGATGTGAGATCAAGCTTTGTAATGAGATTCTCAAGCTCGTCTAGGAACAAACTCTCAATCCAAAATTCTCTGTCGCCTTTCTTCTCTTGAAGATGAGTGGAATTACCAATCCCAATTTGATCGTAGAAGATAACTGGAATATCATACTTCGTTGCGAGGTCTGCGATTGAGAGAATGTAGTTGTGGGGGACACCTGGACCACCATGGATGGCTACGACGGGACGGTGCTTGGAGTTCTTGACGTCACCAAATATCTTGTACCAGGTCTTACATGGCTTGCCAGCCGCTGGCACGTCGAAATCGACAGTCCCTTCTGCGATCAATGGAGACATTCAAGTTTGTAATCAAAGTCAGAGACTTAGTTAGCTGCGTGTTGTTATAAGCAATTATGTACATGACTCGTTCGGAGCCGAGCCTATTTTGGTCTTTAAGCTGAGAACTTCATGTCCCCGGCTTTCTATTATTAATATCCATGGTTAGATCTGTCAGTTATGTAACAGTTCAAACATCAAATTAACCAAAAAATTGCGTCTATTGTAGTATTCTGGTTCCAATTTTGGTTATATGTATGTCGGAGCAGATGGCCCATTTGGTGAGCGCATAAAGGCACACATTTGGAACCCCGTCTTAGGTACCTGGAACAGCTGTAATGTAAGATTCCCTACAGCACTAAGAACCGCAGGTCCATGACATGTTGAAATTTTACATAAAGCCTATTTGTACCGGTATACATCGCACGATTAAAAGCTGGCCATGATTGAGGCACCCAAACACAGCGTGGACGGCTAATTGCCCAACAAAAACTCACTCGCGACCTCCATAAATCTGTCCCGTTCCTCCCAATGCGGCATATGGCTGGACTCGGAGAATTGGACCCACTTGCATTTCGGAATGCCGAGGAACCATGGACGGATCGCGTCATCCTGTGCGACGTCGTGTTTTCCGCTGATAATCAGCGTTCGAGCAGTGATTTTGGGTAAATCAGGGACGATGGTCCAGTCCTTGAGTGTGCCGGTTGCTTCGAACTCATGGCGGCCATTCCTGCAGAATATGGCAATGAGGTCAGCAATCATTTCCGGAATAAGGACACGATGGCGTACATGGTGAGTCCGGACGTGGGGTCATTTCCGTACGCAATAAATGCTGCCTCAACATCCGGAGGCCAGGGATATACCCTGCAAATGTGGCGCAGCATATAAGCACGCATAGCCTCTCCATATTCCTGGCTATCCAACGTGCCAGCACTCTCGTGCTTCTGAAGGGCATCTTGAACTTCATGTGGGAGTTGTGCACGTAGTTTCCACGCGGTCTTAATCCACAACTCATTAATGGCGGGGGAGTTGGAGATGATGAGTCGATTGAGACCCCTGGGGTTGCGCGTTGCTGCAAAGCGCCCAGCGAGCATGCCACCCCACGAATTCCCGAGAATATCGTAGGATATGAGATCAAGCTTTGTAATGAGATTCTCAAGCTCGTCTAGGAACAAACTCTCAATCCAAAATTCTCTGTCGCCTTTCTTCTCTTGAAGATGAGTGGAATTACCAGTCCCAATTTGATCGTAGAAGATAACTGGAATATCATGCTTCGTTGCGAGGTCTGCGATTGAGAGAATGTAGTTGTGGGGGACACCTGGACCACCATGGATGGCTATGACGGGACGGTGCTTGGAGTTCTTGACGTCACCAAATATCTTGTACCAGGTCTTACATGGCTTGCCAGCCGCTGGGACGTCGAAATCGACAGTCCCTTCTGCGATTAATGGAGACATTTAAGTTTGTGATCAAAGTTGGAGACTTAGCTTAGTTAGCTGCGTGTATGTACATGACTCGTTCGGAGCCGAGCCTAAGATTTGGTCTTTAAGCTGAGAACTTCATTTCCCAGGCTTTCTATTATTAATATCCATGGTTAGATCAGTCAGTTATGTAACAGTTAAGACAAACATAGGTGAGTTGTAATAAAATGAGAGTTCCCATAGTAAGTATGTGTGCTACACCAGTAAAATAGTTTTAAGCGTTAGGACCTCCCGACGCTCCAGACCCTCTATGATCTCCAGGACTCGGAGGCCGGGATGAAGGCTCCCGTCGGTCCAGCCCCGCTAACGGTTTGTATACAATGGGAACCGTAACACCTGAAATAGAACCACTACACTGATATAATTCGCGATCCCCGCGGGCCCTTGCGAGATACCGTCCCGTGGAAGATCCGGCCAAATCAAAATATTCATGAATGTCCGAAGATCATCGTGGACACCGGCCGCTAGCGGCGCTTCGGAGGCTGTAAATTGGAGATTGCCAGAGAGGACGCCCAATCGGATATAGAATTGATGGAATCCATTATGAATTACGGGCTGTCTCTATCTGGAAAAAAATGAATATCTATTCCCTGAGATGTCCCAAGTCATCAGGAAAATCCAAGATTGATTTAAACCTACCCAATGTCTACTTATCGTGCTTATTGGCCATTAAGTAAAATAAGTGCGAAATTAAGCAGAATTCAATACTTAGGTACAAGACGAAAAGATAAAAGAAAAGAAAAATATGGTTGAAGAAGAAGATAAGCAGGGGGCGGTGGGCACCAACACGCCAGCTATCTTGACTACCTGTAGGAGTAGGTAGGGAAAACGGGTGAACCCTTATGTGCCCGTGGGCGTTTACATAATCTTGCTGCTGTCAGTCGGTTACCCCTATTAGTGCAAGGCCGAGTGGGCGGTGTCACACGTCACACGACTCCTTGTAAACGATACCAGTATTGATGCTCACGACTCGAAGACATGGCGATGACTCCCGCAAATGACGCTTTTACGCTCAATAATCGTTATTCTTATTCACATTCTCGACGTTCACCACGTCCTGCTACCAGGTCGCCTTCTCCAACTACAATGTCTCTCGGGAAGCTGACACGGAGAAACACAAAGCAACAAGTCTCGCACAATGCCGCTAATGGCAGTGTATTACATGACATTGGTGAAGATGCGACTAGCGGAGGAGATGCGCGACAAGGAGGGAATGAGCGGTCCCATGATGTGAAAAAAATTGACTTGGAGATTCCTCGAAAGCTGTTGCATTCATCTATCGGTTCGTTTTACCATAATGACCATGTCCATACCCCAATTTTGTCTTTTGATAAATGCATATTAGGTTTCATTGTTGTTCCCTTGTACCTCAATGGCACCACCCCTCGATCGGTCACCGTCGTGCTGTCCGCTGCCTTCGTCGTCGTTTCTGCCGCGGATGCGTTACGACTTTATAATCGCACGTTTGAGAAGATCTACGAACGTTGTCTCGGATTCCTTATGCGTGAATCTGAGAAGGTAGCTATGACGCAAATCCCTATGTCATTGCTCGTCTGACCACTCCACAGCATAAAATCAATGGCGTAATCTGGTATCTTCTTGGCGTACTTTTTTCACTCAACGTATACCCTTTGGATATCGCAATTGTTTCCATTTTAATGTATGTCAACCGCTATTATTTTTATTTTTATTTTACAGACTTGTTGTTCATAGATTATCGTGGGCAGACACAGCTGCTTCCACTTTCGGCCGCTTATGGGGCCGTTATACCCCTGCGCTCCCCTCACATGTTCCCCTCATCCCTTTCCTACCATCCGGTCTTCGCTCGCGAATCGCACTGCCCTTCGCTCGCCGAAAGTCCCTCGCAGGCTTTATCGCCGCCTCCATCACAGCCGGCGCCATTGCATTTGGCTTTTGGGGTTGGATTGCCCCAATGGCCAGCTCGGAGACTACGTGGACCTGGGATCATAAGGCCCTTGGTGGTTGGATGGGTTTAGGTCTGCTCAGCATAGTCTCGGCCCTTGTTGGTGGTGTTGCGGAAGCTTTAGGTATGTTGCTTGAGAAGGAAAAATATGTGATAAGTTTTGATAACCCTATTTTACCACACTCTTAGATCTAGGCTCGTTAGACGATAATTTGACCCTTCCAATCATATCTGGAGGTGCGATATGGGGCTTCACCCGAGGAATCTCAGCTTTATTTTAGATAAACCCTTCCTGGGCGAATTTTCCATGGTCAGCTGGGTTGCTTATGGATATTAACTTAGACCAAAAGTGGAATATGTCTATACCCTTTGTTAAAGGATTTTTAATACATGTACTCGTTGACTCCATTTGGATAATATAGTTTTGTTGTTTGATTGTTGTAGGGGCGCAATCTTGCATGAATAGTGAAACTAGTGTTCACATACAATAAAATTCATCTGAACAATCAAAATTCTGGGGAAATGTAACGAGCTAATTAATCAGCAAGTCGTAGGGGTGTATCACGTGAGTGGAGCCACGTCAGATTCCACTAAGCGCCAGAAATGCTTACTTAATATACTTTTTACAACGGCCTCCTATTAGATAAACCGTGTTGAGTAACTCGAGCTTGAGGTTAGATCTGAACTCACAAGCTTGTGCTACTCTCGAAATTGCGGGACGGGTCCCCATCCTCGAGCTCAACTTGAGTTAGGCTAAATGATTTTGCTTCTCAAAATAATCCTGCATCGTAAAATGTTGGTATATATGTACCCAGAAACTAATCCCAACCCATCGTGGCTATCAACTGTAAATAGACATGAATGGAGTTAATTAACTGCTCACGGCTTATGTAGATTATGTTATATCTATATATCTAATCTATATTCAGCATGGTTTAAAATTACAGCTATCGCATTTGTTACACAGAAATAATCAAGCTTCACTTCTCTCGTTCCGAGTCCAACTTCGAACTATATCCGGCTCCTTATATGTCCATCTCAAGGCCAACGAGTTGACAACCACAGATATAGACGATAGTGCCATGGCTGCAGATGCCCAAACGGGCGGGAGGGTTATTCTCTTTCCCGAAATTCCATAAAAGGCCCCGCCTGCTAGAGGTATCAAGGCAACATTGTAGAGACTTGCCCAGACGAAGTTACTGATAATTCTCCGCCGAGTGATCCGGGCGAGATGGTAAATTGTGAGAATGGAGAGAAGGTCTGAACGGAGCAGCGTGAACGAAGCTGTAGAGAGGGCGAGTGAGGAGCCGCTCCCCATCGCAAGGCCGATATCTGCCTGAGACAGCGCCGGTGCGTCATTAATACCGTCACCGACGAACGCGACGGTTTTCCGTTCGCGGACAGAGGAGGTAGGCGATTTGGGTAGCGAGATATCCTCTCCGTTCTGCAGCCTCTCCACCCAAGACTGCTTATCGGCCGGTAATGCACCTGCAATGACATGCGTGCTTTCGATGCCGACACTCTGGGCTATAGTCTTCGCAGTGAGTTCATTATCGCCCGAAATCATCCATACATCGATATTGAGTTTCCGCAGCTCCGTGATTAAAGTGGAGGCTTCGGCGCGTGGGGGGTCATGAACCCCGAGTAGAGCCAAAATAGTATGGTGCTCGGCCTTGATGGGTAAGTTGAACGAGGAACCAGAAAGCAGTTTCACCGAAAGTAAAACAACGCTCTTGCCCCCAATTTGCCATGACCGGAGGTCTCTCGATGATTGTTCTGCGAGGATCGGAGAGGTGTACTCTGCATGGACATCTTGCATAAGGTTTTCATTCCCGATGCATACCTCTAAATCTGTTGCTGCCGCGGAAATTCTGAGAGTAGCGAGAAGTCCACGTCCGGGGATTTCTTCCGAAGATACGAGCTCGACGTTGGTGGCTTCACTTTGATCTGTGTCCAATTGTAGTTGTGAACCGCACCATTCTCGTATACCAACTGCCACGGGGTGAGTCGATGCGAATTCGGCAGATCGGAGAAGCGATAAAACCAAGGCGCGGGCTGGAGAATGAGAAGGGGTTGATGTGATTTGGGACGATGAGTTAGAAACTGCGGGGAGAGATCCCGGAAGGGTGGCCATTTGTAGCGTTTCATCATCGATTCCCGAGGAATTTGGAATTAGCAGTCGACTATCTGCAACAGTGAATTTTCCCCGAGTTATTGTCCCTGTCTTGTCCATTACGAGGGTGTTCAGGTTACTCAGAGCGAAAAAGGCTCCGCCACCCCCATTCGATACGATTCCATGTTGCGCGCCCAGACCAATACCAACCATTTGAGCAGTGGGAGCGGCAAGGCCAATTCCTAGTAAGTAAAAGAACGCTTAAGATGGAGTTTTGGCATGGTAAAATCACTTACCACATGGACACGCAACTACCAGAACAGCTACTGCAAATTGAACTGCAAATAACACTCGGCCCCCCGCAGTCATTTCTGTTTCCATGGTCCTTAAAGATGTTGGTATTCCCCTAAAACACCAAGCCACGAAAACAACGCAGGCGACCCCTACAAGGGCGGGGACAAACCATGACGTTATGCTTTCCGCAATCCTTTCCACGCCGCCGCCTCGTCCCTTTCCGCCATCGCTCCCCAACGCCATGTTGAGTATTCCGTCAACAACCCGGTCACCCTCGAGGCACTCAACTTTGGCAAGAACAGCGCTGTTTCCAGCGTTAACTGTTCCAGCATAGATGGGGTCACCTTCGAATTTGGGCACGGGGGAATGTTCGCCAGTTAGACTCGCTTGGATGAAGTGTGTGAGGGGACGAGAAGTATCTACCGAAAAGGTCAATTTTGATGATGACGATGGCGGCTGCGCGATGAGAGTGCAATCTAATGGCGGAGATGATCCGGGTGGAATTAAAATTATATCAGACATTTCGAACAGAGGTGTAGAGATATAGCTTGGAGTTGTCGCCTTTAGTGGATCATTGGAAGACTCGGACGTAACAGGGGAAGCGCTAGACATCAGTAAGCCCCCTTCGGGGACAGAACCTGAGAGGGCGGTCAAGACACTCGTTGTGCGCTGCTTTGTGAGGTGATCTAGATGGCGACCAAGGAGGATAAATAGCTGTTCAGGAATTTAATATATTTGGTGCTAATATGATTAGAAGAAATGATCGTACCATCAAGAATACCGAGCTATCAAACCACCCCATACCTCCCACTCCTGATTCCCCCATGCCTTTACCACTAACATCCAGGCCAAGGATAACCAAGCTAGTCACATATCCGGTCGATGTACCCAGAGCGATGAGGGTATCCATACTTCCCCATCTGATCAGTCTATTCACCCAAGACGTCGAAGAGGAGCGCCATACACTCCATATGCTCGCCGCCGCGCCCATGTAAAAGTACGCGCCTATTCCAAGCTGTATCGGTGTGGCCAAACCGCACAAAATAATCGTCGCGAGCGTAGCATCGCCCCACACTGGTTTTTCTAAAGACATCCTGAAGGAATTGGTCGCTGGCAAAAGGGACATGCCGACGACCGCGACCACGAATGTGGGTATTGCGAAAACTAGTGTGATCAAGAATAGACGAAGGATATAATTGGATGCTTTTTGACTTGTGGAAGAAAGGGAACGCGGAGGGAGTGGTGTAAATGTCACGGAAGGATGGGAATGCTTGAGTAAGTCGAGAATAGTTCGAAGAGTTTGCATGGGTGGTCGGGGCACGTATGTTAGGGTGAATATCGCAGGGGAAGAATACAGAGAAAAGGAATACGATATATGGAAAGGAAGGGAGGAAAGCGTAACTCGGAGTGCAGATCTGCCAGAGAAACATTAAATACAACAGAAATATAGAAGCGACGATGGACGTACTCTTCAATTTTACCCTCAGTGCTAATTGTGACCTTCCGTGTACTTGCCTTTGGCTTTCCTTTACTGTGTTGTGGTATGGTTTCCACAATCGAACAGTCAAAACCAGCATTTTCAATTTCATCCCTGACGCGGTCAACGTCTCCGCGGCTTCGAACAATGGCGCTGCCTGAATTTCCTATTAAGTTGATTCTTGTGTTAGTGACACCGGGTACACTTTCCATAGCACGAGTGACAGCAGAGACGCATGCAGTGCAAGTCATCCCTCCAATTGAAAAAATTCCTTCATATGATTGCAGAGGTTTTGATGATACCAATGTTGCGTCATATCCAGAGTCTTTTATTAACTGAAGGATCGTGGCTACGGATACAGTAGTGCGATCATGTTGGATGATGGCGGCAGGGGGGATTACTGTGATATGGCTCGATTGAATGCCAGGCCGGGGTTGGAAGAGATTGCTCAGTGTCGACGTACAGGCACTTATAATTATTAAATAAGCACGACATTAACAGCAACGGGGTTCACCGAGCTACGTACCTGCATACCGAGCCTTCCAGAGTAAATATCGATTCCAGAATCTCTTGACCGTCGTCTTCAATTGATTTATTCTCCAAGGATATATCGTCACGGCAGGCGGCACATATTTCTTTATGTCGAGCCTCGTTTCCGGAGCGAGCAGTGGTGTACGTAACAGAAGCCAAAAAGGAACGGAGCGTCCGGGTCGGGAGTGTGGATGTGACATTGAAACCACGTCTCTCGAGTTCTTTCACAACGGCGGTGATATCGGGAAAATCAAACGAAACGGTTTGATCAATAAAAGAAACATCGAGGCCACTGTTGGCATTCAGCATGCTGAAGCATGCCTGAATGTCGGCGACACACGACTGACAATGGAGGTTGTCGATGTGGAGAACAGTACGCATCGGATAAGATATGAGCACACACGATGAGAGAAACGCGGGGCATACTTCGGCGATAGTGCTAAACTTTATACAGTCATTGTGAGGCAATAATGCCGTTGCGCACAAATGCCTCAAAGTATTAGTAATATTGTGTAGTTCCGCCGGGTCCTAAATTGAGATGATCTTACAGGACCATGAGCTGGATTTCCGATCTCAGAATATTCACTGAAAATCCATGGAAAATGGATGGGAAAAATATGATGTCTTCTATGGGCGCTAAGGAAAAAATATAATATTTTCGAGGTATCTTCAGCAGAGTTCCTAAACCAAAAATTCGCTAGGTCTCTTACCGTCATTGCAAGGCAATTATTCGGCGCACAAATGCCTCAAAGTATTAGTAATCTTGTGTGGCATTGTTGGGTACCCTTCAGATTTGAGGCCATTTTACAAACACTAAGGGTTGAGCTTTTGATCTCGAAATGTTCATTGAAACCCAATGGAAAAAAAAAAGTATGTCGCTTCGAAGACGTCATGTTTTTACAGGTACTGATATGGAAGCATAAAATTTTCGAAACCTGGCATCGAAAATCCAGCCCATCGTCGTTATATCGATGAATGAAATTTCAGAAGTGAATCGTTATTTGTAGACACTCACCTCTGCTTCTTACTCCTCTTACTTATAATGATTATGCACTTGATGTCATCTGAGCAGTCGATCTGCTAGGGCCACGCTTCGGAGAAGTTTCAAGTATTATCAGTGTGACGTGCAGAAGATTGGTTCCTTATCTTCGGGATTTAGCCAATACACATAAAAAGTCGCACTTCTGCTTCTCGCTCGTAACTTTGGATAATTATGTCATCTGAGTAATCGATTAGTTAGTGACAATTGCTCCAGAGGTGCTGGAGTTTTTTATTGTTAGATGCAAGATCAATGTAAAACAGCGAATATTCGTAAAAAGATTGATTTCCTACCCTCAAAAATCAGCCAGCACACAATAAGCTGGATGACTTAGCATTTGGTTTAGAATGCCATAATGACGCAATCGGATTCCACCGTACTAGTCAAAATTTTTGCTTTTCGATGGACTTGCAATTAGAATCGACCACTAATAATACAGTCTCAAAATTTAACTCGCACTCGACGGCGAGATATCGCCACACGAGTAGTATTGGGCTTCGAGGGAGATTTCGATCTCCGCCATCGGCACCCGAAACGAAGCCAAGAACGGGAATTTCGAACCGCGGTGTCCGGCCGGGAGTTATAAAAAAAACGAGGTTTTCAGCTACCGTTTAAGCAATATTATTTACTCATTAACCTGGAAGATTTTGCTGACATGATGTGCACGTGACCAAAAATACCACATATGGAAATACATATATAGAAGGGGGAGGAGGAGTGCTCCAGCTGGCTGAAAGGCAGAACCTGAGTGGTTAGTTGTCATGAACCGGGTTGTCATTGTTGGCATTCTAGATTGAACTTATTGCCACGCTGCTAGGAACCCACATGCCTTGAAAACAAATCCATGACAACCATCAAGGGGGTGGCGAAACGGAAAATCAGATGTTGACTTTTACGGTTCACAGCACGTTTGGCTCAAGTTGGGTACACGGAAACTCGTTGCAAACGCGTAAAGAATGTAGTACAAATAGTTAGAGTATATACCTAACTACCGCTAATACCATAGCCCGTTACCCGTCCATTGCGTGTGACATTGTGTTCGCAATCTCAAAAATGCAATATTAGAGAGTATTTGCAACTAATGTCCACTTGGATATTTTTCTGCTTAAACAGAAGCTGACAGCCAAATTTGAGCTTGAGTTTTTTTTTCAGCATCCGGCCTCCACCATACCCGCGGTTCTGGTAAGACTTAAAATTATCTGAATTAACATTATTGTATTTGCTGTAAGGTAGCTAAATTTTAAGTAGGTATAATCTTTCCTCCTCGGACATTTAATATACTTATTTCAATATTTTTTCTTTAATTTTTCTATATTTTCTTTGATATATCTTGACTGAGATATTCTTCGAATATCTGACCCTATAGTTAGTTTGAAGCACCATGTATACTTGTGGTGTACTAGGTGAGACTTTTTACCCCTTAACCCTGACATGCCAGACTAATGCAAGTCGAGGTTTAGATCATCTCAGCTGCTCAGGGCAGCTTTAATGTGTGGTACCACTTTAACATGTCTTTACTTTGAACTTTTGCAGTCAAAGCCCTAAATACTCAAAATTTCCTTGCTCATTAATTGAAAACTCTCTTCATGCATCTCTTAAGAATTCTCAACCTCAAGTGAATTTTTCTCTATTCTCAGGATGTGACCTACTAGGATAGAGTTATTAAAGTTGATTCCCTAGACTACTCTGTTAAATTTGATGATGAAACACACCTTTTTATAGGGGGAGTCCACCAATTATTGCAACTTTTCATATGAAGATGCTAATTGTGGACCATGCATTTGGAGGCTAATGTGTGTCAGAACCACTATACACCTCCCAGAGCACCAAACCTATATTGTCAGGAGGTGCTACACTAACTGACTGTGAAGAGTCGATAGATTCTGACCACTCAATATATGAAGAATAGTGTTTATTCAATTACTATTAGAAAGTATTGACCATTCAGTACAATACTATAGGTTACTAGACTGATAGTACTAGTATAGGGATGCACTACACGTCACAAGAGCAACGGTACAGTTGCTCGTGACGACTAGAACAAGAGAGTAAAAGAGTTAACCTTTACGGTACAACTAGTAGCTAGAAATAAGATAGATAATCAGTGAAAGACTGAATGTCTAGGGAGGAGAGAGAGCAGCGCGAGTCGACTACAGTGTCGACGAGTGCAGAGTCTTGAGAGTGGAACTCAACCTTCACGGTTTGAGTCCAAATTCTATTAATATGTTAGAAGACACTACCTCTATGGGTAGCTGAGTTATTACCCTTGACACCTCTCGCTATTCGATGTCTGAGTCGTTATGAGGTGGTGTCTGCTGGGTAAAAAGTGTCTTGTCATTTGATGCCAAGAGCACCCATAGATATACACAAGGCTTCGAACTAAGAAATAAAGGTATGCTCGAAAGATATAGAGAATTAGAGAAAAGGAATAGAAAACTAAATAATAAAGTACTATAATATGTCTATTATTCCACAGTCTAATCATGATATATGCATACCCTTCACACTGACACAAGATATTGAGACACAAGTACTTTCATTACAAGCTTATTAAACCCTTGTAGATTGTGTATTGCAATAGAGTCAACTCATACTATTTTTAATATACTCTTCTGTGAATACTTTACCTCACAACTCTTAGTAATTTGGCCTTCCAGTCAACTTAACTGAGTGTTGATCTCCTCCTCTATTGTACTATTGTCACAAACCTACACGCTCAAATTCTGATAATATTCAATTCAACTTTCCTTCAACTATCTTTCGAGATTCTTCAACTAGTCTCAGTCTGACATCAATGATAATTTCATTCTGATATCATATTATCATCATAAGTAAATGATACATATAGTATAAAAGGCAATGATAGGAGTGAGGGAAGTCAGTCAGAAAACCTTAATCTGTATTATTACTATTATATTATTAATTCAACTTCTATCTGAGATTTCTTCAACATATGTAATTACTGGTGTGCTTCTGTGTCCTATCTTTGCCTCACACTTTATCAACAGGATGAATTTACATATATTTCATTGAACAAGTGTGAGGTATCAGTATTACCTCATAAAGTTCTCTTAATTTTCTTGGAATTAATTAGTATTTTTTCGAATTTATTGTATTTTTATTATATTTTTATTGTGAAATTTAAGGCCTAGTTCCTTTTAACTTTGCATAATAATAGCATATATGAGCTCATATAATACTATTATATCTTAATTAATTTATTATAATTTTTAACTAATTATTAACCTAGTTATTGCTTCCCAGCACATTGCCTTGTTGCTATGTGCACAGTTTTGGTGTCATGTGATGTATTACTTAAGCCAACCTTCAAGTCACTGGCATTTACTTCTGTCCCAGATCTTGGCCTCTGAACCTCCGAGTTCAGGATTAGATTGAAGCCCTTGTCTCAGACTGGGAAGTCATAGGATCAAAAAGGGGTAATAAATAGTTAAATATGGAGGATAACCCAAAACTTTAAAAGTTATTTATCCACTAAAGTATCTATATTTATATTGTTTGTTGTAAAATTAATATTTAATCAAATTCAGTCTATCAGTGTTACGACCAGAATTCCCACCGGACTCCAGGCACTAACTTATACACACCCATGCCCTATACGCACCAATTGTCAGTTTACTGGAATTCCCACTGGACTTTGTACATCAGACTTGTCCACGTTCAACTTCATTACATCATGTATCAGTCACTGGAATACCCGCCAGACTCCGTCCCTGTCTATGTCCGACCTCGTCCCAGACATCAGTCACCAGACCCCGCTCAGAAAACCCATCATCCCTCTAACTGAGCCCCGTTCCCATTTTAGTCCAATGACCTGTCACAATTCGGACTCTGCTCCCACTCTGTTTCCCATTATGGTTTATGACCTGTCATGATTCAAACTCCGCTCCGTCCTGTTCCATTCCTAACACCAAATTTGGTGTTTACTTATCTTGTTTTATGTTTTGCTAGTTTCATTTTCATTATTACTGGATTTGGTATGTTATTCATTCCACAGTCTATATAGTCTGGCAGATGTTGTACATACAATCCAGTCAGAAAATCAGCTTAGATTCTCCCCAGTAATCTAGTACATTTTCTGCTCTAAACTCCTCTTTGAATTACACCGCTCTCGCTAGTCGGAGCCCATGGGCTCCAACACATCTATCTCTCAACCTCCAACTTATCTTTCTCGATTCCCTGACCTCTCGACCCACAACCTCTGACCTACGACCCCTTGACCCATGAACTCCGCCCAGACTCCCCAGGATTCCCATCTGCCCATTTAAAATTGGACAACACAATCTCACGGGGGCACAGCCTATAAGCTGAAGCCAAGTCCTACCAGATTTCCTGCAGGTTTCTCCAGAAACCCGCCATGTACGTACCCTTAACAGTATTTTCTGACTAAGACTCGCCAATTGTTCAATATGCCACCAAGAAGAAAAGTGCATGCACAGGCATCATTACCTGGACCATCGACTCTTCATTCCCCGTTAACTTTGTATACCAGCCAGACACTCGTGAACCAGCTGGAAGCCATGGAAGAAGCTCATATCGAAGAAGTCCCAGAAAACCAGGACGAATCTGAGCACGAGGATGAGTCTGTGGCCCCTGACAAGGGCAAGGGTGTCGAAAATCCTCCATCTAATGATCAACCACCGCTTTCAGATCCCGCCTCTGAGTATTTAGCAATCATTTTAGAAAGGTTGATGAATCATATGCTCAGTGTGAAGAGTGGTGGAAGTTCTAACCATTCTATATACAAAGAATATTGACCGTTTAGGTAGGACACGAAGATGTATTGACTATCTAAGTCTAATACAGACTGAATGCATATTGACTGTTTAGTTCAATACGGTCGAGTGAAATAACTATCTAAAGTAGAATAGAGAGCTAAAATTAATCAGGAGAATTGACTGTAAAGTACAATTCTGAATGACTGCTCAAGTGTAGAAGAGAATAACGAGAGAGTCAGATAACAGAGTAGCATGGATGTAGTCCATGTGGATTGAGATAAAGGTGGAGTTTTGACTAGTATAGTTCGAAACTCTGATTGCGTAGATAGTTAAAGCCCATCTGTGATGGTCAAGATGATACCCCAATCACAACTTACAGGACACTAACTGGTGTCTGGGTAAGTCATGGTTGTGGGGTAAAAAGTGTCTGAGTTCTAACTATGGGTGCTAAAATACATAAATAAGTCTGGTGTGTATGCGCCCACAAGTGTTGATGTACCGAATACATAGGTTGTTGAAACTAATTATGTGTATAATAAAATAGAGAGAAAGTAGAAATAATAATGGAAATATAATATGAGCTCATCCAGACTATATTTCCTCAGTATATTTTGCCGTACCTCTCACACTCGGAGAAGGCAAAAAGAAAAATCTGGAACCTCCATGGTCAAAAGTCAATGCTCCAGAACCCTTCACGGGTTCCAACCCAAACAAACTCTCTACTTTCCTCATGCAATGTCACTTCAATTTCTGCAATTGATCCACTGCATTCTCCATGGACTCCTGAAAAGTCAACTACACACTTTCATACTTGTCGGGATCTGCATTGAAATGGTTCGAACTGGCTTTTAGTGGACTTTCTGAGGAAGAGCCGCTTTGGCTCAAAGATTGGGATACTTTTGTTGAGGAGCTTGAAACCAACTTTGGCCCATATGACCTGACTGGAGAAGCCGAGAACAGTCTCACAAATCTTCATATGAAGGACATGCAGCACATCACAGACTATATCATCCAATTCAATAATCTTGCAGCTCATTGTCAGTGGGGCGATCCCACTCTCCACCACCAATTCTATGCCAGTCTGCCATCCCACCTTAAAGACGAAGTCTCGAAAGGAGAAGATGGCAAGCCAAAACTCTGTCCCGTATGTGCCTTAAAAGCTCAAAATGCGGATGCACATTATTGGGAACATCACACAGAAGTTGCCTGCAAGACCTCTGCAGACAAAGTGAACAAGTCCATGGCCAATAAAACCAACAACAACAACTCATCAACCAGCAACCAGAACTCCACGCAATCTGACAAGAAGAATGATAAACCGTCTTCAAACAACAACAACAACAACAAAGGTCAACAGTCTGGCAAGCAAACCAGAAAACCTGACTTCACAGGCAAACTCGGACCCGATGGCAAATTGACCCCACAGGAAAGACAACATCATATGGACAATAACCTCTGTCTCTTGTGCAGAAAACCCAGTCATTGAGTTCCAGAATGTCCACTGGCAAAAGCAAACTCTGCAAAGGGTTGAACAGCCAAGGCCTCCATGGAAACTCCATCGAAGGACAAACCGGCTTCCGACTCAAAAAAAGAGTGGGCAACCCCATGGACTCCACATGGGTTGGGGGGGTTGCATTGCCTCTCCACACATTCAAGAGTTTACCCATCTCAACGCATCTGCTCTTTCGCATTCTGATTCATTTTTTATTAAACTTATGTCTAATATGATTCTGAAATTCATTTATTCAGCTCTTATAGATTCTGGCTTGACTCATTGTTTTTTAGATACAAGATTCACGCAAAAAAATCTGTTGTCAACTTATCTGATCAATCCCGTCAGCCTCCACCTTTTCGATGGCACAAGTAATTTGGTTGTCACCCAAGCTTGTGATTTATCCATCTGTTTCCCATGTGGAACATCTCAGTTGGTCACTTTCTATGTGACCCAGTTAGACTCAAGTTGCTTGGTGGTCCTAGGACACAACTGGCTTATCTGCTACAATCTGTTGATTTGACTGGATAGCTAACAGTATAACGTTCTGGACACCCACGGCAGCTGAGGAAACTGTACCTGACATGGCCTCCATGGCACCCATGGCCTTCCCAGCACCTGCAGTCTCGAGGACTCCTGTGATCCCTATGGCACCCATGGCTTCCCCGGAACCCACGGCACCTTTATCTATTTCTCTGATTAATGCTGCAGCTTTTATTAGGGCTACAAAAATGGACGGGTCCCAGGCATTCACTATCAATTTAAAAATTGATGAAGCAACTGGCCATTTTTCAACCCCAGTATCTGAATCTGAGCAAGCCGCTGACCTAGAAGGCATCCTGGAGAAATATTATGACTTTGCTTTTTAGTAAGCAGAAAGCTAACCGGCTTCCACCCCACAGAGAGTACAACTTAAAAATCAATCTTGAAGAAGGCACCCAGCCACCCTGTTAAGAACTAGAAACTGACTAATGTCGGTGGCCGACAGGGACCGATCGGAAGGACTTGGCTTCAGCTTATGGGCTGCGCCCTCGCAAATATCCGCAGGATGTCCTTAAATTTCGGGCGGGCGAAGACTAGTCCTAGTGAGTACCTTTCGGCGTGATACCGATCGGAATCGAAGGACAAGTCAAGCGTCGGGCCAAGGGGTCGGGGCCGGGAGTGGCAAGCGCACGCGAAGGCGGATGGGGGAAGTCTTAGTATGAGACTGATACAGGTGTATGAGGGTATTCTGAGTCGATATTCTGATTGTCCAGTAACTACAATTACAGCGGGTTCATATACAAGTAACAGGCGTCTGGAAAATACTAATGGGGAGAAGGGCGGAACACGGTATTAACAATAAGCTTGACTAGGAACGGGAAGTTTATGATTAGTTCGGAGGCCGATGATAACCGAGAGCGGAATTACGATAAAAGGAAATGGTTCGAGGACTACAAATATAGATAGACATATGCGAAACATAAGATTGAACGGATCAACATAATAAAGGGGACGTATCAAAAGTTTGACCAGACAATACGAGTTATTTGACGTGGGCGTAAATGGAGTTTGATCTTCGCGAAACATTCGTCAGCTTCGGGGCCGATGGCTTTCCGAGGGGACGACTTGAAACGTTGACAAATGGCGATAACCTCGGGGCCGATAGGGTTGCGACACGGTCGTAACACACCCCTAGGACATATTTACCCACTCTCATCCACAGAACCTTCCACAATCCATGATTTCCTGGATGAACATTTGTCCATAGGTTTTATCAGACCCTCAAAGTCTCCTTTTGGAGCTCCTGTTCTGTTTGTCAGAAAAAAGGATGGATCCCTTAGACTATGTGTTGATTTCAGAGGACTCAATGCTGTCACAAAAAAGGATAAGTATCCACTTCCACTTATATCTGATCTGCTCCATGCTTCATGGAATGCCCAGATTTACACCAAAATAGACCTCAAACACACCTATAATTGGTCTGGATCTCTGTGGGCAATGAATGGAAAACCACTTTTAGAACCTGCTATGGGGGCTTTGAGTGGTTGGTAATGTCCTTTGGACTCACCAATGCTCCATCTGTTTTTCAATGTTTTATCAATGACATTTTCTCTGACATGCTCAATGTACGCATCATTGTTTACTTGGACAACATTCTTATCTACTTTGAGAATCCTGTGGAACATGACAAACAGGTCCGTGAAGTTCTCCAGAGACTCAGACAACATGGTTTATTCACGAATGGTAAAAAAATGTACTTTTGACATGGACTCTGTGGAATACCTGGGTTTCATAATGAGACCTGACAGACTCCACATGGATGAAACTAAAGTGCAAGTCATCAAAGATTGGCCAGAACCCCGAAAAGTTAAAGATATACAATCCTTCCTTGGCTTTGCCAATTTTTACAGACAGTTTATCTGCAGATATTCTGACATCACGGTTCCCCTTACCCATCTTATGCATAAGGATACTCTGTGGAATTTTAATGATAAGTGTCAAAAGCTTTCAATCTTTTAAAAAATTCTTTTTCATCAGCTCCAATCCTGTCACACTGGAAACTGGACTTCACGCTCATTGTCAAAATGGACACCTCGGACTATGCATTTAGAGCCATTCTGTCTATCCAGGACTCTGACTGAGAAGTCCACCCCATGGCTTTTCTGTCCTGGACTTTCACCGGAGCAGAGCTCAATTATAACATTCATGATAAGGAACTCCTGGCAATTTTTTCAGCTTTCAAAACATGGTGACACTATTTGGAAGGCTGGGGAACTCCGATTGACATTGTAACAGATCACAAAAACCTGGAATACTTCTCTACTACAAAACTTTTGACCCATCAGCAGGCCCGCTGGTCTGAATACAGTGAGGGACAAAACCCTTCCAATGATTTTTAGTTGTGCAAAGATTCTTGAATAACTCAAGAACCACTGTAGATACACACCTGAAATTTGGTGGTTGGTTAGGTCTACATGTTATCTATATGCCCTTAAAATATTATGACATAAGCATTAGTATTTCCCATGCTCTAAATAAAATAATAATAAAATCACATTGGAAGGGTTTTGTCCCAGTCATATGATTAACACAAAACCTTATTGATTATCAGCAAATAAGGTTTTGTTTAATCATGTGACCTGTCAAAATTAGATATATATATAGTTGTTCACTTTCTAGTTCAACAACATCCCCACAACTCAACATTCTACACCATGAAAGCTCTTACTCCTCCTCAGGTTAGCCACAATCTCATTTTGTTCAATAAGGGCAAGTCTACTTCTCAGATCTCTGCAATCACTGGCAGAGATCTGTTTACTATATCCAGAATTCACTTTACCCATTGCCCATCACTTGCCAAAGCACCTGGTGGCCATCCATGCAAGCTTTCTCCCTCAGATATTCATTATTCCCTCTAACAAATCACTTCTCAGAAGGCAGAACATGCCATTGAGGTGACCAAAATCCTTCAAAATATGACTGGACAGTCCATTTCAGTGAAGACTGTTCATAGAGCACTCAAGAAGGCTGGAATGAGGGCTGTGGTGGAGAGAAAAGGCCTTTACTCTCTAAGAGACATAGGAAGGCAAGGATAGACTTTGCTCTGGCACACAAGGACTGGACTGTGGATGATTGGAAGAGGGCTGTTTGGTTAGATGAGACAAAAATCAATTGTTTGGAGTCAGATGGGGGGAAGTAGGTGTGGAAAAAGGCAGGAGAGGGGCTCAGTGATAGGGTGGCTGAGGTTACAATCAGGTTTGGAGGGGGAAATCTGATGTTGTGAGGCTGTATGTTGTGGGAAGGACCAGGATATTCCACCAAAATTGATGGAAGGATGGATGCTGACCTTTATGTTAGCATTATGGAAGATGAACTTCAAGAAATCATGGAGTATTATGGCAAGAACACAGGAGGTGTGGTCTTTCAGTAAGACAATGACCCCAAACACAAGAGCAAAAAGACCACCAATTGGTTTAAAGACAATGGATTTGTGGTCATGGTATGGCCACCTCAGTCTGCTGACCTTAATCCAATTGAACACCTCTGGTATTTCCTCAAAAGGAGGCTGGGTGGCACCCAAGAGTATTCATGAGTTGTGGGAGAGGGTTCAGACAGAGTGGGAGAAGATCCCTGCCTCTACTTGTCAGAACTTGATAGAGAGTGTGCCTAGAAGGGTTGAGGCTGTTTTGAAGGCCAAGGGAGGCTATACCAAGTACTAGATTGTTTAATTTGTATTTTTTATATACCAGGGACAAAACCCTTCCAATGTGATTTTATTAGTGTTTTATTTATAGCATGGGAAATACTAATGCTTATGTCATAATATTTTAAGGGCATATAGATAACATATAGACCTAACCAACCTCCAAATTTCAGGTCTGTATCTACAGTAATTCTTGAGTTATTCAAGAATCTTTGCACAACTAAAAATCATTGGAAGGGTTTTGTCCCTCACTGTACCTATCAGCTTTCAATATGACTATCCACTTTCGACCCAGCCATCTCAGCGGCAAACCCGACACTTTAACTAGATGATGGGATGTCTATCCTAAAGAGGGGAGCAACGACTATGCCATGGTAAACCCACACAACCTGAAACCCATTTTCACGAATCAGCAACTTACTGCATCAGTCCACACGACTTTCCTCATCCATCCCATTGTCCATGGAATTATCATTATGGATATTGAGAAGTTACATCAAGATATTCTATTGGCAATTCTGCTAGACCCGATAACTAAAGCACAGCTTGACAATCCTGTGGACCCCGATCAACCCCAGTGGTCTCTTGATCAGCATGGTTTCATTAGACTTCTATGTATGTACTGGACTCCAACAGCCTCCACCTCAGGATCCTTCAGTACAAACATGATCATCCACTTTCTGGACATTTTGGGTACAACAAAACTCTATCATTAATAAGAAGAGAATATACTTGGCCCAGACTCTGTGGAATCGTTAAGTACTATTGTAAATCTTGCACTACTTGTCCCCACTCAAAATCTCAGCGACACAAGCCATACAGCCTTTTGAAACAACTCCTGGTACCAGAATACCCATGGAATTCTATCTCTATGGATTTCATTGAACACCTACTGGATTCTGAAGGCTTTTCTGCCATTCTAGTCATTGTTGACAGATTCTCAAAACAAGGTATATTCATCCCTACATATGATACAATTATGTCTATGCAGTTAGTGGAACTTTTTATTATCCATGTATTTTCCAAGCATGGAGTTCCATCCCATGTAATTTCCAATCGAGGATCAGAGTTCATATTTCACTTCTTTAGATCCCTCAGGAAATCCTTGGACATGAAATTACATTTCACGTCCAGACATCACCCGGAAGGTGATGGACAAACTGAACACGTCAATCAGACATTGGAACAATATCTCTGCATATATTGCAATTATCAACAGGACAATTGGAAATCCTTGTTACCACTTACAGAATTTTCTTACAACAATGTACCCTCGGCCACTACTGGTGTTTCCCCATTCTTTGCAAATAAAGGATATAATCCAAATATTACAGTACATCCAGAATGAAATTTCGCCTCTGCTTGTGCTATGAAGAGTGGTGGAAGTTCTAACCGTTCTATATGTATATGAAGAATATCAACCGTTTAGGTACAACACAACAATGTATTGACTATCTAAGTCTAATATAGACCAAACATGTATTGACTGTTTAGTTCAATACAGTCGAGTGAATTAGCTATCTAAAGTAGAATAGAGAGCTAAAATGAATAAAGGAGAATTGACTGTAAAGTACAATTTTGAATGACTACTCGAGTGTTGAAGAGAATAATGAGAGAGTCAAATAGCAGAGTAGCATGGATGTAGTCCGTGCAGATTGAGATAATGGTTTGAGTTTCAACTAGTATAGTTCGAAACTCTGATTGCGCTAGTAGTTAAAGCCCATTTGTGATGGTCGAGACGATACCCCAATCACAACTTACAGGACAATGCATAGGCTGTCGAACTAAATATATGCATATGATAAAATAGAGAGAAAATAGAAATAATAATGGAAATATAGCGTGGGCTCTTCTGGACTATATTTTGGAGTATATTTCACAGTATCTCTCACACTAGGGATAGTAGACTTGCCAATACCAAGTTTGGAGGCAATATGATGAGTGGAGATACCATTAGAGGCCAGAGAAAGAATGTTTTCTCTCAGAGTAGAGGAGATTAGGTGCATTGGAAATTATGAAGTTCTAAAATGATTAGCCTTGGTTATATAGCTTGGATTCAGGTACTCATTGTTACGACCAGAATTCCTGCCAGACTCTGGGCACTAACTTATACACACCCGTGCCCTATACGCACCCATTATCCAGCTTCGTCTATGTGTCGTGATGAGAGCAGAGAGCTGTATGGTTGGGTAGGGGGAGAGCTTAGCTCTCCGCGTATGCGTGGGAAGACTCGCCGCTCGGGAGGGCGGGTCCTCTCTCGCAGTACAACTCTCACTCTCACTTAACACTAGATTAAACAATCTATAATTACTAAATTTGATTCATTGATTAACCCAAATCTTCAATATGGGGAAGGGTGGGTGGGAGAAATAAAAGGAAGAACTAATGAATGATAATCCGTGAAAGGATGCGAAATTTTAGATACTGTACTGACAAAGATGTCGTAGGAAACAAAAGGCGTGCGACTCCTTCATACGCTCGGCTGGACGTTGAGTGCCGAACTACTCCCGGCACGCAGGGATCGTGCGGCACTCGATACTATCAGTTTACTGGAATTCCCACCAGACTCCGTATGTCAGAGTTGTCTACATTCGTCTTTGTTACATTGTGTTTCAGTCACCAGAAAACCCACTGGACTCTGTCTCTGTCTATATCTGACCTCATCCCACACATCAGTCACGACCCCGCTCAAAAAACCCGTCACCCCTCTAACAGAGCCCTGTTCCCGTTTTAGTCAAATGACCTGTCACAATTCGGACTCCACTTCCACTCCATTTCCCGTTATGGTTTATTATTTGTCACTATTCAGACTCCGCTCCGTTCCGTCCCATTCCTAACACCAAACTTGGTGTTTGCTATTCCTGTTTTATGTTTTGCTCATTTTGTTTCATCATTACTGGATTCGGTATGACATTCACTCCACGGTCTATTTAAACTGGCAGATGTTGTACATACAATCCAGTCAGAAAATCAGTTTAGATTCCCCCCAGTAATCTAATACATTTTCTGCTCTAAACTCCTACTTGAATTACACCGTTCACACTAGTCGGAGCCCACGGGCTCTGGTGCATCTATCTCTCTCACCAATCTCGACTCACGACCCACAACCTCCGACCTATGACCTCTCGACCCACAACCCCCACCTGGACTCCCCGGGATTCCCATCTGCCTGTCTGAAATTGGACAATACAATCTAGCAAGGGCACAGCCTATAAGCTGAAGCCAAGTCCTACCAGATATCCTGCAGGTTTCTCCGGAAACCCGCCCTGTATGTATCCTAACACTCATTAAGGTACCAAACCTTAATCAAACCATTTATTAAGGTTTGATTAAGTTTTGATATGGTGAAATATTAGATTTTAATATTTTCTGATACTATTCACAAAAGTATTCTGAAAAGTTATTATATTAAATTACATATATCTCAATGAATATTGATGGTAATTACATAATTCTTTTTTTGTTGCATAGCCACAAATCAAACACTATGTTTGATACATCAATACTTTGTTTATATTTGTTATTGCTCTCAAGTTATTCAGCAAACAATCAAAAAGTGTAAAACATTGGGACACTTTTGTAAGTCACTGTATGTACATACTGTAAATAGATCAAATATATCTTATTTTGAGCAGAGAAGTTCTATTTTCCATTCCAACTCTTTGTAAAGCTCCTACTCTCACATCAGGGAAACCTCTGCCTCCTCTTTGTCTTTTCTAGGCATCTCTCTTTCTCTTTCTGCCTGATCAGCTCTCTCCTGTTGTTCAGCAATCTGCTTAAGTGAGCCTGACTGACCAGCAGACCCATAAAAATATTGCTCCCACATGGTCCATTGAAGTTTTGATGTCTTCAACTGTATCCGGGTCAATTTTGAGGTTATCAGACAATAAGAACTTTGAATTCCCCTGTCCTAGTGTCTCTGGACTAAGTTGAGGTTAGAAGAATTGAAAATAGAAATTTAAGATCACTCACTAGGCAATAATTGTCACTACATATGCTCCTGTGACTTCTGTAAGCTCTCGGCACTATCAAACCATATTACATAGAATGACTAAAGAAATGAAACTGTGTTAGTACCTTTGATATAATTGTTCCAGCTCTTTTGTAGTATTTTTCTGATCTCAATCATTTAATATAAAATTGACTAGAAAAGGTAATCAGAAAGAGCTAGAAAGAGTAGGATTGATTCATACCTTTCTTATCAATAAAACCCATCCTCTTGTTCGACGCAGGCCCCACATCTGTTGCCTGTATTTCCCCATCTTCATCTGCACCCCACCCCTTCGCATCGACGATTACAAGGCTCGAACCGTAGAGACTTTGGGCCTCTTGGAGATATGGGCCTCCGCTCCACCTGATCAACCCTTTGTTCAACAACGCATTGCCTTTCAGGATTTCATGCCCCCCATAGTTTCTGGTCCAAATCGTCGCATTGTGTGTTATCGTAGGCGGTGTCGCCTTCCAAAGTTCGCAGGAGGACCTGGTATGAACTCAGGCTCCTGGCAACGCTCCAGACCATGTCCAGCATTGTGGCGGTTAAGGTCGGACGATGTGTACGAATGCCAATAAGCTGGCGAGCATAGTAGGGCTATCGCAAATAAGGCTAAACCAATGCGAGGAAATGCTTGATTTCTCCTTCCCCGTTTGTATATATGACTAGGCCTTGGACGCTCTCCCAAAAACCTCAAACAAAGTGCAGCTGCAATGATCTATATATACTCCAAAAAGTTGTAAAAGACTAGAAAGGCTTTAAGCGAGAAAATGAACTCGATTAACAAGCCCACATGCTAAGCCAAGTAGTCGGCCATCTGGGGTCCCAACTACCAAGAGCCCACTTGGGCGATAACAATGGCTTGAGAGAAAGGTCTCAGAAGATCAACCGATGGTCAACATTGAGTGCTTAACCATTTTAAGCAAACGCTCCTTTAAGAGACTGCAAATAAAGGAAAAATGGTTTGAGGATGATCCTTCTTCGTGCACAAACAGCACTTCTTCAGCGAAGAACAAGAGACGCATGTTGTAAGCACCCTTGGTTGACTGGTTGCTTTACGCTATAGCCATATCCCGTGGATAGTGCAGAAAGGTCAAATTCTTGCGAATCTAGTCACATTACCACCTTAAGGGGGAAAATCCGTAAGTTTGTGGAATCCCGGACGTGCTATATCACTCGCCAACACTATGATTAGTCCAAAACGCATTCCTTTTTATGTGTTGCATATTGGATAGAGACAATATATGTAAGAATGTCACAGAAAAATCTTGCGTTGGCGGTCAGTAAAGGGGTTAAGAACGTTAAAGGGTTTAGATTCTGGAAGACGGCGCAACGGATCAGACTCGCGAGCACTCGTGAGGGAAGGTGAATACGATGGATAAGCAGCGTGAATGAATGACCTCAGGGGGGAGATTGATTTCATGGAAGGACTGAATTACAGGAAGCATAGGATAAAATGTCCGTTGCTGGGATATCACGCCAAGCAGTAAAATCTACCAATGTCTGATTTACACCACTCCCTTTCCATCACCACATCCCCAGTGACTTCACTCTGTCACTGGCATCTAGAGAAAATCCCAGAGCGCTTCAGCAATACTCCTAAATCTCAATGTTTTGGATCCAATACGGAGGGGTGTCACAATTATGATGGTAATGAGGGGAGGAAATATTCGCTAAATTGGACGCAGGAGGAGCGTTTCTGACCCATCCATTGTGCTTCAGTATCGACAAGCAATACGAGCTGGATAGGACCGAACGACCAGTGAACGGATTGGCGATGAGGAGTAAGAGGGAGTGCGAGACAGTTTTCAAACGTGAAAAGTCTTCCAAATCGGAGGGGTGATTGCAAAAAATCAGGTGGACCGAAAAGTGAGAAAAATTTCAAGAAAGCGTTTACTACATTTTCCGCCCGTATTTTCCTGCAGTAATATTCTGGGTTGGGAGAAGCTGCTATGAGGGACGTGATGGTTTGGATTGTGCCAGCAAAATTAATAAACCCGATCGATAGGGGAGTTTGAATCGGAGGATAACTAGAAGGGGAAGGTAAGTTGAGATATCAATTGACAAAAGTGCATGCACAACGTGCCGTAGACACAAAGCAATAAACGAGGCAATTCGACTAATCTTCTTGACGTCGTCTGTCAGCATTACCCTATTAGCGAAGAATCTATTCACGGCCAGTCCTTTGTCCTCGAGGAACAAGGCAAGGTCAGGGTGTCGTGATGGAGTCCCAATCGTGGTATCGAGGGCGATATCCAATAATGCCTCAGAGAAGATATGAAACCGTGCATCCTGTTGAGAACATGTTGTGGAGACGCTCATATGGTGGCATATAAAGTCAAGCCTGTCTCTGTTGCCATACGATGATCTTGAGTCGAATTTGGCATGGCTTGAGTTAGCTCGGTGTGAAGAATGCTGACAACACATCCTACCGTTTTTGCAGCCAGAATTCCAAGTAATCATGAATAGCATCCAGCTCCTTGAATGATAGCTTACGTAAATAGCAAAGATTTGCCGCGAGAAATGCAAACGTGGAAAGGGGAAAATGGTCCAGTTCCCACGAGGCAGCGAGATATCGAGCGAAAATTACAACGAAAGTGGATAGAACCTCCTCATAATGAATGTGCAATTGTTCCCTCATCAGATTCCAATATAGTGCTGATATAATATCACGCGGCACATGATCCCGTGTGGAATCACGGAAAGCATAACCTAAGCATTCTAATATAATGTGATCGTCCCAGCGTCCACGGAGTAAGGGGAGCGTGCGAAAAAGGCCGGACGCCCGTTCTCGAATACAAATTGGGTAGGATGATCTGCGAAAATGTTCAGGGTTGGCGATAAACTCGCGTAATAGATGGCCACTCGTACCGCATTAGATCAACTGTTTCTTGCAAGATTATTCCAAGCATTCGCGCGGACGGACGTTTGTAAAGTCTGCCAGCAACTTCATAATGCCGATTCACCTTTCGGTCATAGAACAATAGCTTGACAAACGACAACGCAACCTTTGAGTGATAAAGGAATATCCGGCCAATTCGTTCCTGAACGAGTCCACAAAAATATCCAGGTTCAATCTCAGCTTCTGTGTCAGTAGTCGTTTCGCTAGCATCCCAGTCAAAGTTTGGGTTCCTGTTGGATCCAGAGCCGTCTGGGACTATAAACACCTTTGGCGGATAGCGGCATGCCGCCTGACCTCGGCACTGTGGAAATCAGGTATTGGGTGGGTGAATAATGATAATAATCGGTTTCAATCAATGGACGGCCCACAATTTCGCCTATCCAAATGGAAATCTGTTCTTTAGACAGCTGGATATGACCAACAAACTCGTTCCCCTGTAGGCATAACTCGTGGCCTGGTTCGTCGCAACTCCATTGCTCACGGAGCATGTTGTGGGCGTTCGTTATTCTCATGATCTCGTCGTTATTCGGCTGAAAGTCGGCAATTGTGACTGCTGCAGGGAGTAACCCTATAACGTCGGCTGTCCGAGTTATCTCGTCCATTTCGTAGGTATTTGGCAGGGAATCGGTAGTAATGGGAATGGTTATCAATACACGGAAAGTGACATGCCTCTGTTATAAGCAATTGGGCAACATGTGCACCGCATATATTGCGATGCGGCTGTGTTGCTGCGGGCAACAGTACAAACGCTAGGCAAGCCAAGCACTTCTTGTCTGACCCGGCATAGCTTATCCCATATCCGACATGCCGACTCAAGATGATCCTCAAGAACAGGTAAATTTCTGATCGCAAGACTGATTGGATAAGCACTCAAACAAAGCATATATCATATACCCTAGCGCTGGCTAGTATAATAAGCCAAGCCCAGTTGTTTCTCGAGTGGTGTTTTTTTACGAGCCGGTGTATACTAGCTATTTCAGCTAGGTAGCTTAACCTTAATCTAGGTGCTCTTGAACTGCTATATCCCATTCTGAATAGCTTTATATTTACTAATTTATTTTCTATATTTACGAGCCATATTGCAAGTAGACAATAATACAACTTACTTACCCAAATCAAAGTAACAGGCACACTATGGTGTCAGAGATATATTAGAGTAAACTGCAAGCCTGGGGAGCAAGTTGAATGACTCTCTATGTAGGGCAGAGAATGCAACTTAGATAGAGCGGTGTAGAAATAAACCGATGCTATAACTAGGCTTCCAGTTGAGGTTTCTACTCCTCAACTGGGGCTAACTATATACTATATTACATGGTTAGTGCATGGGTCTGTGCTCACAAGGAACTCGGAACTCCGTCACTAAACTAATAATACTATCACGGAAGTCCATGAACCGGCGATAACCTAAGCAGTCACAATACAAGGTATGAGGTCATACTAATAGATGATACCTCATATTCCAACAAGATAACCACACGATAGTGCTGCAATATCACTGACAACACCGCAGCCCCTGAACGTCTTAAAACAAAGTCTCCATCTGGCCAACACTATCCATCATCCATCCCGCGACCCTTTGACCAGCAAGAATATGTAACGACCTTCACACTATTAGCAACGATACTACCAAGTATAGTTGGCAATCCGGAATATTCAGTGTTCGCATTACTACATATACATATGTTACCCAGTGACAAAGGACAGCAACAATGCTGGCTCTCTCATCACATTATTTTTGGCCCAAGATATAAACGAAATAAATGAAGAAATGATACCTACCGTTGGAGAGTGTGGAAATGGAGCTCGGGGGGAGGGTGGAGATAACATGACGATGACGGCGGCGATGAGGATACGTTCAAGGTGAAGACGAGGGTCAGTCAAAAGTGAAAGTGGAAGTAAAGGCAAAGGCAGAGACAAAATAATCGCAGTATGAGGGTGACTCGAGAGCGAAATTGAAGTCAGAGATGAGACGAAGGTGAAGGCGTGAAGACAGAGGACAAGTTATGTGACTGCAACGTTACTCTGGCTAATCAAGGCAGTGACTGTCGTGCTTCGCCCAGCTCAAAACTGTGGTGTCGTGCCTCGCGCTCATGGATGTAGTCCGCAAAGGCGTACGCAGCTTTGGCGACGTCGTCGGGTGGCTATTACGCTGTACCTCGACACGCAGAATACCATGGGGGGTGCAGCGGGACCAAGCAGAGAGAGGAGGAATAGCAGGGGCGTGATCAATAGCTAGGAAGAGGTGGCATAGCAGTGTGGGTTGGATATACGTGTTGCAGCCATGACATGCATTCGTCCATACAGGTCAACATTATGCATGATATTCCAAGAACAAAAGAGATACGTTCAATTTGTGGTATAGTGATATATGGGTATATGGCTGGGCGAGACTCACCAGGAAGCCAATACATCCACCCGCCTCCCTCTCGAACCTAAATCCGCGCTTAAATCCAGTTCCACGCTTCCCCCCCCCCCCCCCGGTCATTTCTCTGTCCGTCACGGTCAATCGCATCCACGAAGACTTCGAGACGCCGTTCGGGACCGCGATTATCCCGCACCGACCTCCCCGCTCCTTTACCGGCAATGTTTCTACAAATGGCGAAAAATCGGCAAGTGCGTGAGCAAAAACAGCTGGGGTTGATGGCTGTGGAGTCGCAGAACGACCTACAGATGCCAGCCGGGCAGCAGAATTTACGGCGGCAGCATTACGCCTAGACTAAAGGGTGGCAGGGTGGCAGGCGGCGTGACGAAACGCTGTAGAAATGTGTGGGAGACAGTCCATGATGCTGGTGGGAGTCTTGGCGCTGTCGTGATACTTGAAAGAGAGTCGGTGTAGTTTTTGATCACAAGTGCTAACGCAAACGCGTGGCTGGCTGAGATTGCGTCGTATAGCAACGATATGTTCGTACAGACTGCGTGGGCTATGGGTGTTTGACTATGGGATATGGTTATCGATGCGTCAAAATACACCTAAAACTCCCAGCTATGCGTATTGCAATGAGCAGTCGTCCAACTGCAGGCAGAAAGCAGCGAAGATGAAGGCGTCACGAACGACGAGAAGGATGTTGTTTGGTCAGCCCGCAGCGATCCTAAGTTCCTTGCAGGTTAAGTGTGCTCTTAGGAGTAGAGGTGGAATGTATATTCCTAGTAATATAGTGTAAATTGTGAGAGAATCCATTAAATCGGGATAATGTAATGCGCCGGCTAATGAACCAATGAGTGATGAATGTGAATTTGATAAGAGGGCTACACAAGGACACAAACAGAGCAGAGTAAGCACTGTGAGGAGACCCATGTTGAAATAACATACCAGTTCAGCACTGTGAGGAGACCCATGTTGAAATAACATACCAGTTCAGCACTGTGAGGAGACCCACGTTGAAATAACATACCAGTTCAGCACTGTGAGGAGACCCACGTTGAAATAACATACCAGTTCAGCACTGTGAGGAGACCCACGTTGAAATAACATACCAGTTCAGCACTGTGAGGAGACCCACGTTGAAATAACATACCAGTTCAGCACTGTGAGGAGACCCACGTTGAAATAACATACCAGTTCAGCACTGTGAGGAGACCCACGTTGAAATAACATACCAGTTCAGCACTGTGAGGAGACCCACGTTGAAATAACATACCAGTTCAGCACTGTGAGGAGACCCACGTTGAAATAACATACCAGTTCAGCACTGTGAGGAGACCCACGTTGAAATAACATACCAGTTCAGCACTGTGAGGAGACCCACGTTGAAATAACATACCAATTCATCCCCAAGTGTGTATGAGGACAATGTTATCTGTTGTGTGACTTCATCCTCTTATTGAATTCACATTCATCACTTGTTGGTTCATTAGTGTGAAGGATAGGTCGCATAGAAGGCGTGACTAAAGACTCTAAGCCTTACCCTTTAGCTGCTTTATATTTCCTTCTCTATCACTCATAAATACAGGCCATATTCCCTTTTTATTAGTTCGAGAGTCCATGTATGCTTGTGGGCGCTCTAGCCCACAAGAAATATGTGCATGTCACAGTAGTAGTCACACGAGAGAATGTTAGATGCTTTTCAACCCCGACAACCATCACCTGCAAGACACAAGTACTGGTTCGGGGTATCGTCTAACAAGACTCTCTCTCTCTCTCTCTCATCTCCAATTATTCATAACAACTCTTCACACTGAAATAGTCGAAGTGCATTATTACTAATCGGCTCGACTTCAAGTTATCACTTTGCACAGTAAAAACATCCAGCGTTGCTCACTTCTCTAGATTATTCTTCCCTTCTCACGATAAACTCCTTCCCTTATCTACTCGGCCATCGGGCCAACTAGCTACACAGTCAGATCACACCATAAGGTCAATCCGCCCTTGTAATCACCTACCGATCGCACCTTGAAGGTCGATCGTAATCTACAATTTTACTATCTAAAACTACTAGTCGATCGTTCTTTGCACTTGTGAAGAGTCGATAGATTCTGACCGCTCGATATACAAAGAATAGTGTTTATTCAACTACTATTGGTATGTGAGAAGACACTACCTTTATAGGTAACTGAGATGTTACCCTTGACACCTCTCGCTATTTGACGTCTGGGTCATTACGAGGTGGTGTCTGTTGGGTAAAAAGTGTCTTCCCTTCTGGCGCCGAGTGCGCCCACAGGTATACACAAAGCTTTGAACTAAGAAATAAAGGTACGCTCGAAAGGTATAAGGAATTAAAGAAAGCAAACGATACTAGATAATAATGTAGTATAATATGTCTAATATTTAACAGCCTGATCATGATATATGCATACCCTTCACAGCACTATTGTTAGTCGATAACAATTGCATATTGAGTGGTAAACTACTCGACCCTTTACAATTAGCAAGCCACTCACTCTCAACACCAACAACATTAATATTAAATGGTCTGACCTTCCTGAATATGGTGGAGCCCATTCTAAAACTCTAAACTACATTGTAATGAGCTGATCTGAAGTCTTGGATGTTATGAGCACATTATTAGGGGTTGCTCTTTCAAGATTATTGAGATACGAGCATTGAAGGTAGAGGCACCAGAACAAGTGGAGTCACACATATGATACAATAGGTGATGTGGCTTATGATGTGGTTTATGATGTATTGATCCACTTAGTGGATAAACTCTATCCACCTGTATGATATATATATACAAGAATTAGCATAAAGAACAATAATGAACAAGAACTATTCACACTCGTTCATCTTCAGATTATGGGCCTGGGCCCTTCTTATAAAAGAACTTTGAATTGCTCAGGATTATTATTATGACTACCTTGGAGAAGATCAAGGACTATGAATCGAGTACTGGAAGCACATATCAAGTCTTTCTGAAGCTACACAAAGACAACTATTTTACATGGAGTGCAAGTATGAAGACAGTACTCAAATCCTTGAACCAGTGGAAAGTTGTAACTGGAGAATTGGCAGATCCCATACACACTAAATTGGATGCCTGGACAAAAGATGAATTTGAAATCGAAGAAGCCTGGGTGCTTCAAAAGAAGAGGGTGTATAGCGAAATAATGTTGCATGTAGAAGATGAACCAAGGGTAGCTATTATGACTAATGATAATCCTGTTGATGCTTGGAACAAACTGAAAAATACTTACAGAACACATCTTACTAACAGCTGGGCAACATTACTCTCCGAACTCATATGTATGCGGTATGATGGTACTGGAATAATTGAGTATAAGGCCCAAATGGATTCTATCTGAATCAAATTGTTAGAAGCAGGACACAGCATTGTGGACCCTGATTACCTCAGTCTCTTCACGAGCACACTCCCGGAAGATTTTGATATCATGTCGACAACGATTGACTACGATAAGGACACTGTCGAAGAAATCATCAACAAGCTTTGACAAATTGAAATACAAAAAGAAATATGTCCTGGGTTTGCAGACAGTTCTGCATTTCACACTCAAGGTGATACAATCAGGTCCCGGGGATGATTCCAGCATGGATGTGGGAACCTGGGACAAGGCAGGCCAAATAATAGAAGTTCGCAAGGATGCTACAAGTGTGGAGATTTGTCCCATTGGGCGTGAAATTGTCTAAAAAGGAAAAAGAAGAATCTTCAGCAATTGGGAGGACAATCAAAGCAGGATAAAGGGCTGGCGAATATATCTGATAACTCCTCAACCTCAGTCTCAAGCCGAGGGATGTTTATGGCAGTGGATTCAGTATTTTTTATGGGTAAAGACATGACTCAACACAAATATTTCCTGGATTCCACTTTATCAGGACATTATGTGCCAAATATCCAGGACTTACACAATTTTATGGCGTATAATGTGCCAAAGAAGATTCAAACCACAAATGGTGGTTACATTTACACCAAGGGTGTTGGAACATTGAAATTAAACATGTCAAGTTTTGGACCGGAATTCATAGGTGAAATTCCGAACGTCGAATGGACACCCGAAGCCAGGGTGCGATTACTGAATCCCACACAGTTCTTCAAAGATGGATATCAAGTCGATCTGAACATAAATGGTTCAAGAATTATCAACATGAATGGACAAACCTTAGGTGAAGCTGTCGAAAGAGGGAATGTGCACCTGTTCCAATTCAGGACAATTCCAGCCTCGTCACCAATATGCAGATATACGAATTTATCAGAAGGCAAATTACAAGAAAATTTGGACAACATACCTGTAGCGTATTCCATGAAATGGCCAAACAACTTGATGTTATGGCATCAGTGATTGGGCCATCTACACACAGCCCCCATCCGAAATCTGGCACAGCATTTCACATCTGGAATAGAAATCAACGATTATGAAAGATTCGAAGCAGACTGTATTGCTTGCATCAAAGGAAAACAACATTGAACTCTGTTTAAAACTGGCTGAACTTGAGCGATGCAACTTGGAAAACTCCTTCACATGGATTTAGCTGGACTGATGGAGACAATAAGCTTCAATAAGAAACATTATTTCATAATAATCATTGATGATTACTCACACACTGTATGGATTGAAACGTTAGCAAGCAAATTGGAGGCTATTCAGAAAATCCAAGAATACATACAGAAACTCAAGATGCAGTTTGATGTGAAAGTCCAAGGTGTAATGGCAGACAACAGGACCGAATTCATCAATCTGGAAATCAAGAGATATTTATCATCCAAGGGAATATTGTTGTTTACATCAGTTCCTTATATGCCTCAGCAAAATGGAATCGCAGAAAGGGGTATATGCACGATTTCAGAAGGGGGTCGATCAATGTTGTATTCATCAAAATTGCCCAAATTCCTTTGATCAATAGCTGTCAAGATGATGGCATACCTGAAAAACTAAAGTCCGACTTGAACAAACAATGGACACATGCCAATTGAACATGTTACCAGAGAGAGGCCAGATCTTTCCCATTTATGTATTTTTGGCAGTCCAGTTAGTGTGAGAGGTACAGCAAAATATACTCGGGAAATATAGTCAGATAAGCTCATATTATATTTCCTTTATTATTTCTATTTTCTCTCTATTTTATTATACACTTATAATTAGTTCGACGACCTATATTTGTGGTACATCGACTCTTGTGGGCACATACATGCCAGACTTATGTATTCTAGCGCCCGTAGTTAAAACTCAGACACTTTTTACCTCGTAACCACGACTTACCCAGACACACAGTAGGTGTCCTGTAAGTCGTGATTGAGGTATCGTCTCGACCGTCACAGATGGGCTTCAACTATCTACACATTCTTGGTTTCAAACTGTACCAGTCGAAACCTTATCTATATCTCAATCCACGTGGACGACATCCACGCTACTCTATCATTTGACTCTCATTACTCGTTTCTACACCTGAGCAGTCACTTGGGATCGTACCTACAGTCGATTCCTTTATTTTGTTGTAGCTATCTACTCTACTTAGATAGTTACTTCACTCGGATGTATTGAACTAAATAGTCAATACTTGTCGGCGTGTATTGAACTTAGATAGTCAATACAACTACGTGTCGTACCTAAACAGTCAATATTCTTTGTATATAGAATGGTTAGAACTTCCACCACTCTTCACAGTTAGCATCACTATCCCTAGACAACAATGGCAGAAATTGGACTCACATTCTAAAATAGGCTATATGGTTGGATATGAACCATACTCCACTGGTTACTTGGTATGGTATCCTTGGTCTAGATGTATTGAAAAGGTACAAGATGCAATATTCCATGAAAAGGCAATGACATTGCCATCACCAGTCCTGTATGGAGATGAAGGGCATTTTAGGAATATTGCAGATACAAAGGAAAATAATGAACCTCAATTAAAGGTGATGCCGAATGAGCCACAGCCTAGGCTCACAATACAAATTCCTCCACGTCCAAGACCCACTGATGAAAAAGGAAAAGAAATCAGTAAATCATCGGACCAGTCACAGCTAGTTTCAAACGTACCTGATATCCTGCGTGAAATGTCACAATCTGGACATGTTTTCGGGTGCTCATTTGGCCTTACTTGGAACATTCCCAATTGTACCTGTTTCAAGTAGGATCCCATGGGAGTGAGGCTCTCCCACATCAGGTCAAGGTTTCTAACAGAGAGAAATACTTTATGAAAGCCACCTAATGCCGTCCGTGTACCTGGTACAGCCCCCTTCTTTTATTCCAGAGTTTTGTGCCTCGTGATGGCCAATAAGGATATTGAACATATGTTGTTGTGAGAGGTATGGCGAAATACACTCAGGAAATATAGTCAGATGAGCTCTTACTATATTTCCTTTATTATTTCTATTTTCTCTCTTCTATTATATCTATAATTAGTTCGACGACCTATGTATGCGGTACATCGACTCTTGTGGGCACACACACGCCAGACCTATGTATTCTAGCGCCCGTAGTTTAGAACTCAGACACTTTTTACACCGCAACCATGACTTACCCAGACACCCGTTAGTGTCCTGTAAGTTGTGATTGGTGTATCGTCTTGACCGTCACAGACGGGCTTTAGCTACTCATTCAAACTGAGTTTCGAACTGTATCAGTTGAAACTCAATCCTTATCTCAACTCGTGTGGACTACATCCATGTTACTCTATTATTCAACTCTCTAACTACTCTACTTGCACTTGAGCAGTTGTCCAGAATCGCACTTAACCAGTCAATTCTGCTTATTCGTTCTAGCTATCTACCTTACTTTAGATAGCTACTTCTCTCTACCGTATTGAACTAAGTAGTCAATACGTGTTCAGTCCGTATTAGACTTAGACAGTCAATACATCGTGGTATCGTACTTCAACGGTTGATATTCTTCATATATAGAATGGTTAGAACTTCTACCACTCTTCACAGTTGTGAATACTAGATGAAACCGACCGACACAATCGTCACCATGGATTAGTTAGTGATCGTTGTGGGTAGTTTTTGGTGTTCTTGAGAAATAGCTGGAAGCACAATATTAGCAGATAAGGACAAATCTGGACATGATGATGGACTTACATATTATGTATTCTGCCATAGGAAGCAATCCAATGATCCAAGAGGCACTTAATATGCTAGGAGAAGAAGGAGCTGCCTGGGAGAAGGCATGACAAATGGAATGGCAGAATATGTTGGATCACAAAGTATTTGGACCACCCGAAGAACCACCACCTGGAATGTAAATTTTGAAGACAGGAACTGTATGTTGTCGAACATACAAAAATGGTGAATTGGTGAAGTGAAAAGTTTGGATTGTCATCAAGGGCTTTAGTCAGATTCCCAGTCTACACTTCAATGAGATGTACACACCAGTTATGAAGTGGGAAACATTCCAAATTTTACTAGCACTGGGTGGAATAATGAATTCAGCCATCCGACAATTTGATGTAAAATCAGCATACCTACATGGAACGATGAAGGAGAAAGTTTGGGTTCAGCAGCTGGAAGGATTTGAAGAGCCCAGAAAGGAGCACCTAGCATTGCCATTATTGAAGGCCCTGTATGGCACAAAACAAGGAGGCAATGAGTGGAGAAAAACATTATACGATTTTATGGTTAAGGAACTTACCTGGTACTGTTCTGACTTCGATAGCACTGCATTTTTCAAAACATAGGATGACAGAAGTTGGGCCATGGTTGCCATTTGGGTGGATGATGCAACAGCTGTTGGTGATGAAAAATACTCTTAGATCTTGAAAAGGCATTTAGCGAATGATTTGGAATTTCGAGCAAAGGAGATGCTCACTGAATCTTGGGAACAAGTATTCATCGGGACACTGATTTGAAGTCAGTATTCATATTGCAAAAGGAATACATCAAAAACATTGCGAAGAAATTTAACATACAGAATTCAAGACCAGTTTGGTCCCCTATCACACTAGGAATCAACTTCCAATCCATTACACATCCAGAAACAGAAGACGAACACCAGGAAATGGCAAAACTCCCGTATTGCAAAATCATAGGAAGTTTAATGTTCACTGCCACAGTATCATGTCCCAATATTGCGTATTCTGTGAACAAACTGTCACAATATTCATCAAACCCAGTGAGAGCACATTGGAACTTAGTGAAACGAGTCCTCCAGTACTTATATACCACCCGAGATCGTGATCTTCATTTGGGAGGAGGAGCACTTTGTTTACATGTGTACTCAGATGCAGATTTCACTGGCATACAGAGGACAGAAAGTCAACTGGAGGATATGTTGTATTTTTAGGATTGGGGGCCATATCTTGGTCTTCAAGAAAACAGTCAATGGTAGCCCTGTCTTCAACAGAAGCTGAATACATCACTTTATCTGAAGCAGCACGCAAAGTTATGTGGATGAGACATTTTTTGGAGGAGTTGGATATTATTTATAAAGAACTGAAAGTGATTTTTGAGGATAATCAAGGGACGATCGTGTTTGCTCATAATCTATGTGCTCTATGAAGAATGAAACATATTGAAGTCAAATATCATTTTATTCGACACTTAATCGAAAATGGAATGATCCAACTTATCTATCGACACAAGAAGGAAATGATCATGAATATCTTGACAAAATTGTTACCATCATCGACTCATTCTTATCATATGTGCCAACTGGGTATTGATACTTCAACACTCAAGGAGGAGTATTGAGATATGAGCATTGAAGTATAGGCACCGGAACGAGTGGAGCCACTGTTATGTATTTTTAGGTTTTTCCATTTTTTAACCAATCTCTCCTCTAACAAATTGTGACAAAGAAGATTTAAATGTATTTATATTGTGACAATAAAATTGTAAAATATTGTCTTGATCTATCTTGAATTTATGCAATTTATTTTGTATTTTTATCTTATAAATTGAGCAAGTTATCGAATTTCTATCTTTTATTCTTTTTTGATTAATATGTCATTCACCCGGCGACTCAGCACTTATGCACAATGTGCGAGAGATCACGTGATATTCACATGATATTTTGAACTCTGAAAAGGGCAAAATGCGATGTGAAATAGTCAAGGCAAAATATATATTGATATATTATTATAATAAAATATTATTATATTTATAATTAACTAAATAAATATAATAACTATATAATAATATTGAACTGGCCACCTGGCACTTATTACACAATGTGTGGGAAAATCATCACAATGTGTGACAGTCATCACAGTCACAAAGGCGCACGACTGTCACAATGTGTGACAGTCACAAGATGTGAAGGGTGTCATATGTGCACAGGTGTGAGAGCATTATGTCATCATGTATCCTACTGCAGAAAAATCTGGAAACTCCTGGAACATTCCAGTGGCTTCCAAAGGAACAAAAGGAAATAGGTATATACAAGTAGATAGAATATTCTAGAATGTTCTATTATGCCAAGAACATTCTACAGTGTCTTAAAAGTAGTTAGAACCTTCTATAATGCTCTAGAAAATTCTAGAAAATTCCAAATGACATCATTAAATCTTCTAGAATCTTCTAAAATGTCCCAGACTAAAATGTATATAAGGTGCTCAGCTCCAGCCTTGAATAAAGCAATCAATTGTTATGACCCGTTCCCGGATGTTTCAATATCCAACTTCCAACCTCCAACTATGGGACATCATAGTTACCGTATCTTCCGCATTCTTCCCTTGTTCCACATTTGGTAATTTTGTCTGTTGACAAGTATTCACTCATTTGTTTATTATATTCCTGTTTCGGAATATTGTCTCCCCAATCTGTCTTGTTGTATTCCCATTTCAGAATACTTCCATTTCCATCTTATTGTGGTCTTAGTGTGTAGTACAATAACGAGAAGACTTATATTAGTTTCCATGAATTTGTACTTTACTTTAGATCTGATATCGACTTAGTTCTTATTCCCTCTTCTGTCTTTCTGTCCACTCGAGATTCAGAACTCTTCAGAACTCTGAATATCTGTATCTTCCATCGTAAGTCTCACCTTTGAAATTAAGGACTTTTGAGCATTTGCGTAGAGGTGCAGCACATAAGCTGAAGCCAACATCCTGACCCTATCCGATACTTCCCGACTTCCCAGTGACTTTCCGATAGTTCCGGAATAAGTTCCCGACATGGCACTTAACATCAATCAATCTAATCATCTCATCAACCCACCACATCTGTGTGTCACTGCAGCAAGCAGGCTACTCCACCCCAATCTGGGCAGTTGGATATCTAATTCCACCTCTATCAGAGCTGTTGGAAACCCTTGCCACCTCTATCAGAGTTGTTGGCCCAATCAGATCCCTTGTCACCTCAATCTGAGTTGTTGACTTTTGTTCCCCCTTGCCACTTCCTAGTTGAATAGTTGGCTTTTATATATTTGTTGCCACCTCAGTTAAGTTGTTGGCTATCAACCAATAATATATAAATAATCTTATACTATAGTCATCTCTTAATTGAGTCCTGATTATTAGTTTTCTTTACATTTGTTATTTGTAGTCTACATTGTTATTTGTACTCTAAGACTTCAGTCACCTCTAGTTGAGTAATTTGACTGTTTAGAAGGGTGTTTATAATTACTATAATCTCAAATATTTACTAATAAAAGTCTTATTTTTACAAAACTCTATCTTTAAATAGTGATATCTATTCTGAAACAATTATATCATCAAAAAACAACCATCAGAAATAGTTCTCCATATTACATCTTATACAACCTATATTTATTTAACAAATTCCATTGTATATAATTTCCTTCCTTTTACAGATGCCTACTAATACTTTTATTAGTACTTTGTTTTTTAAAAGTTGTAATGTAGTTATTTCCATGTAAAATATGTAAAATATTATTGGAAATTTTTCATACCACAGCTGTCTTTATTAAGTAAAACCCCCTATATATTCTGGGTATGTTGAATCAAGTAGAAATCTGTTCAGATTGACAGATCCATTCCGAAGTAATACATATGTATTTAGAGGTGCCAATGATATACATATGCATGGAATGGACTATCTAAAGGTATCTATTTTTTAAAAGTATGTATTAGTGTTTCAAACTACTAATTTTTTTTATTGTCTACTCATGTCCAGAAAGATTCTTTAGTTTGTAATGTACGAGAGAGTTTAAAACTTTTTGAAAGTTTTAAAAACCAAATATGTTTGAATCACATCCCAGATGTTCAAATGACCTTTAGAGTATATTAGAATTTGGTATACTTAATAGTTTTCAGATATCCTCCTTAGTGGATAAACTCTATCCACCTGTACAATATATATATATGAGAATTAGCATAAAAAACAATAACAAACAAGAACTATTCACACTCATTCATCTTCAAAGATGACTCAAAGGGTTTTCCCCACAAGCATGTCTGAAGTAAACTTGCTTAGGTGTGATACACATTTCACTCATTGGGTTCACTTCATCTGTCTCCAACCAGTGGGCATCAGGGAGCAGCCTGCTCCATTAGCTTCAAGGAAGGGGATCCTTTGGTTGTAGTATGAAGCTTGATGGGAAACGCTTCATCGGGAAAGTGGGAAGATCAGTAAGTATGCCGTCTATATTGTCTAGAGCCATCTAGGAGAGCTAGCTAGCTTGGCTAGACTCGGCTAGACACACGACTTTCTCGAGATCCCTATTTACTAGTCAGTATAAAAGCTTACTATAGATCTAGGGAGGCCAGGGAGGCCAGGGAGTCTACATAATGGGTGTAGATATTCCCAAATCCCTGATGTTCACCATCTACCAATATCAGTTTAGCGGCACAATCTGGTAATATTTGATACTTACCAATTAGCACTACCAGGGAAGACGTCGACACTCGTAACACCGCTCAGGATAGTGAGCCTAAGTCCATCATCATCATGCGTATTTAAAACTGTCTGAAGACTTCAATCTGGGTTGCGTTATGCCGTTGAGTTTAGGTCGGTTGCGCTATCCAATTCTGGCGCAGAATCGACGCCTAGATGTCAGTGAATGTCGATAACTCTGTGTCAGCGTTGTGACAGTGAGCAAGGCAAAAAGAACGAGTCACTCATGGGCTCACCCTGAGGTCACCCACGCCCCTTCGCATCGACGATTACAAGGCTCGAACCGTAAAGACTTTCAGCCTCTTGGATATATGGGCCTCCGCTCCACCTGATCAACCCTTTGTTCAATAACACATTGCCTTTCAGGGTTTCATTCCCCCCCATGGTTTCCGGTCCAAATCGTTGCGTCGTGTTTTATCGTAGGCGGTGTCGCCCTTCCAAAGTTCGCAGGAGGACCTGGTATGAACCCAAGCTCCTGGCAACGCTCCAGAACATGTGCAGCATTGGCAGGAATGAGGCGGTTAGGGTTGGATGATGTGTACGAATATCAATAAGCTGGCAAGCATAGCGGGGCTATCGCAGATAAGGCAAACCAACGTGAGGAAATGCTTGATTTCTCCTTCCCCGTTTGTATACATGACTAGGCCTTAGAAGCTCTCCCATAAACCTCAGACAAAGTGCAGCTGAAATGATCTATTTATACTGCAGAAAGTTGTCAAAGACGAAAAAGGCTTTCAGCTAAAAATGAACTCGATTGACCATAAACAGTTCACATGCTAAGCCCAGTAGTCGGCCATCTGGGGGTCCCAACTACCAAGAGCGCACTTAGGCGATAACAATTGCTTGAGAGAGAAAGGTCTCAGAAGATCAACCGATGGTCAATATTGAGTGCTTAACCATTTTAAGTCGACGCTCCTTTAAGAGAGTGCAAATAAAGGAAAAATGGTTTGAGGATGATTCTTCTTGGTGCACAAACAGCACTTCTTTAGCGAAGAGCAAGAGACGCTGACTACTAACAGCGAGCATGTTGTAAGCACACTTGGCTGGCTGGTTGCTTTATGCTATAACCAATATCCCGTGGATAGTGCAGAAAGGTCAAATTCTTGCGAATCTAGTCACATTACCACCCTAAGGGGGAAAATCCGTAATTTTGTGGAATACCAGACGTTCTATATCACTTGCCAACACCATGATTAGTCCGAAATGCATCCCTTTATTATGTGCTGCATATTGGATAGCAACAATATAAGTAAGAATGTCACAGAAAAAGCTGGTGTTGGCGGTCAGTAAAGGGGTTAAGAACGTAAAAGGGTTTAGATTCTGGAAGACGGCGCAACGGATCAGACTCACAAGCACTCGTGAGGGAAGGTGAATACGATGGATAAGCAGGGTGAATGAGTGACATCAGGGAGGAGATTGGGTTCATGGAAGGCTACCAGTGGTGCCTGATTTACACCACTCTCTTGCCGCACCGCATTCCATCACCATATCCCCAGTGAGTTCACTCTGTCAGTGGCATCCAGATAAAATCCCAGAGCGCTTCAGCAATACTCCTAAATCTCAATGTTTGGGACCCAATACGGAGGGGTGTCACAATTCTAATGGTGAATGAGGGGAGGAAATGGTCGCTCGACCGGAAGCAGAAGGAGCGCTCCCGGCCCATCCATTGTCCTCCAGTATCGACATGCAATACGAGCTGGATAGGACCGAACGACCAGTGAACGGATTGGCGATGAGGAGTAAGAGGGAGTCCGAGTCAGTTTTCAAACGTGAAACATCTTCCAAATCGTAGGGGAGATAGTAAAAATCAGTCGGATCGAAGCGTGAGAAAAAATTGACGAAAGCGTTTACTACATTTTCTGCCTGTATTTCCCCAAAGGAAATTTCTGGATCGGGAGAAGCTGCTATGAGGGACGTGATGGTTTTGATTGTTCTAGCAAGAGCATTGAACGTGAACCATAGGTGGGGTTGAATCGAAAAATGACTAGAAGGGAAAGGTAAGTTGAGATATCAGCTGACAAAAGTGCATGCACAACGTGCCATAGATAGAAAGCAATAAACAAGGCAAATCGACTAATCTTCTTGACGTCGTCTATCAGCAATACCCTGTCAGCGAAGAATCTATGCACATCTCGTCCTTTGTCCTCGAGGAACAAGCGAATGTGATTGTGTCGCAATGTAGTCCCAATCGTGGTATCTAGGGCGATATCCAATAATGCCTCAGAGAGGATATGAAACCGTGTATCCTGTTGAGAACATGATGTGGAGACTATCATTTGGTAGTATATAAAGTGAGGAGCATCTCTGTTGTCATACAATGATCTTGAGTCGAATTTGGCATGGCTTGAGTTAGCTCGGTGTGAAGAATGCTGACAACATATCTTACCGTTGTTGCACCGAGGATTCCAAGTAATCATGAATAGCATTCAGCTCCTCGAATGAAATTCTACGTAAAAGGCAGAGAAGTAGCAGGAGATATGTAAGCGTGAAGGGAGAGGGATAATGGTCCCGTTCCCACGAGCCAGTGAGGCATGGAGCGAGAATTACAATGAAAGCGGATAGAACCTCGTCATAATGATTATCCAATGGTGCACTCGTCAGATTTTGATATAGTGCTGACGTAACTTCAGGCGACACATGATGTATGGAATCACGGAATGCATAACCTAAGCATTCTAATATAATCTGGATGTAATCATCGCGTTGTTTATGAGGGAGAAAGGTGAGCGTGCGAAAAACGCCGGACGCCCGTTCTCGAATACAAATTGGGTAGGATGGCCTGCGAAGATGTTCAATATTTAATAGAGAGTATTTGCAACTAATATATATTAGCAAAACTGAATTGGTTCCTGATTTCATATCAGGAACCAATTCAGTTTTGCTAATATATATTAGTTGCAAATACTCAAAGGGGGTTGGCGATAAACTCGCGTAATAGATGGTCACTCGTACCGCATTAGATCAACCGTTTCTTGCAAGATTATTCCAAGCTTTCGCGTGGATGGAGGTGTGTCAAGTCCGCCAGTAACTTCATGACGCCGATTCACAATTCGATCATAAACCAATAGCTTGGCACACAACAACCAAACCTTTGAGCGATAAAGGATTATCCCGCCGATTCGTTCCAAAGCGAGTCCACAAAAATACCCAGGTTCAATCTCAGCTTCTGTGTCAATAGTCGTTTCGCTAGCACCCCAGTCAAAGTTTGGGTTCCTGTTGGATCCAGAGCCGTCTGGGACTATAAACACCTTTGGCGGATAGCGGCATGTCGCCTGACCTCGGCACTGTGGAAATCAGGTATTGGGTGGGTGAATAATGATAATGATCGGTTTCAATGAATGGACGACCCACAATTTTGCTTATCCAAATGGAAATCTGTTCTTTAGACAACTGGATATGACCAACAAACTCGTTCCCCTGTAGGCATAACTTGTGGCCTGGTTCGTCGCAACTCCATTGCTCACGGAGCACGTCGTAAGCGTTCATCATTCTCATAATCTCGTCATTGCCCCGCCGAAAGTTGGCATTTGTTACTGCTGCTGAAGGGGAAATCGTAAGGGGTATCCCTGCAACATCGGCTGTCCGAGTTATCTCGTCCATCTCGTAGGTATTTGGCTGGGAATCGGTAGTGATGGGCATGAGTACTTCGTTTTCAATACACGAAGAGTGATATCCCTCTGTTATAAGTAATTGGGCGACATGTGCATCACATTACGATGCGGCTGTGTTGCTGTGCTAGGCTTTTCTATCACTGGCAAGCCAAAAATGATCTGAAGCATTTCTCAATAACACATTGTCTGATAGCAAGATTGTATGCATATGTCTTATCCTATATCTAACATGGCGACTCAAGATGATCCTCCTCTATATTCCCGGCTAGAAGAACAAGCAAATTTCTGATAGCGAGACTGAGGATAATGCACTTCAAACAAAGCATATATCAGAAATTGTCAAATGTTTATATACCCTAGCTGGCTAGTATAATAAGCCAAGCGCAGCTGTTTTTTGAGTGATGTTTTTTACGCGTCGGTGTATACTATCTCAGCGAGGTAGCTGAACCTTGATCTATGGTTTGGCCCAAGATATTAAATAAAGAAATAAAGAAATAATAGCTACCGTTATGGAGTGCGTGGAAATGGAGCTGGGGGGGAGGGCGGAGATAACATGACGATGGGGGCAGCGATGAGGATACGTTGACGGTGAAGACCAGGGTCAGTCAAAAGTAAAGGTGGGGGTAAGGGCAGGGGCGGAGACAAGGTAATCGAAGTATGAGGGTGACTCGAAAGCGAAATTGAAGCTAGGGTTAGACGAAGGTGAGGGCGTGAAGACAGAGGACAAGTTATTTTGACTGCAACGATACTATGGCTAATCAAGACAGTAGCTGTCACGCTTCGCCCAGCTCAACACTGTGGTGCCGTGCCTCGCGCTCGTGGATGTAGGCGTACGCGCGAATACCGCCGTCAAACAATTCGCACGCAACTTTGGCGACGTCGTCGGGTGCTCACTCCGCTGCAATTGAAACCCAGAATACCATGGGCGGTGCAGTGGGACCAAGTAGAGAGAGGAGGGATAGCAGGGGCATGATCAAGAGCTAGGGAAGAGGTGGCATAGCAGTGTGGGTTAAATATACGTGTTGCAGCCGGGTGAGCCTAAATACCCACTCTGACGTGAGAATATTACATTAGGGGGCGACAGCACCCACATGCTTTGTAATACATACTTGTGTTGCCTTTGTTTGGTCACACCATCAAATAAATTTTTTTACCCAACAACTCAGATCTTCAGAACAGTAGTGGACCGCCCCTTAGCAACCTTGCTAATGGCATGTTATGGATACCAGGTGCCTATGTCCAAGATTAGATGGTCTTGGGGTCGGTCAACTTGGGCTGCATATATTTCAATGGTGTTATTCAACAGGATGGACTTCAAGAGGTGAAGGATATCTGTGCCACCCATTTTCTGAACCCCCTGCTGGGAAGGACAAATGGACCTCTCTATTGGCAGTGCCAAAACTAGAGTGGTGTCTGGGTGGAGATTTTAAGGGAAAAGAAAATTACTCAAGGAAAGGCTGAGCAATTAATTCTTGAGGGCCAGCCACTCAGAAGACTATAATGTGCTTGCTATTTTTAACATAGGATAGTTGGGGGGTTGGGGCACAGAATAGTGGCCCTAGTGGATGAATAGACTACCACTTGGACATGGACACATACTGGTTACCAGATGTAACCAAACTCAGATGACTGCATGTTGGACAGAGTCACAGACATTAGATAGGGAATATTATAGATACATGTGGGTACTTAGTGTGAGAGGTATGGTGAAATACACTCAGGAAATATATGTCACGAACGTACAAACTCAAATTTCGATAATATTCAATTTGACATTTTTTTGACATTTCTTCAACTTTCCGACTCAATTTACAACTTGACTTCCAACTCAACTATTCTTCGACCATATCTTCGACAATCTCGAATATCTTCGACTTGTCTCAGGTTGATGTCATTGATGATTTCACTTTGATATCATATTATCATCATAGGTAAATGATATATAGTATATAAGGGCTACGAAAGAAGTGAAGGAAGTCAGTCAGAAAACCTGTATTATATTATATTATTACTGTATTACATAATCGTCGAACTTTTCCGAGTCCTTCTTTGACTTATTTATTCGTGAGCCTCTGTGTCCTATCTTCACCTCGTGCTTTATCAACAGGACGAATTAATACTTCGTCGAATGAGGCACCTTTATTCGATATTGTTGAATATTCTTCGATTGTTTATTTGACTTTATTGAGTAAAATTTGATTCATGACAATATAGTCGGATGAGCTCTCACTATATCTCTCTTATTATTTCTGTTTCCTCTCTTTTATTATATCTATAATTAGTTCGACGACCTATGTATGCAGTACATCGACTCTTGTGGGCGCACACACGCCAGACTTATGTATTCTAGCGCCCATAGTTTAGAACTCAGACACTTTTTACACCGTAACCACGACTTACCCAGACACCTGTTAGTGTCCTGTAAGTTGTGATTGGTGTATCGTCTCGACCGTCACAGACGGGCTTTAGCTACTCATTCAATCTGAGTTTCGAACTGTACCAGTCAAAACTCAATCCTTATCTCAACCCGCATGGACTACATCCACGCTACTCTATTAGTTGACTCTCTAACTACTCTACTTGCACTCGAGCAGTCGTCCAGAATTGCACTTAACAGTCGATTCTACTTATTCATTCTAGCTATCTACCTTACTTTAGATAGCTACTTCTCTCTACCGTATTGAACTAAGTAGTCAATACGCGTTCGGTCTGTATTAGACTTAGACAGTCAATACATTGTGGTATTGTACCTAAACGGTCGATATTCTTCATATATAGAACGGTTAGAACTTCTACCACTCTTCACAGTGGTGATCCGGGCCGGACCGTACTTTCCCTATGAAGAAAAAAACGATATCTTACGACTATAAGCTTCTAAGCACGTAAATGACTACTGGCAAGAACCAAACGTCGAGACCTTCAATGACCCCGAGTAATTCAAAACCTCGTCAAAGACCTGCGAGTCTGGAACCACCCCGTAACGTCACCATGAGGAAGTCTTCGTTGACTTTTCAAAAACCAGTTCTTCCTGGGAGTCCTCCTGGAGCAGCAGCTGGACCGTCAATGGAAGCCCCCCCAAGTCCTCGAGAAGAACGTCCGCCGACTGAGCAGTCAAACATTCCAGGAGCTAATGTCAAGACTATCCGTGCTTCTGAACCTGTTCTCTCATTCCCACCTAGACAGGTCATCCTTAAGCAATTCTTCGGGGGTCACATGATCTATGCTCAACCCATCGACTTACAATGGGATGCGTACTACGCTGATCAAATCCCTGTGGATCAGGTTACTCCCTTCGTGGAGGAGTATAATTCGGATTACCCTCTTCTACCGACGACTATAGCAGTCTGGTTAGGTCATTATCAGGCCATTTTATCAGCGCAAGATCTATTCACGCGACCTGGAACCCTTGAGGACCTGACCCACTCGATTCCTGAATGGTCGAGTGAGGTTACTTCTGTTATGGAAGAAGGAAGGATGATTCTTAAGCAAGAAGTGTTCTCTTCATTTCTCGAAGCGCTCTGCACACACGATGATGCGTTGCAAATCCTTCACGTCCTGCTCGGTGGGGATCACATCGTCCCTAAGGTTGACTACCAGTATATATACATCCAGATGTTGGAGGAGTCTCTTAATGGGATCACTCGGAATTCTTCATTTGCGTATTTTACCTTAAGGGGTCGGTTAAGGCGAAATCAGAGGAGGCTTGATAAGATGGTTTTGGAAGTGCTCTACCCTTATGGTGATTCCATCCAGGTACCCGATTCGCCCATCTCCACAACCAGTTCGTTCATTTGTACCCTGAATGGGTCTCCCGACACTCGTTTCCTTCGTTCACTCAATTGTCCCATTATTTTGCAAGACTTCCCATCAGATATGAGGACGCAAGTCACAGAACGTCTTCAGGAAAAGGGAATGGAAATCTGCACTCCCCTCTATCAACCTCAACCTCGTTGACCTTTGAATACGGCCGAAATCAAGAGAGGTATCGCAACGGAACCTAGCCCTACCCCCCATCAGGGAATTCACCGTTCTTGCGTCGTGTTTGAATGAATTCGGAGTAATCCTAACGTCAGTGATCAACAAGCTGCGACTAGGAACTGATCAGTCGCCAACAGGGGTCGACCGTCTTTCTCTACTGCATTCACTGAGGGTATAGCTGGTCAAGTTGCTGGTCGAGGATTGCTGAATCCAGTCGATCCCCGCCATTCCCTGCCGATCTCCTCGAACCCCTTTCTGCCAGCAGGAGGACCCCCTAGTAATTCATCCAGTAGTTCTAGTGCCTCAAGCTATGGAGGAAATTCGGGACGTGGGGGGCGTTACGGTAGAGTACCTAACTCTCCCTTTCAAACTCCGATGCAGCCTCGAGTCAGCATGCCTATCGATGACTTACCTAAGGAAAAAAGGATTGCTCTTAACACCAACGACATCAAGATAAAATGGTCAGACCTTCCCGAATACTATGGAACTCAGTCCAAGGCATTGGATTACATCATGGATATTATGAATCTCTCGGAGATCTCAGACTCCATGAGCACACTGTTGGGAGTCGCTCTGCCACGATGACTTACCGGCGATGCCAAGATCTGGTGGAGCACCCTAGACCGTGAACATCGCACTGAATTCAGTCGATCTCATGGATCGTTTCTTTGGGGCATCATAGAAGGATTACTTGGAACTCGTTGGTGCGAATCCTTAGCTCTATAATGGGAAGCCATGAAATTTCGACAAATCGGTCACAATCGTGAGACACCTGTTCATTACATTCAGCGGAGGGTCAAGCTCTATCGATTCTTGTACGGGTTCCACCAAAACTGGAAGGATGAAACGCGCAGACTCATCCTGACGCTGCCCACGGAATGGCTTTACCTTCTACAGGGACAACCTATCGACGACATCATGAGCCTGCAGACTTATGCGAACAATTTACAGGAGGCTTTGATTAACGCTTGGGTTCAAACACATTGAGAGTGCTATCGGTTCCAAAAGCCCAGAGTCATGATTGCTGAGCAAGATGAGTCGGATCCCTGGCATGAGGAAGAACACTCTGGAGGAATTGACCCCACTAACCAAGGTCACGTCCTCCTCGGCGAACTCGAGGATAAAACCATCCCTAGGAGATCGAACGTGAAGCAGGGTAAGAAACATGGCAAGTTCTTTTTCAAACGAAGTGACAAGAAAAGCATCGCCAAACCTCCGAAGGAGTGTTGGATTTGCGGGAGTTTAGAGCATTTTAAGATCGACTGCCCCCACACAGGCAGGATGTCGCACTATGTCTCTATTAACAAGTGCTCCGCACAGAACCCAATGGAGGAGGCGGAGGATCAAAGGGCTTATGAAACGGTTTATGGATTAAGCGTACAGGGACAAGTACATAACATTGATGAGGAATCGATTTTCATTTCTGTCTACCTTCCTCATTCAGAGGACAACATCGTTTCAGACGTGAACACATCCTTGAATGAGAACGAGACATTGCAAGTTTATGTTTCTATATCAGACCATGATTTTCTCAAGAAAGGAGATTGGCTAGACACTCATCGTCAGAACCGTGAAGGTCTGACTGAGACAGAGTTTTATCACGACCTGAACCTCCCACCATTGAGGAAATCGTCGACGAGGACGCATTTGCGAACCAATCTAAGGAAATAAGTCAGACCTACGTTATAGAAGACCCCTCTGAGTCAGAGGGATCGGAGGAGGAGAGCTTCCCCTTCGACCCAGGGCAATTACCCGACTTAATTCCTTGCAATGAGTCAGACTCTGAAGCGGACGACTCTATTTCGAATGCCACTCCCAAGGTACCTAACGGTAGATGTATCAGGAGGAACATCAAACTGGCTGCAAGAAAAGAAAGCAAAAGACCTAGAGTCCAATACCCCCGATCCAGTCGACTTATGAAGGAGGATTTGACTATTATCTATTGCAGGAGGGACCCTCCGGGTGGATATTCCAGTATTGGGATTTCAGCATTACGCATCTACGGACGCGTAGGGAATTCAGAAGCCTCAAATCCCATTAAAATCAGGCTGGACCCTGGGGCTGACCTCTCCTTAATTTTGGAGGACTTCTATAAGGAACTAGAGGACCGTCCTAAGCTCAAGCAAGGACTCAAGCTGTGCCTCGTACAACTTACCGGTAATGCCAAAGTATTAGGATACGTCAATGTCCCCATTTATCTCGAGGACGACACTGGTATGCTCCTTAAATTCACCGCCAAAATGTACGTTGTCTGAGGTATGACCATCCCGATTCTTCTTGGAGAAGACTTTCATGTGAACTATGAGATCGGGACACTGCGAGACCAACCGCTGGGTTCCAGATTGATTTTGCCTGGGAGAGCAGGATCTATCCCAGCCAGTTCTTCCAAGGAGCCGCAGCCTTTAGCCTTTTTGATTAGCAAGATCCCCTTTGAGGAACTAGCCAATGACTCGCCTGAATTGACTTCCAAACCAGACAAAGGAGTGCGTACTGAAAGAGTCGCACGGGCCTTGCAGGATCGTACTATAGAACCGGAATCGGCTCGATTAGTACCAATCTTTGTAGGAGATCTTATTGGTGACCAATGGATAGTCGAGGGAGTTGTCTTGCAGAATGACGATGGGAGTATACTAGCTGCTCCCACCACCGCCATCTCTAGGGAACGTGCCACAATACCTCTCTGACGCCAAGAATCATCAGACGAGGGGAAACCGTTGGATTAATTCACGACGTGAACAAATGGGCCCAGACTCCTAGATCTTCGACTGAGAAAGCATCGATGCAGTCAACAGCAACCAAGATTGCCCATCTCGTCAAGAGTCTATCAAAAATAGAAGAGGAGCGTGTCCTTAATCCTCAATCCTCCAGACTGCCCCCAGAATGGGAACTCGCAGATGATTTTGACCCAGAAGGTCCTAAAATGTCAGAGGTTGCCACCACGGAAACGTTTCGTGCGGAAGATCTGCATAAGCTGGTTAACTTAGGACCTGACATCCCTACCGATGTCTCCTCCCACTTGGAGTCGGTATTAACTAAGAATGTCCTAGCCTTTGGAGTAGACAGGCGACTGGGACAAGTAGATGTCAAGGTCAATGTCCCATTGAAAGAGGGTGCGCAACCTATTTCAATGTCAATGTTCCCAACCTCCCCAGCTAATAGGAAAGTCATTGATGAACAAATGGATACTTGGTTCCAACAGGGAGTAATCGAACCGTCCAAGAGTCCTTGGGGGGCGCCAGCCTTTGTCGTCTATCACAACGGGAAACCATGAGTAGTGATCGACTATAGAAAGTTGAACAGCCTAACAGTTCCCGACAAATTCCCACTGCCATGCCAGTCGGAAATCATGCAAGCGCTTTCGGGCTCCAACATCTTATCTTCCTTTGATGCACTAGCCAGTTTTACCCAAGTTGAAATGTTAGAGGAAGACAAGCTGAAGACTGCCTTCAGATCCCATCGAGGACTGTGGCAATTCAGGAGAATGCCCTTTGGACTTCATAATGGACCTTCTATATTCCAAAGGGTTATGCAAACCGTACTTGCACCTTACTTATGGATATTCTGCCTTTTTTATATTGACGACATCGTGATCTTTTCTAAGACATGGGACGATCATCTAGAACATTTAGATCAGGTTTTACAAGCCATAATTGCTGCGGGAATCACTCTCTCGCCCAAAAAGTGCTACGTGGGGTATAATTCGATTCTACTACTAGGACATAAGGTGTCTAGACTTGGCTTTTCGACCCATCAAGAAAAGGTCGCCGCTATATTAGAATTGGCTACGCCTTCTAAGATAGCAGATCTTCAACATTTTCTAGGGATGGTTCTGTACTTCTCTGCGTACATACCATTTTACTCCTGGACGGTCGCTCCACTTTTCAACCTCTTGAAGAAAGGAGTTCATTGGAATTGGGATTCTGAACACACCCGATCTTTTGAGGACATCAAGGTTGCGTTGAGCTCTGATCCAGTACTCGGACACCCCGCGAGCGGTATTGTTACGACCCGTTCCTGGATATTTCAATATCCGACTTCCGGTCTCCCACTCCCGAGTTCCGATCCCCGACTTCCGACTTTGACCTCCGACTATGGAACATCATAGTTACCGTATCATCTGCATTCTTCCCTTGTTCCGCATTTGGTAATTTGTCCGTTGACAAGTATTCACTCGTTTGTTTGTTATATTCCTGTTACAGAATATTGCCTTCCTAATATGTCTTATTGTATTTCCATTTTAAGAACACTTCCGTTTCCGTCTTATTATGGTCTTAGTTTGTAGTACAATAACGAGCAGACTTATATTAGTTTCCGCGAATTTGTACTTTACCTTAGATCTGATATCGACTTAGTTTCTTATTCCTTCTCCCATCTTTCTGTATGCTCGATATTAGGAACTCTTTGGAACTCTGAATATCCATAACTCCCATCATAAGTCTCACCTCCGAAATTAAGGACATTGAGCGTTTGCGTAGAGGCGCAGCACATAAGCTGAAGCCGACGTCCTGACCCTATCTAGTCGTTCCCGAATTCCCGGTGACTTCTCGATAGTTCCGGAATAAGTTCCCGACACGGCACTTAACAGGTATGCCTTATCGGTTATACACAGACGCTTCGGACTTTGCGCTAGGATGTTGTCTCCAACAAATACAGAAAATGACGCTTAAAGACCTAAAGGATACGAAGATTTATGCCCAAGCACGAGCAGCCTTCAATCAATCACGAGACGTGCCCATCTTCGTTACTCGTTATAAAACCAAGGAGCCGGAATTCACCTGGATGGATTCCTGGGCCACAGATTTTGACGACACCAGTGTCACGGTCGAACACGTTATCGCCTATTGGAGCCATACGCTCAAGAAAGCAGAATTCCATTTCCAGCCCTTTATCGAAGGCGAACATATCCTTCTGATCACTGACCATGCAGCGTTACAATGGGCCAGATCTTATGAGAATACTAATCATCGACTGGCTGCATGGGGGGCAGTATACGCTGCATACCCTGGTCTGGAAATCCTACATAGAGCAGGACGAATACATAGCAATGTTGACCCACTGTCCAGACTTCCTCGAGTACCGGACTATGCTAGCCCCGTGAGAGACAACCTTTTACCGATCGTAGCGGATTCTTATAACCGGAATGACGATGAGACGTTATGGGAGAACAAACCAGCGGAAAAAGCCGTCTTTCTCACTCATCACGAGTTAGTCGAACCAGTCGGAACCATGGAAGAGGTCCCCCAAACGAAATGGGACTTGCACAATCTCCCCAGAAATGATGAAACCGATGAAGCAAATTTTACTCTCTCAAATCCACAATTGCTTATAGAGATCGACGAAAATTATGCTAAGGAACTTTGCGATGGATACCAGAAGGATCCTGCCTTCAGAAATCATTACGCCACCGATCCCATTTCTCCAAACATGGTGACTACTCCTTGGCATTATTTCATCGGAAAGAATAAGCTATTGTTCTTTCGAGATTCGGACTGGAAAAGTCGAATCTGCATTCCTAGTAGCATGACGACAACCATACTCAAGCTGATACATGATAATCCCTTCGAAGGAGCTCATGCAGGCAGCCTGTGAAGAGTGGTGGATTCTGACCGCTCTATATACGAAGAATAGTGTTTATTCAACTACTATTAGAGAGTATTGACCGTCAGTACAATACTATAGACTACTAGACTGTTAGTACTAGTATAAGAACGCGCTGCACGCCTCAAGAGCAACTGTATAGTTGCTCGTGACGGCTTAGAACAGTAAGATAACGAGTTGACCTTTTACGGTACAATTAGTAGCTAGAAATAAGAAAGATACTCAGCTAAAGACTGAATGTCTAGGATAGAGTATTAGTAGCGTGAGTCGACTACGGCGTCGACGAGCGCAAAGTCTTGAAAGCGGAACTCGACCTTAGCGGTTCGAGTTCAAAAGGCTACTAGTAGACTAGAGAATACTACCTTTATGGTAGCTGAGATACTACCCTTGACACCTCTCGTTATTCGACGTCTGAGTCGTTACGAAGTGGTGTCTGCTGGGTAAAAGGTTGTCTGCGTTTAGCGCTGAGAGCGCCCATAGATATACACAAGACTTTGAACTAAGAAATACGGGTATGCTCGAAGATCTAGAGAGTTAGGGAAAAAGAGTAAGAACTAAATAATATAATACTATAATATATGTATTATTCCACAGTCCAATCATGATATATGCATACCCTTCACACAGCCACAGACTCTTTGGGCTGATGAAAGACCGTTTCTTTTGGCTGAGGATGTTGCATGACTGCGTGGCATCCGCTTGCAGCTGCAACATATGCCAGAAAACTAAAATTGATCATTCCGCTCGACAAGGAGCTCTTCGACCTGCAGATGTACCCCTAAGGCCGTTTGAGGTTGTCTCGATGGACCTGATTACCGGATTGCCTCCTTCTACAGAGGGTGCTTATTCCGCCATCTTCATCACCGTGGATAAACTCATGTGTTTCTTAATCTGTGAACCCACCACTTCAGATCTATCCGCAGAAGGATTCGCGCGAATCTTCGTGAATAAGGTAGCCGCTCCTTTCGGCCTGCCTTCAAGGATAATCTGTGATTGAGACAAGAGGTGGACCTGTAGGTTCTGGAGAGAAGTCTGCAAAGTATACCGAAGTGCCCTTGCAGTATCCTCATCCCACCATCCTCAGACCGACAGTCAAATGGAGAATGCTAATGCTATTGTGGAGCAAATGCTCAGAGCGTACTGCGCCTCTTCGAAAGAGGAATGGTCTAAATGGACTCAAGTAGTGGCTCATACCTACAATTCGACGGTTCAAAGCTCAACAAGCTATGCACCAGCCTTTTTGCTGATGGGCTACTTACCAAGAGGAATGTCTAGCTGTCTAGGAGGGGACAACCCTGTGGTTCCCAGAGAATTATCGGATAGCCCTGTAGCTGACCAATGGATCTTAGAATTGGAAAATCACCAACAAGCGGCATGGGATTCGATTGCGTGAGCACAAGAAACCCAAGCTCGCAGTTACAACAAGAAACGGAGATTGGTGGAAGATATCTCAGAGGGAGATTATGTTCTGATTAATGCCCATTCTCTCGAGCTCGTCAAAGCCAAGGGACCTGGAAGGAAACTTATACAAAGACAGATAGGGCCGTTTGAGGTCTTGGAAAAGATCAATCCTCAAGTCTTCTGACTCCACATTCCCTCGGAATACCAATTACATCCAGTGATTAATCAAGACCATCTTAAAAAGTACCACCTCTCCCCTAAGGAATTCGGATCCAGGGATCTACTCGAGAACCCTCGAGAACTCAATCGTAACGATGAGGAGTACGAAGTAGAAGCTATAGTAGGGCACAAAAAGCATTGAAATCGACTCCTTTTCCAGGATGGAAAGGATATGGACCGGAGGAGGACACTTGGTTAAACGGCAATGACCTTCGTAACGCTCCCACTCTTCTTAGAGCTTACAAGACTATTTATCGAATTTAATGATCATTTCACATCCTTATGACGACAACACTGTTTATCTACTTCTAGCTCTACCCCCCACTTTCATCCCCCTCGGCCTTTCACTTCAATAACCGAGCGGAGCTTGAAATTAATATAAAATACGTAAATTCACTAAAGAAAATTTTATTCCCCCTATCTCTTCCCTCCATGTCAACCTCTCTAATCAGTACACTATGTCGCAGGAGCAACAACCCAAACCCAAGTTCCCCAACTTCAAAAGAATACCGTGACCTCAACTGATTAATACCTCTACCACGCCATCTCGTACTGAACAAGTCGAGCACTCCACGAGTAATTCTGGAATGCCTTTGCCAATACCCTCCACTGTGCAGGGCGACATCACGGGAACGTCCACCAACTCGGGGAACGGAACCGCCTTTACTCCATACGCTCCTCTCCCCAGACCCCAATTTCCCAATTTTAAAAGAATACCTCGACCTCAAACTACAGTTCCTTCTTCCCCATCACCTCGAACAGAAACTGTCGAGCGCATGGAGGAGACCTCATCGTCCACGAATCCTATGCGGACGGACTCCGTTTCAAAAGCTGCACCATGGTCCTCTAATACTTGGGGGGCTCCCTTGGGAACATGGAGCGAAACCCCACCACCTTCTTGTAGTATTTTCCCTTCTACTGAAGAGGAGATCAAAAAGAAACAGCAGTCTGAGGCTTTCTCTGCGCAGGTCGAGGAGGAATTGAAAACGCTTAAACGGAAGAGGAGAGAGGAGTACTTGGAAGGACAGTGGAGGATGGGGGCTAGGGATAATGTCCCTTCAAGGCGGACATGGCAGGAATGGAGGAGAATGGAAGGGCACGATAATCCTTCAATCATCGCTCCCCCTTCAGGTCATAAATGGACGGATTTCGCTGAAACGGATTGCAGCGATGGGGGCACACCATGTGTTCGGAGTGTAGGACAAAAAAGTAGGAAAGGAAAAGATGGGGTCACCTACGATTGGGACAAAATACGAAGGATCAAATTACAAAGCATTGCATTGCGATGTGGAGATGGAGTTGCACTACCTCCCAGACCCCCTTCACAACGTGGACCTCAGGAACAGACCTAGCGGATGGGGCCTGGTGATCTTTCATCTGACTCGGAGGACGACCAATCTCGCTACCCCACCTACGACAGCAAGTACCTCGGTGCTGACTGCCATGAAGGTTTCCTACTCCCTGACAACATTCACTTCTTCACAAGTGATCCTAACCAACAACGAAAGCTACCAACTTCTGTCAGAGTTTGGAGAGGGTATCGTCCAGCAGACTCTGCGACCCCATCCAGTTCCTCTCATCCCCCTCCACCTCCATCGGTCTCTTCTGTACCCACATTACAGCACTTTACACCCTTTTCAGAGTTACCCGGAAGTCTTGTACCATCCACCGAGCCGCCTTCTCTTCCCCCTATACCATTACCCCTCCCCTTCGCAGGACATTCCCTTATATCACCATCCTCATCTGTACCCAAGCCTTCTCCAGCACCGCAGCCAATCTCACCCCTCCACACGTCACCTGACCCTCTTGTCGCCTCCCACTCTACTCCGACGCCTTTAGTCCCTGCGGTGTCGAACACTCCCCTCATTTCCTTGACAACGCGGAGTCCACCGCCCGCCTCTCCCTACTCCCCTTGCATTTCTCTGGGAAGCCCCATTCAGCATCCTAACAATACATTAATGGATATTGATCACCCTATCCCGGAAGTTCTCGCAATGCCTATGGAGGAAGTCCTCGAGGTGCCTCTCTCAGCCACAGACGTCTCCAAGGAACCCCCCCCAGCAATGGAAGTCTTCGAGGAGCCTCCCCCCTTAAGCGAAAAAGCAAAAGGGAAACGAAGAACCGATATTCAGGCCGACAAGCCCCTTGTCATTGACCCCCCCCCCGGCCCACCCCATTCGCAGCCCCCCGCCGCAGCCGTCCTCTCCCCTCCACTCTGAGGATACGGCTGGCCCCTCCCGTCCCTTCCAGTCAAGTTGGATGCACATGTCCATTAATTACCCCTCCGACATCTTCACTGTGGGATGCACATTAACGCGACTGGGACCAACCCTGAGGCACCCCCTTCTTAAAGGGCATATCCAGGGGTATAGTGGGTCTCTCACGTTGTTGGACCGCATGAGTGTGTTTTATTTATGCGTCAACGACCCTAAGGAACAGCTGCGTTTAGCGGAGGATATCAAATGGGTGGAACTCTCCATGTTTCAGTCCTTACTCGTCAACTCTTCTTGTGTTCTTCCTGACCACACACCAACCCACTCTGAAGTGGACCTCGTTGACTTGTTGGAGCAACTGTTGCTGGATTTGGACACCTCGAGAGGAATCCCCCCTGGGGGAGACATGAGCTCCACACCACTCATCACTCCTACTGTGAAGAGTCGATAGATTCTGACCACTCAATGTACGAAGAATAGTATTTATTCAACTACTATTATTAAGTATTGACCGTTCTGTACAATACTGTAGATTACTAGACTGATAGTACTAGTAAAAGACGCACTACATGTCACAAGAGCAACTGTACAGTTGCTTGTGACGATAAGGACCTGAGAAAAGAAGAGTTGACCTTTACAGTACAACTTGTAGCTAGAAGTAAGAAAGATAATCAGCGAAAGACTGAATATCAAAGGTAGAGATATAGCAGCGTGAATTGACTAGAGTGTCGACAAGCGCAAAGACTTGAGAGTGGGACTCGACCTTCGCGGTTCGAGTCCAAAGATTACTAGTACGCAAGAAGTTGCTACCTTTATAAGTAGCTGAGACGTTACCCTTGACACCTCTTGCTATTCGGCGTCTGGGTCGTTACGAGGTGGTGTCTGCTAGGTAAAAAGGTGTCTATCTTTTGGCGCCGAGAGCGCCCATAGGTATACACAAGACTTCGAACTAAGAAATACGGGTATGCTCGAAGGATAAAGAGAATTAAAGAAAAGGAATAGAAACTAGATAATAAAGTACTATAATATGCATATTATTCCACTGTCCAATCATGCATATATGCATACCCTTCACAACAAGAGTCAATGTACCACATACATAGGTTGTCGAACTACTTATAAGTGTATAATAAAATAGAGAGAAAGTAGAAATAATAATAGAAATATAGTATGAGCTCATCCAGACTATATTTCCTGAGTATATTTCGCCATACCTCTCACAGTTGGATTGCATGGGGTTTTGGTTGCTGGTAGATGGGGTATTGTTGTTGGGTTTGTTGACCATGGACTTGTGGGCAACTTCCACATGATGTTCCCAATAGCATGCATCCACATTTTCAGCCTTGAGGCACATACAGGACAATGTTTGATTTCCAAAAATATGTATACAGGAAGTGTGATATGATCTCAGTAAGGGTCAAGGGCCATCAGCTCGATGTGCCTTGGCTGAACATATATTAGTCTTTTGGAGACTACTACACCCGTGGGAATATCACATAGTGCCATGCAACTGTAGAGATAATTGTGATCCAATCAGTAATGGTGTCTTATTGTGATCGTATTGTTAGGGATTTAAGCCTACTCGTGGTGGCAACATGAGATGCATGTTCAGTTCTCTATACTGCTCCCAATGCATATATGTAGATGTAGTAATTTATGTTTCTTGAGTCCTTTGATATGTTTGGCTGACCACCACGAGTGAAATTCCTATGGAGTTGGGTGGACTCCAGTGCCGTCCTTCAGTCCCTCGGTTCTTACGTCAACATACATGTGGATACATATGTATGTATTTCAAACAGTGGGAATTGTGTGGTATATAGATACACTAATAAAGGAAAACACACTGACCTTATTATGATTTGTGATTATTTTGCTCTATGGCTGGCCAAGCCTGCAGTGAAGAAAGTCAGTCCAAAACACCAACAGACCATGCATCCTGGTGAAAACCATGTGGTAGGGTTGACAATTGAGGATGTCCCAGTCGTTGGTGCCACCAAAGATGATAAGGACTAGTTGAGGACTTCTGTCAGCATACTGGTAATCGACATTTGGATCACAAGGCAAAAAGAAATTGGAGGATGTGCCAATTGACAGCAGCTCACAATGGAAGAATTAATGTCAGACAATGTATTTGATTGGTCGGTGGCCTATGACACCAAAACCATATTGGGAAGATAGAGTTAATCAAGCACTAGGTTATAGTAGATTGTGTCATCATAAGTACTCTGCATCTGACTCAATGTTTAGGTGGAAACATCATAAGACTCAATGCCCTCCACCCTTGCCAAGATCGGTAGCAATCCCCACCTATCCCACTGCTGTTACCAACATCTAATGGTATTTACAGGAACTCTGGAACTTTCACCATCTGGTACTAGGCTATATCAAACCTGATGGCTGAAATATGCAATTACAAAAAAAAAACAAAAACAGTTTTAGAGCTCTGATAACTTCTTACCTTTTTTGGAAAGGCTCTGGACAACAAAGAACTAATGGATGTTAGTAATGGTCTTATGCATCCAAGGATAAAATTCTGTTGGAGATGACTTTTTGGCTACATAATACCAGCAGATATCCTAACTAAAGCATTACCAAAACCAAAGGTGGAAAGGTTCAGATCCACAATGGGATTAGGAAATTGAAGAGATACGGGATTAAAAATATGTTTCATCAAGGGTGTGTTGGAAATGAAACACCCATCTCCTAGGGGCGGGCAGTTCATCTTTCCTCAACTTTTCTTATGAAAATGGATATTGTGGACCATGCCCAGGGAGGTTAATGCATGATTCTACCCGTGTATACCTAAACTATCACCAAACCTATCATGTCAGAAGGTGATTCACTAACTGGCACATTGATTGACGCACAAGCACTCTTATTACAAGTAGATCTATAGTAAGCTTTTATACTGAATAGTAAATAGGGATCTTGCAAAAGTAGGGTGCCTAGCAAGTCTAGCCGAGCTAGCTAGCTCTCCTAGATGGCTCTAGACAATATAGACAGCATAATTACTGATTTTCCCACTTTCCTGATGTCACTTGCCACAAGAGGCAGTGATGAGTATACGTAGAAGCCTTTAGAGAACGACGGGCCTTCCAGCCAGCAGTACTGGCCGTATTCTGGTATAGTTGAGCCGCGGAGAGCTGCCGACTCATTACCAAGAGTGAAATAAAAAATACAAGAGGCAGGATACAGGTGAGAAGACACTGCTTGAAGTCGCACGTCTCGCATCGGAAAAAGGAAGCATTGTCATGAAGAGATTGACAGGGGATCTGGTACAGTTCATATTTGTGTAAATCAAACTGCGAAGATGATCTTCGTCAGGGGATAACGAGCGAAGGTAGACCCCTCGGGATGGAAATCTGTCGACACCAATGATGCTGGAGTTATGAGCTGGGGCAGAACTTACAGCACATGACTAGGGGCGATGTCGATGCTTCAGAACAATGATCGTACAGGGGAGAGCATGATTATATGCCCCTTGATAAGAGGCAATTGGATCAAGACGGACTCTATGACAGGCGAAAATATTTAAAGATGTTTCACTGAAAACAAGACAGGCTGGGATATACATCTTCCCCTAGGACTTGTTTATATAATATCACTGTATCATGACAGCAAAACGCGACAATGTCTGCAGTCGTCTATATTGAGAGGACGAAGTTTCTACGAATTTTTTATAAAACGATGCCCTCTCGTCATTAATTTCCCTGAATGGGCGATGAATGCCTCCTGTCGCCACCTCTCCATTCTATACAAATTCCACTCCACAAATCTTGTCGGTTAACCCCAGTCCAGTTTCCTTTCGTTGTTGGCATTTTGGGACATCCCATGAAAGAAAAAATTTGGCACAACTTATTTGTTGTGTTATCAATGTATTCACATTAGCCATCTCTTCCCCCTCCACCCCAAAGCGAAGCATCTTGCTTTGGCCGTGCTAGCCAAGGGAATTGGAAGAGCTGTCGGGGCGACTGGTTTGGACCCCATTACCAATTTACATAACTTTCTGTTATTGCAAATCCTTCCAGACTTCGAATGCTTCCTGATGTTTGGCAACTCTGCTAATTGTCATCTGTAGAACCTCAGCCCTTAACCAACTCTAATTTTGATCGAGGGGTCGGTCGGAAGAGCTCGTTTTGAACTAGTGTGCCTAAAACATCCGCCATTGTGATTGATGAGGTTAAGCTTGCTTTGTTATTGCCACAGAAGCAGTATTTGGATAGCAGCCGACAAGGAACCATATATTTTTAAGCTGCATTAAGTATATCTAATACCTAGTATCCCTGAGTTGGGAGTGCACTTTCAAGTACGAAAAAAAAGTTGATGTTCCTGTTAGGTTACACAATTTAATAGTACACTTGACTTGAATTGGATACAAAGAACTCATTGCAAATGTATGAAGTATGTAGGACAAGTAGCTAGATTATATACCTATTCACCAGCAATACCATAACCGGTTACCCATCCATCACATGCGACATTGTTCATAAATCCAAAAAATCTAATAGTTCCGGTTATGTTGACAGATTACAGCTTTATGAACTCGACCATCTGTCTATTGGGAGGGAACGTGATCGTCCGAGTCCAACGAGAAATTGGTCAGCATCATAATAAATTGAACTACACGTGAAAACCGATTGTGAGTTATAGCTGTGTCTTAGAGCAGTAATGACTCGGAGGCTGTTACGAGTCCTCCATTGGTTGTAGAATAGGTTGGAATCCCATCTATATTTACGACCTGTTCTCGTTCTCACCATGAACTGATCTTCTCATGGCTCAAAGGTGTTCTAAAAGATTGCCCTTAAGCAATGTCATAGATGTAGGTCCACGATCAACAATAACTACTCACTATTAGTAATTGCTGCCAATGTGAGTGAAGACACTAACCTTCATTAACTAAAAACGTGGCAGGAGAATAGCAAGTGCCACGATGTGACAACTCGTGACGTTCACCTCGATCTCCAATTGACGCGATCGAAATCAGAACGTTAATCATAATCACACCGGCCTCACAATGACTTATAAGCCTCGCGAGCATTGCTATGAAGCCCCTCCCCCTCCACTTACCACAAATGGGTGGCCTCCTTGCTTTCTGTACCATTGCATTTGAGGTTTTCCTTGTTGCCAACGCCCTCGTGGAAAGCACCCCGCGTACTCACCGCCCCGCGGTTGAGAAAAGGATAAGAGGCCTACTGGCCCTTCGTGACGTTCCTTGCGGTGGTAACGGTAAGCTGCGTGTCAGAGCAGATACTCCTTCCTCTGATCTCTCTCCATACAGAATTTTGCCTAGATGGGCAACAATGTATACCGAATAATGAGTGCTGTCCCGCAGCCGATATAGTGTGCTGTATATGTCTACTTTTGCAACATTGATTTACACAGCACTCACGAGTATCCTTAGCCGTGGCTTCAGGAGGAGGGTGTTGTCCACCAGGGTCGGTTTGATTATGTATATTTTCCTTTTTCCTTGTCATTTCTGACCCACTTTTAGCTTCTTTTGCGATAACAATGATGGTTGCTGCCCGGACGGAAAGGTTTGCACTGGTCCGCCGCCTCCTCCCATCACTGTCCCTCCTCTGTCTACCAGCACCGTGCCTCCGCCGCCTACCATCACCTCTGTCCCCTCTCTACCTTCCATTTCCTTTGCCCCCCCTCCACCGATATCGACCTCGACCTCGACCTCAACCTCAACCTCAACCTCAACCTCAACCTCAACCTCAACCTCAACCTCAACCTCAACCTCAACCTCAACCTCAACCTCGACCTCGACCACCTCGACCTCGACCTCGACCTCGACCTTAACCTCGACCTCGACCTCGACCTCGACCACTCACATCGATGGTTTCAGCAGCAGCACAAACCTTGGTGGAGGTGAAAGCACCTCTTTCAACTTTCCCCCCACCACTACACCTGTCACTATCGTTGCGTATGTGCGCTCCCGTGAGTATGGGATACTATGATTGACGTGTATCGTTTTTTATTAGCCCGTCGTTAAATCCAACCACTCCTGCGGGTTCAGGTGCAGGTACTGGTATAGGAAATGGAAGTGGGGGTGTTGCTATCAGTATTTCTGTATGGAAAGTCACCGCTTTCGCCTTGTTGCCGGCGTTCTTCTTCCTCTGAGGACCTTAAGATCATAATATAAATGCCTTAAGGTTTCAAAAACCTTGCATTCGTCGTTTGTCATGTATTTAGCTAAGTATCCCCCACCATGGCTAATGGTTTCATACAAGGTTGTGACCTGTGGGGGGGCAAGCCCCCCACTACTCCCCACCACCCCACAGCTTTACCCTGTATCAACAATTCTAAGTATTTATTTAGGGCATGTGATCATACTCAGAAAAACTTATTTTAATTGGTTAAAGATTATTAATTATATATATATATTATATACAATGATATACCCTTGTGAATTGTTAGAACTGAGCTTTAGACACTTGAAGACCTTTGTCCTGATCTTGTCCTGAACCTGGTTGACATCTGGTTTATTATGTCTCTATGCATGCTTGTTTCATCCCAGCCTTTTCCTAAGTATGGTCACCACTGTCTTGTTTTTTGCTTGCCTGTTTTGTCTTTTTGTCCTGCTGGATTAGTCTCCTTTCACAACCTTGCTGAATACTTACTCATGGATCAATAATAACATCCTTAAACACTACATTTGCAGTCATATCAGTGTCATGGAGTAGGATTTTCACACTTTCCCAATTTGTCCCTATTGAAACACCAACATAAAACTGTCCATGTGAGAATACAGGAGTACACAGATCCAATCCAACTAATTTTAAAGATTGACTCTGTGACTTATTGATAGTTATAAAAAATGTTAGCCTGACTGGAAAGTGCCAATGATGCAGTTCAAATGGCACTTGTTTTGTAGTTAGAATAATTGTTATTTGTGGGATGAATGCCAGCTCCCCTGCTGAAGATCCTGTAATGATCTTTACTTGAAGTACTCTGTGAGTCACTTGTATTAACCACAGTCACTTGAAGTCCATTTAGACCATTCCTCTTTTGAAGAAGTGCAGTACACTCTGAGCATTTTCTCAACGATAGCATTGGCATTCTCCATTTGACCATCAGTTTGAGGATGATGGGACGAGGGCACTTCCATATACCTTGCAGACCTCTCTCCAGAACCTACAGGTCCATCTCTTGTCTCGATCACAGATTATCCTTGAGGGTAGGCCGAAAGGAGCAGCTACTTTATTCACAAAGATTTGCATGAATCCTTCTGCAGATAGATCTAAGGTCATGGGTTCACAAATTAAAAAACACATGAGTTTATCCACAGTGACAAAGATGGCTGAGTAAGCACCCTCTGCAGAAGGTGACAATCTGGTAATCAGGTCCATTGAGAGAACCTCAAATGGCCTTAAGGGTACATCCACAGGTCGAAGAGCTCCTTGTCGAGCAGAATGATCAACCTTAGTTTTCTGGCATATGTCACAGCTGAGAGCATACGCCACACAGTCCTGCAACATCCTTGGCCAGAAAAACCAGTCCTTTATCAGCTGAAAAAGTCTGTGACCACCTGCATGAGCTCCTTCGAAGGGGTTGTCATGTATCAATTTGAGTATGGTTGATGTCATGCTGCTAGGTACACAGATTCAACTTTTCCAGTCCAAATCTTGAAAGAACAATAGCTTATTCTTGCCAATGAAATAGTGCGAAGAGGTAGCTATCATATTTGGGGAAATGGGATCGGTGGCGTAATGATTTCTGAAGGTGGGATCTTTCTGATATCTGTCACAAAGTTCCTTAGCATAATTCTCATCGATTTCTATAAGCAATTGGGGGTTTGAGAGAGTAAAGTTTGCCTCGTCAATTTCATCGTTTCTGGGGAGGTTGTGCAAATCCCATTTCATTTGGGGGACCTCTTCCATCATTCCAATTGGTTCAACTAACTCATGATGAGTGAGAAAGACAGCCTTTTCCACTGGTTTGTTCTCCCATAATGTCTCGTTGTCATTCCGGTTGTAAGAATCTGCTACAATTGGGAAGAGGTCATCTCTTGCGGGACTAGTGCAGTCAGGTACTCGAGGGAGTCTAAACAGTGGGTCAACATTGCTGTGTATCCATCCCACTCAATATAGGATTTCCAGACCGGGGTATGCAGCATATACTGCCCCCCATGTGGCCAGTCGACAATTGGTATTCTCGTAAGATCTGGCCCATTGTAACGCTGCATGGTCAGTGATCAGAAGGATATGTTCTCTGTTACGACCGGACAATCCTGCTGGACTCTGGGCACTAACCTGTACACCACCACGCCCTACACACACCAATTGTCTGTTTATAGGATTTCCCACCTGGACTCTGTACATCAAGACTTGTTACATTCGACCTCATTACGATACATATCAGTCACTGGACTTCCCCTGGACTCCGACTCTGTCTATGTCCATCTTCGTCCCACGCATCAGTCACTGGACCCCGCTCATAATCCCATCACCACTCTAATTGAGCCCTGTTCCCATTTTAGTCAAATGACCTGTGATGATTTGGACTCCGCTCCCGCTCCGTTTCCTGTTATGGGTTATGCTTTGTCACGATTTGGACTCCGCTCCGTTCCATCCCATTCCTAACACCAATTTGGTGTTTATTATTCCCATTTTATGTTTTGCTCGCTTCATTTCATTATTACTGGATTCGGTATGACATTTACTCCACAGTCTATTTAAACTGGCAGATGTTGTACATACAATCCAGTCAGAAAATTAGCTTAGATTCCCCCCAGTAATCTAATCCATTTTCTGCTCTAAACCCTTGCTTGATTCACACCGCTTGCACTAGTCAGAGTCCACAGGCTCCGGCATATCTATCTCTCTCACCAGTCTCAACTCATGACCCATGACCTCCAACTTACAACTCATGACCCACGACCCCTGCCCGGACTCCCCGGGATTCCCGTCTGCCTGTCTGAAATTGGACAACACGATCTAGCGAGGGCGCAGCCTATAAGCTGAAGCCAAGTCCTACCAGATATCCTGTGGGTTTCTCCAGAGACCCGCCCTGTACATATCCTAACATTCTCCCTCAATAAAGGGCTGGAAATGGACTAGTCCCTCCTTAGCAGCTAACACCTCTCACTCTGTGGCTGCTGAAAAACAACTAATTAACTAATTTTAAAGAAATCCCAGAAATTGACTTACCAACCACATCAACAATTACATCTCTATCCTTGAAACCCAAAAACTCGGATCCTGATTCGAGTTGATCGACTTCTATGTCAGACATTGATTGATGAACACGAAAATAGACAATGAAAAAACTTTTCAAACTCCGACCTTGTGGGCTCGGTCACAAAGGGAGGATACTGTCACAACCATCACAAGTCACAACATTGTCACAAACAATCAAAGGTAATATTCGACAACTCTTTGACGCATCAAATTCAACTCAACAAACCTGAACATTATTCGACAACATTGAATCTCTTTCGACATGTCTCATTTTGACGTCATGTATGATTTCATTATTAGTTCATAACATAGTCATAACGATATGAAGAAAAGCATAAAAGGGCTACGAAAGGAGCGAGGGAAGTCAGTCGAAATATCTGTATATTAGTGATATTAGTAATTTATCTTGTTGTAACTTCTTCGACAAATACTTCCGTGAGTTCTCACGACTGGTAATAGCCTCTTACTTCATCGACAGGGCGAATATATACTTCGTCGAATGAGGCTTTTGAGTTCAATTAGTAGAATATTATTCGACTTTATTGAAGAATAATCGATTTGTGACAGGCTGAGTAATTACATTGTGCTTTCTTGAGCATGCAGCTCCAATAGGCAATGACATGCTCAACAGTGACACTGGTGTCGTCAAAATCTGAGGCCCAGGAATCCATCCAAGTGAATTCCGGCTCCTTGGTTTTATAGTGAGTGACGAAAATGGGCACATCTTGAGATTGATCAAAGGCTGATCTTGCTTGGGTGTAGATTTTGGTATCTTTTAGATCCTTGAGCATCATTTTCTGTGTTTGTTGGAGACAACATCCCAGCACAAAGTCCAAAGCATCTGTGTATAGCTGATAAGGCATGCCACTCATGGGGTGTCCAAGTACTGGATCAGAGCTCAACACAACCTTGATGTCTTCAAAAGCTTGGGCATGTTTGGAATCCCAAGTCCAACGGACTCCTTTCTTTAAGAGGTTGAAGAGCGGAGCAACTGTCCAGGAATAAAATGGTATGTAAGTGGAGAAGTACAGAACCATCCCGAGGAAATGTTGAAGATCTGCTATCTTGGTAGGCGTAGCTAGTTCTAGTATGGCAGTGACCTTTTCTTGATGGGTCGAAAAACCGAGTCTAGACACCTTATGTCCTAGTAATAGAATCAAGTTATACTCAATGTAGCACTTTTTGGGTGAGAGAGTGATTCCCGCTGCAATTATGGCTTGTAGGACCTGGTCTAAATGCTCTAAATGATAGTCCCATGTCTTAGAAAAGATCACAATGTTGTCAATATAAACTAGGCAGAATATCCATAAGTAAGGTGTGAGTACAGTTTGCATAACTCTCTGGAATATTGTGATGTATTAGCCTTATTTTAATACTATCTTCTGAAAAAGGAGTCCAATGCTCTATCAAAATGTGCAAATACTCAATTCACTGCAAGGTAAAATAATTTAAGCATTTGATATGAATCAGTGGCAGCCTGAATAGACTTAGAACCCCTGAAGTCAAGAGTTTACTTGAATATACAGTGAGGGACAAAACCCTTCCAATGATTTTTAGTTGTGCAAAGATTCTTGAATTATTATTTTATTTATAGCATGGGAAATACTAATGCTTATGTCATAATATTTTAAGGGCATATAGATAACATGTAGACCTAACCAACAACCAAATTTCAGGTCTGTATCTACAGTGGTTCTTGAGTTATTCAAGAATCCTTGCACAACTAAAAATCATTGGAAGGGTTTTGTCCCTCACTGTATACAGCCTACTTCACAAAGAAGGTTTTGAGAGCTGCTTGTGCAAGCTTGTTCTTTTTCTGTGAAAATATGTACTTAAAATATGAATAACAATTCACTTATTCAGAATCTAGATTCAACTTCAATTCCAGCTAGTTTATATATATATTATACTATTTATCAAACAGTAAAAATATTTATAAACAGGTCAAAAGATTAGATATAGAATAAAACACTTATTTGGCTAATATATGCTTTATTTACTCTAACCTACAGGGTCTACTGTGATACTAACTTATCAGGATCTTAATGTAGTCTTAAGGATTCTGCAAGAATATTCTCAGTATTTATTTATGCTCAAACACTTAAGATATTATGTGAATATGCTTTACTGATTCACAATAAATAAGCAATGGAACAGGGATAATTTGTAATGTAATAAACAGTCAAATTACTCAACTAGAGGTGACTGAAGTCTTAAACTACAAATAACAATGTAAGGAAAACTAATAATCAGTACTCAATTAAGAGTTGACTATAGTATGAGATTATTTATATATTATAGGTTGATAGCCAACAACTCTAACCAAGGTGGCAACAGATATATAAAAGCCAACTATTCAATTAACAAGTGGCAAGGGGGAACAAAAGTCAACAACTCAGATTGAGGTGACAGGGGGAACAACAGATCAATCAACAGCTCAGATTGAGGTGACAAGGGATCTGATTGGGCCAACAACTCTGATAGAGGTGGCAAGGGTTTCCAACAGCTCTGATAGAGGTGGAATTTAGATGTCCAACTGCCCAGATTGGGGTGGAGTAGGCTGCTTGCTGCAGTGACACACAGATGTGGTGGGTTGATGAGATGAGATGATATTATATTCAAGGCTGGAGCTGAGCTCCTTATATACATTTTAGTCTGAGACATTTAGAAGATTCTAGAAGATTGAATGATGTCATTTAGAATTTTCTAAAATTTTCTAGAGCATTGTGGAAGGTTCTAACTACTTCTAAGACACTATAGAATGTTCTTGGCATAATAGAACATTCTGGAATCTTATAGAATATTCTACAATATTCTATCTACTATTAGTACCTATTACAGTAGGCAACATCGGATGTTTCTTTGTTTTGAAAAGACCCTTTAGCATTAGCCCAAAATAAATTCTAAAAATTCTGAATAAATTCTGATAGATGCTCTAATATCACAAAATGTTGATTACATAACCATGATGTCATATGTCCATTTATGGCAATGTAATAATAGGATTAATGAAGCTTGTACATCCAAACGGTTTTGTTGCCTGTATTTTATAAACCCTATATACTAAACTAGTACTTGGTATACCCTCCCTTGGCCTTAATTACAGCTTCAACTCTTCTAGGCATACTTTTTACCAAGTTCTGACACACCTCTTTTGGTATCTTCTCCCATTCCACTTGACAGTGCTTCCAAAGCTCCTCCACTCCACTAGGTAGTGTGTTGTAGTCAGTTAGCCTCCTTTTCAAGGGTTTAGATCTGGAGACTGCTGGTCATTGCATAACAGTATAGCCATGGTCATCAAACCACTTTTGAGCAGTTTTCTGGTATGCTTTGGCCCATTATCCTGCTGGAAGATGGTATCAGATGGAGTTTCTTTATAAAACTCAAGGGATTGCTGAAGTTCATCCTCCAAGATGGAGAAGTAAAGCTGTGAATCCATCTTCCCTTCAATCCTAATGGCATATCCAATGCCTTCCCAATGCATGCAACCACACATCATCACACTACCACCACCAAACCTCAATGATCCCTCCACCTGCCTATCAGTCAACCCCTCCCCACCTTTTTCTACAACCACTTCCTTCCATCTGACCCAAGACAATTGATTTTGGTCTCATCAGATAATACAACACTCTTCCAGACCTCCAGAGTGTACTCCTGATGTCTCTCTGCCCACTGTAGCCTCTCCCTCCTGTGAGGTGGAGGGAGCATTGAAGTTTGATGGTGGTAGTGTGATGATGTGGGGTTGCATGCATTGGGAAGGCATTGGATATGTCACTAGTATTGAAGGGAAGATGGATTCACTGCTTTACTGCTCCATCTTGGAGGATGAACTTTAGCAATCCCTTGAGTTTTACAAAGAAACTCCATCTGATACCATCTTCCAGCAGGATAATGGGCCAAAGCATACCAGAAAACTGCTCAAAAGTGGTTTGATGACCATGGCTATACTGTTATGCAATGACCAGCAGTCTCCAGATCTAAACCCTTGAAAAGGAGGCTAACTGACTACAACACACTACCTAGTGGAGTGGAGGAGCTTTGGAAGCACTGTCAAGTGGAATGGGAGAAGATACCAAAAGAGGTGTGTCAGAACTTGGTAAAAAGTATGCCTAGAAGAGTTGAAGCTGTAATTAAGGCCAAGGGAGGGTATACCAAGTACTAGTTTAGTATATAGGGTTTATAAAATACAGGCAACAAAACCGTTTGGATGTACAAGCTTCATTAATCCTATTATTACATTGCCATAAATGGACATATGACATCATGGTTATGTAATCAACATTTTGTGATATTAGAGCATCTATCAGAATTTATTCAGAATTTTTAGAATTTATTTTGGGCTAATGCTAAAGGTCTTTCCAAAACAAAGAAACATCCGAATGGTTTTGTTGCCTACTGTATCTACTGTTCCTTTGGAAGCCACTGGAATATTCCAGAGAGTTTCTGGTTTTTGCTGTAGTAACATATATTATGATGACATAATGCTCTCACGCCTGTGTGCATATGGCACCCTTTGTGAAGAGTGGTATACATAAGTTCTGACCGTTCTATATACGAAGAAATGAGTAGAATGGGAGGAAGGATGATTCAAGAAGGATGATTCAAGAAGGATGATTCAAGAAGGATGATTCGAGAAGGATGATTCAAGTGGAGGCCTCAACTGCTATAGTTCGAGGCCTGAAGTGTTAGATAGCTCAGATATTGCTACCTATGTGGTAGCTGACACATTACCCTGATCACTGCTTGTAGTAGACCTAGTTTATGTCTTACGAGTGGTGGTTCTTGGGTAAAAGTGTGTCTGAGTTCTAATTGATGCCAAGTGCACCCACAAGTATACACAATGCTTCGAACTAATGAAATGATGGAATATTTGAAGAATATAAAAGATAGATAAATATGAATAGAATATGTAAAATATAAATAAAATAAAAGGAGTGTTTTACCACAATGAAACTGTGGTAAAAGCATACTCCTCACACCCTTCGCATCTTGTGACTGTCACACATTGTGACTGTCATGCACCTTTGTGACCATCACGTGCCTTTGTGACAACTGACACCTGTTGTGACGGCTGTCACTTGTTGTGACAATTTTGCCATGTAATGAGTGCCAGGTGGCCGGTTTTATATTATTATATAATTATTATATTTACTATTAGTTAATTATATTTTATTATAATAATATATATATATATATTGCCTTGATTATGCATGATTATTTCACATCGCATTTTGTTGTTGTTGGAGTTTGAAATGTCATGTGAATATCACATGATTTTTCGGGCATTGTGCATAAGTGCTGAGTTGCCAGTAAATGACATATTAATTAAAAAAGAATAAAAAATAGAAATTTCATAACTCTCCCAGTTTATAAGATAAAATTACGAAATAAATTGCATAATTTTAAGATAAATGAGGGGAATATTGTACAATTTTATCATCGCGATATAAATACATTTAAACTTTCTTTTTTGCAATTTGTTAGGGGAGATTGGTTAAAAATTGGAAAAAAAAACAGAAAATACATAACAAATATAGAGGGTCCATTATGAAGTCCAAAGGGCATTCTCCTGAATTACCAAAGTCCTCGATGGGATCTGAAGGTGGTCTTCAGCTTGTCTTCTTCTAACATTTCAAGTTGGGTAAAGCCAGCTAACATGTCAAAGGAAGATAGGATGTTGGATCCTGAAAGTGCTTGCATGATTTCAGACTGGTGTGGCAACAGGAATTCGTCAGGAAATGTTAGGCTGTTCAACTTCCTATAGTCAATCACCACTCACAGTTTCTCATTGCAATAGATGACAAAGGCTGGCGCCCCCCAAGGACCTTTGGACAGTTCGATTACTCCCTGTTGAAACCAAGTATCCATTTATTCATCAATGACCTTCCTATTGGCTGGGGAAGTTGGAAACATTGGCATTGAAATAGGTTGCATGCCTTCTTTCAACAGGACATTGACTTTGACGTCTACTTGTCCTAAATGCCCATCTACTCCAAAGGCTTGGACGTTCTTAGTCAATACTGACTCCAAGCGAGAGGAGACGTCAGTAGGAATGTCAGGTCCTAAGTTTCTGTGGTGGCAACCTCTGATGTTTTAGGGCCTGCTGGGTCGAAATTGTCTGCGAGTTCCTGTTCTGGGGGCTGTCCGGAAGGTTGAGGGTTAAGGACATGCTCCTCTTCTATTCTTGATAGGCTCTCTATGAGGTGAGCGATCTTGGTTGCCATTGACTGCATTTATGCCTTCTCAGTTGGAGATCTAGGTATCTGAGCCCATTTGTTCGTGTCGTGAATTAATCCAATGGTTTCCCCTCATCTGATGATTCTTGGTGTCAGAGAGGGGTTAGCAAGAGGTATCACGGTGTGTTCCCTAGAGATAGCAGTGGTGGGAGCAGCTAGTATACTTCCATTGTCATTCTGCAAGACAACTCCCTCGACTATCCATTGGTCACTGATAAGATCTCTGACAAAGATTGGTACTAATTGAGCTGATTCCGGCTCTATAGTACAATTCTGTAGGGCCCATGCGACTCTTTCAGTACACACCCCTTTGTCTGGTTTGGAAGTCAATTCAGGTGAGCCATTGGCTATTTCCTCAAGGGGGATCTTGCTAATTGAGAAGGCTAAAGGCTGCAGCTCCTTGGAGGAACTGGCTGGGATAGACCCCACCCTCCCTGGTAGAATCAATCTAGAGCCCAACGGTGGGTCTCATAGTGTCCCAATCTCATAGTTCCCATGAAAGTCCTCCCCAAGAAGAATTGGTACGGTCATGCCTCAGACAATGTACATTTCAGTGGTAAATTTAAGGAGCATACTGGTGTCGTCTTCAAGGTAAATGGGGACATTGACGTATCCTAAGACCTTAGCATTACTGGTAAGCTGAACGAGGTGCAACTTGAGTCCTTGCTTGAGCTTGGGGCAGTCCTCTAGTTCCTTATAGAAATCCTCCGAAATTAAGGAGAGGTTGGCCCCAGCGTCCAGCCTGATTTTAATAGGACTAGAGGCTTCTGAGTTCCCTACATGTCCATAGATGTGTAATGCTGAGATTCCAATACTGGAGTATCCACCTGGGGGATCCCTTCTGTGGTAAATGATGGTTGAATCCTCCTTCATAAGCCGACTGGATCGAGGGTGGGTCTTTTGCTTTCCTTTCTTGTGGCCAGTTTGACATCCCTCCTGATGCATCTACCATAAGGTGTTAGTTTGAGTAATGCTAGCAGTGCTTCCCAGGGTCAGGTGGTGTAATGGTTAACACCCCTGCTATATATGCAGAAGCCCTGGGTTCAATCCCCAGTCTGGCCATTCATTTTCTACACCCATAACATAAGGTACCTCGGGTGTAGCATTCGGAATAGAGTCGTCCGCTTCAGAGTTTGACTCCTCACAAGGAATTAGGGTGTGTAACTATCCTGGGTCAAAGGGGAAGTTCTCCTCCTCCGATCCCTCTAACTCAGAGGGGTCTTCTATAATGTAGGTCTGACTTATTTCCTTAGATTGGTTCGCAAATACTTCCTTGTCGACAATTTCCTCAATGGTAGGAGGTTCAGATTGCAATAAGGCTTCCATCTCAGTCAGACCTTTCCAGTTCTGATGATGAGTGTCCAGCCAGTCTCCTTTCTTGAGGAAATCACAGTCTGATATACAGTGACTCCAAAAGCCCTTTCCATGTTAACCCCAAATGCAGTGTGTGAAGTGCACCACCTTACAGCATGGGAAATCTGCTTAGGGTGGAGTCATACATAGTACATACCCTTGGCTACAAGATTGCTCCTTGGGTCATGTGATTTGGGCCACAGGGTGTAGAGATATGATCAATTTAAAACAGCAATACCATGGAAAGGGTTTTTTCACTTTTGAACTGATGACTAGGATCTCAGTCAAATCATAGAATAATGGCCATTATTTGTTAGTACAAACAAATATATACATGTAAATAGTATGTCTGAGTTTAAAATAGTTCCCACACTTCCACACTTCTTGATTCCTAACTACCATTATGGTCAGATCCCTCTCTCTTACTCAACAAAGGTGAAGCCCTGAATGATAGGCTGGTAGAGGGAACTCTGAAGTTTGGAGGAGGTTCTCTCATGATATGGGGCTGTATGACTTGGGAGGGAGTTGGCTTTGCTAGCAAGATTGATGGTAGGATGGATGGAGACCTCTATCTTCAAATTTTGAAGGATGAGCTCCAGCAAACCCTGGAGTATTATGGTCTCAATCCTCCTGACATCATCTTTCAGCAGGATAATGACCCCAAGCATACCTGCAGGCTGGTCAAGAACTGTCTAGAAGAGCAAGAATTCAGGACTATGGTTTGGCCTGCACAGTCTCCAGACCTGAATCCTATTGAACATCTCTGGGGTTGTCTCAAGAGAAAGCTTGCAGAGTATGAAACCCCCCCCCAATGGAATCCATGAATTGTGGGAAAGGGTTCAAGTAGAGTGGGATAGAATACCAGTTGAGGAGTGTCAGAAGTTGAATGAAAGCATGCCTAGAAGGGTTCAGGCAGTGCTTAAAGCAAAAGGTGGTTATACCAAGTACTGATAATATATAAATACCCTTTCCAGTTCAAAACTAAAAAACCCTTTCCATGGTATTATTATCTTAAATTGATCATATCTCTACACCCTGTGGCCCAAATCACATGGAGCAATCTTGTAGCCAAGGGTATGTACTATGTATGACTCCACCAAAGCTAAGCAGAATTCCCATGCTGTAAGGTGGTGCACTTCACACACTGCATTTGGGGTTAGCATGGAAAGGGTTTTTGGAGTCACTGTACATAGCGACATAGACTTGCGACACTTCATTCTCATTTGAAGGTGAACTCAAGTCTAAAACAATGTTGTCCTCTGATTGAGGAAGGTAGACAGAAATGAAAATTGATTCCTCATCAACGTTACCTGTATACTTAATCCATAAACTGTTTCATAAGCCCTCTGATCCTCTGCCTCCTCAGTTGGGTTCTGCGCGGAGCATTTGTTAATAGAGACATAATGTGACATCCTACCTGTGTGAGGGCAGTTGATCTTAAAATGCTCCAAACTTTCACAAATCCAGCACTCCTTTGGGGGTTTGGCAATGCTTTTCTTGTCACTTTGTTCAAAAAAGAACTTGCCATGTTTCTTACCCTGTTTCATGTTAGATCTCCTAGGGATGGTTTTATCTTCAGTTTTGCTGAGAAGGACATGACCACGATTAGTGGGGTCAATTCCTCTAGAGTGTTCTTCCTCATGCCAGGGATCTGACTCTTCCTGTTCAGTGATCATGACTCTGGGCTTCTGAAACCAATAATTCTCTCGATGCATTTGGACCCAAGCATTAATCAGAGCCTCTTGTAGATTGTTAGCATAAGTCTGCAAGCTCATCATGTTGTCAATGGGTTGTCCTTGTAGAAGGTAAAGCCATTCTGTGGGCAGCATTGGGATGAGTCTGCACATTTCGTCCTTTCGATTTTGGTGGAACCCATACAAGAATCAATAAAGTTTAATTCTCCATTGAATGTAGTGAACAGGTGTCTCACGATCGTGGCTGGTGTGTTGAAATTTCATGGCTTCCCATTCTATAAGAGCGATCTTCTTATCCTTAGGTAAGTCATCGATAAACACGCTGGCTCAAGACTGCGTTGGAGTTCGAAAGGGGGAGTTAGGTACTCCACTGTGACACCCCCCATGTCTGAATTCCCTCCATTGTCTGAATTATTAGAACTCCTGGATGAACTGCTAGGGGGTCCTCCTGGTGGCAGAAAGGGATTCAAGGAGATTGGCAGGGAATGGCAGGGATCCTCTGGATTCAGCGATCCTCAACCAGCCACCTGACCAGCTATACCCTCAGTGAATGCAGTAGAGAAGGACGGTCGACCCCTGTTGGTGACCAATTGATTCCTAATCACAGGTTGTTCATCACCAAAGTTGGGATTATCTGAAATTCTTTCAAATGCGATGTGAGAGTGATGAATCCCCTGGTGGGGCATAGGGCTGGTGTGAAGGGTATGCTTTTACCACAGTTTCATTGTGGTAAAACACTCCTTTTATTTTATTTATATTTTACATATTCTATTCATATTTTTCTATCTCTCATATTCTTCAAATATTGCATATTTCATTAGTTCGAAGCATTGTGTATACTTGTGGGTGCACTCAGCACCAATTAGAACTCAGACACACTTTAACCCAAGAACCACCACTCGAAAGACACAAACTAGGTCTACTACGAGCGGTGATCAGGGTAACGTGTCAGCTACTACATAAGTAGCAATATCTGAACTACTAAACACTTCTGGCCTCGAACTGTAATAGTCGAGGCCTCCACTCGAACCATCGCACTCGTTGACTCCTTTGTCATCTCGTGCTCTTTCTCTCACCTTTCTCTTATATTGCACCGAATAGGTCAATATCCTTCCTTTCTACTCATTTCTTCGTATATAGAACGGTCAGAACTTCCGCCACTCTTCACAGCTGGGTTCCGTTGCAATTCCTCTCTCAATTTCGATTGTATTCAAAGGATGACACAGCTGAGGCTGATGGAAGGGAGCACAGACTTCAATCCCCTTTTCCTGAAAGTGATATATAACTTGCACCCTCATATCCAATGGGAAGTCTTGCAAAATGACAGGACGATTGAGCGAATGGAGGAAACGAGTATCAGGAGACCCATTTAGGTTGTGAACAAACGAATTAGTTGTGGAGATGGGCGAATCGGGCACTTGAATCGAATTATTATAAGGGTAAAGCACCTCCAAGACCATTTTATCAAGCCTCCTCTGATTTCACTTCAACTGGCCCCTTAGAGTAAAGTACACGAACGATACATTTCACATGACTCCATTAAGAGATTCCTCCAACATTTGGATGTACATATGTATACTGGTAGTCAACCTTGGGCATGACATGATCTCCACTGAGTAGGACATGAAGGATTTGCAGCATGTCATCATGTGTACAAACCTGAAGAGGTTAACAATCAATCAGCCCCCGGACCTGAACCCGAGGATAGCAATGGGTCTATACCTCAAACCAGTGGTCCTACGAAGTCTGCAAAACAAAGGCCAGACTTTATTCCTGACAAAACATGGGAATTGTTCTCAGGTACCTTAGGATCCCTTAACGACTTTTTAAAGAACAATACCAAGGAGAAGGAACCTGGGCAAACCTAAGTCAATAAACCTGACCTTACTGGCAAACTTGGCTCCAACAGCAAGCTCCTACCACAAGAAAAGCAACGCCAAATGGACAACAACATTTGTTTGTTGTGCACACATCCTGGACAGCAAGTCACCATATGCCCAAAAGCCACAAAAGCCTGATCAGCCAATATGGCTATGACTTCACAACCAGCTAAACTGGCTGCCGAGTCAAAAAAAGATTAAGCAACTCTCTGGATTCCATGTGGTTGGAGAGTTGCATTGAATCTCCCTGCACACCAGAAAATTGTCATCTTAACGCATCTGCTCTGTATGATCCAAATTCATTGTTTATAAATCTTACTTCGGAACCCTTCAGGAGTCTTACTTTTCAAGCTCTCGTACATTCAGGTTCAACCCATTGTTTCATAGATATAAGCTTTTCCCAAAAACATCAGTTAAAAACCTATGCAATAGATCTGTCCAACTTCTTGATGGTACAGTGGCTTCCAAAACTGTCCCAATGTTTTGGTAATTATCAATAAATGCTTTATAACCCACCAAATAAATTTTCTAAAATAGTGAAATTATTCTCACATATACCTTAGATACTAGCTTTGATATACCCAAATATTACATAATATAGATGGATATTGGTATCACAGTGAATATTTAAAAATGACCAATCATTGGGACAGTTTTGCAACCACCCTTTTTGAATCAGATATCTTGTTATTCTAGTACTTTGTATGGCCTCCCTTAGGCTTTATTACAGCATCAAGTCTTCTTGGCATATTTTCAATCAGTTTCTGACACTTCTGAGGCTCAATCTTTGCCCATTCCACTTCCACCCTCTCCTATAACCCCTAAACTCCCTTTAATGGTGAAGGATGTTTCTGGAGCTGTTTCTTCAGGTGGAATCAAAGATGTTCTATGGGATTCAGGTCAGGAGACTGTGCTGTCCAGTCTAACACCTGAATATGATTTTCAAAAAACCATTTTTGTGCCATCTTGGATATGTGTTTAGGTTATTATCCTGCTGGAAAATGGCCTCATCTGCTGGAATATCCAAATCTTCAATGCTCTGGGACAAATGCTGAGCCAGGATCTCCACATATTGTGCAGAATCCATCCTTCCTTCAATCTCTGCAAGCCTTCCCACTCCATTCCATGTTCGAAGACGGCGTAAGGAAAACAAACAAGGTTTTATTTACAATGACTAAGCTACTGTAAAGTATGAAATAGCCGAGCGTAAAACGCATCAATGGCTTGCAATACAACGTATTCTAACATGCCCACTTTGCAAGTCATTGAAGTGTGCAGTAATACCATACACACGAAAAACGAGAAATAAACCAATTTTAACACAAAAAATATTGCACCCACTCGACACAAAACCCATCTGAAAATTGACATGAAAACCCGCTGCGCCCACTAGACACAGAATCCACTCGAAATTTTTGAGAAACCCACTGTGCCCACTAGACACAATACCCATCTGGTACATTTGGCGTCAAACCGAACCTCAGAGCATCCTCGCTCCTAGAACGCATTCCCCCAACCTCCCAGATTACAAACAAATGCCAGACCTAAGAGCTCTACTCGCAACTCCTAGTCCATGTGATAATTTCAAGTGCACAAAATATAAGCACTCATCCCTGCGCTATCAGTGGGGATCTCCTGGTTTTTGGTAGGTAATCCACTTGAAGATGAAACAACCGGCCTTGGCGTGGGACAAAAACTGCAATGTGACCTTCGCCATTGCATCTATAGCAATTCTTCGGCTGTCGCATATTTGGTGAGTCGACTTTCATTTTCATGGCAATTTGACTCTCATTTTCATGGCAATTTGACTCTCATTTTCTTTCCGCCCTTTTAGATGGCTTTCTTCTTCTACCAGCTGTGAAGAGTGGCGGAAGTTCAGACCGTTCTATATACGAAGAAATGAGTAGAAAGGAAGGATATTGACCTATTCGGTGCAATATAAGAGAAAGTGAGAGAAAGAGCACGAGATGACGAAGGAGTCAACAAGTGCGATGGTTCGAGTGGAGGCCTCAACTGTTATAGTTCGAGGCCAGAAGTATTCAGTAGTTCAGATAATGCTACCTATGTGGTAGCTGACATGTTACCCTGATCACCGCTCGTAGTAGACCTAGTTTGTGTCTTACGAGTGGTGGTTCTTGGGTTAAAGTGTGTCTGAGTTCTAATTGGTGCTGAGTGCACCCACAAGTATACACAATGCTTTGAACTAATGAAATATGCAATATTTGAAGAATATGAAAGATAGAAAAATATGAATAGAATATGTAAAATATAAATGAAATAAAAGGAGTGTTTTACCACAATGATACTGTGGTAAAAGCATACTCCTCACACCAGCACTGCGGAAATTTCTTCAACTGTAAGTGATCCCACACACTGCATAAGAGCAGTTGCTACCACACCAAATTCCGGAGCCAAACAATAGATGAGGACATCCAGCACATCCTCATCACGTAACTTGACTCCAATCGCTCGAAGCTGCGAAGCCAGAGTCAAAATTCCATGGACATATTCCATCACTGGATTTTTGACATCATGCTGGTACATGTAGAGCTGGCATTTCAATGAAATCCGATTGGCCCGATTATTTGCCTGATAGATTTTTGCAAGTGCTTGCCATGCCTCTGGTCCAGTGGTGCAATCCCAAATATACGATTGTTGGCTTGACGCAATTGTCAATCCAATTGCCATGTAACCATCCTCCAAATGCTTTGCCCAATCCAAATACTCCTTGCTATTCTCATCCTTAGGTGCCTTTGTTCCACCATTAACAACACTCCATGATCCAGCACACTGCAAAACCATTGACAGTGAAAACTTCCATTCATGGTAGTTATCACCCGAGAGTTTTGGGATACTTGCAAGTAAGGTGTTGATATTAGACACAAGATGATGAGATAGTATTAGTGTGACTTTTAAAGCAACAGGGTGGCCCATAACCTGTTTGAAGATGGTGTAAGGAAAATGGACAAGGTTTTATTTACGATGACTAAGCTACTGTAAAGTACGAAATAGCCGAGCATAAAATGCATCAATGGCTTGCAATACAACATATTCTAACATTCCAACCCATACAGCCCTACACCATGATATCTCCACCTCCATACTTGACTGTAAGTTGGGTTGTCCTATCAGAAAGTGGTTCTCCAGCTTTCTTCAACACATATTGATGTCCATCTGACCCAATATTATTGATATTGGTCTCATCAGACCACAAGACCCTTTTCTGATCATCCACAGTCCAGTTTTGGTACTTGAGGGCAAAGCTTAACCTGGCCTTTCTATGTTGAGCCTTGAGCAAAGATCTTTTTGCATTGACTACAGCTTTGAAACCATGCTGTTTCAAGGTCCTTCTGACTATTTTGGGTGAGACATGATATTTATTGATGGAATTAATATAGTGTGTGGCCTGGACAGCATTATCTAGTTTGCCAGAGGTGATTTGATATATGATCCTGCTTTCAGGTTTTCTTTGTTTATCTCTATCTCCTGAGCAATTCTACTGATAGTAGATTTGCTAAGACCTGTTGTAGAGGCTACATTCCTATTGGAGAGTCCATTTTGTAGGAGGGAGATGGCTTGTTCTCTTTTGAGAGGGGAAATAGCTCTCATGATAAGAATGATAGTTAAAATGTGACATTTCATATCACATATTAATTAGAACATCACATATATCTCACGTGAATTTTCTTGTAATTTTCCTGGCCCTTTAGAATATAATATGATATAATGAAATGAAATGTGTGAAAAGAGAGGGTTGCAAAACTGTCCCAATGATTGGTCATTTTAAAATATTCACTGTGACACCAATATCCATCTATATTATGTAATATTTGGGTATATCAAAGCTAGTATGCTAAGGTATATGTGAGAATAATTTCACTATTTTAAAAAATTTATTTGGTAGGTTATAAAGCATTTATTGAGAATTACCAAAACATTGGGACAGTTTTGGAAGCCACTGTACCTCAAACTCTGTAATCTCACAGCCTGTAAACTCTGACTTCAGTTCCCATGTGGAACCTTTCAGACAGTTATGTTTTTTGTAACACAATTGGACTCGAGCTGCTCTGTGGTTCTAGGACATAACTGGCTCACCCGCTACAATCCGTTGATTGAGTGGGTATTGGGCAGTATCCATTTCCGAACCCTGTTGGCACCTGATACGACTGGTCCATCTCTACCTGTTTCAGCAAATATGGCCTCTATGGCACCTCTGGCCCCCATGGCAAATCTGAGCTCTCTACCTCCCGTCTCTCTAATAAACGCCACAGCCTTTATGAGAGCCATCAAGTTGGAAGGCTCCCAAGCATTTACAGTCAATCTTAAAGTTGATGAAGCCACCAGTCACTTTGCAACCCCAGTGGCTGAACCTATTGCAGATTTGGAAGGTGTTCCAGAAAAATACCACGAATTTGCAGACGTCTTCAGTAAACAAAAGGCTGATCAACTTGCCCCTCACAGGCCCTATGATTTGAAAATTGATATTGAAGAAGGTTCACAATTAGCATGCATAGTTGGAACTCAGACACTTTTTTTTACCCCATAACCACGACTTACCCAGACATCCTTTTAGTGTCCTGTCAGTTGTGACTGGGGTATCATCTCAGCTGTCCTGAATGGCTTCCAACTCAAACTCACAATCACTATCTAGCTTCATACTGAATAATTGAAGCTCAAACTACCACTGGTTTCAACTCACACTTTGCAGTACTCATATCAACCTCTTTCTTTTTCAACTCATTACTTAGTTAACTCACTTCTTAGAATCATACCACAAGTCAATTCTATTCTCCTTTAGTTGTCTTAGTTGTCTTACAGGTACTAAGTTGACTAGAACTATTTTACTTCCTATATTGTACTTCAATAGTCAATATATTGTTGTGTTGTACCCCAACAGTCCATATTCTTCATATATAGAACAGTCAGAACTTCCATGACTCTTCACAGTCTAGGTATGATATGACAATACATATATTGACTATTGAAGTACAATATAGATAGTAAGATAGTTTTAGTTGACTTTAGTAGCTGTAAGACAACTATGATGACTAAAGGAAAGTAGAATTGACCTTACAGTATGATTCTAAGAAGTGAGTTAATGAAGTAATGAGTTAAAGGGGAAAGAGGATGATATGAGTAATGTGAAATGTGAGTTGAAGCTGATGATAGTTTGAGCTTCAACTATTCAGCACAAAGCTAGATAGTGATTGCAGGTTTGAGTTGAAAGCTGTTCAAGATGGCTGAGATGATACCCCAATCACAACTTGCAGGACACTAAAAAGTTGTCTGGGCAAGTCATGGTTATGGGGTAAAAGTGTCTGAGTTTCTAACTATGTATGCCCACTAGTGTACATAAGTGTGACAATAGGTAAGTGCTCATAAGGTCTATGTACCCACAGGCATAAATAGATATTCAAACTACAATAAATGCATATAATTGAAGAATTAGATGATAGAAAAATATGTAGTAGAAAATAAGAGAAAATAATGGGGAATATAGTCTGATAAGATAGTTACATGCCCATGAAAAGGGTACCTCTCACAGTGCCCCCCAGTTCAAAGAGCTATGTTACATGAAGTCCTGAAGGATATCAGGGACTCCTCCCTAAGCTTCTTGAGAGGAACCTCCCAGGCTCAGGATGGCTTGAGCCCAATTAGTGCACTTGACTCAGAATGACAAGATGATGTCTTGCTGTGAAGAGTGGTAGAAGTTCTGACCATTCTATATATGAAGAAATGAGTAGAATGGGAAGAAGGATGATTTGAGTGGAGGCCTCGACTGCTATAGTTCAAAGTCTGAAGTGTTACATAGATAGCTCAGATAATGCTACCTATGTGGTAGCTGACACATTACCCTGATCACCACTCGCTGTAAACCTAGTTTATGTCTTACGAGTGGTGGTGCTTGGGTAAAAGTGTGTCTGAGTTTCATTTGGTGCTGAGTGCACCCACAAGTATACACAAAGCTTTGAACTAATGAAATGGTGCAATATTCGAAGAATATAAAAAATAGAAAAATATGAATAAAATGTGTAAAATATAAATAAAATAAAAGGAGTGTTTTACCATAATGAAACTGTGGTAAAAGCATACTCCTCACACTTGCAGGTCAGCACTGTGGTGACTGTATGAAGATTCTTGTCAATGGTGTATAGTGGAGACCCAGCACCCATAAGCCTTTTGTCTAGTTTGAATAATAAGTCGAATGTGATCAATGGGGTTGGTCATTATTTGAGTGATAAGAGAGGGGTTTGAAAAGAGGAAGCTGAAGAGGAAGCTGAGGGTGGAGTCCCTGGAGATGGTTGCCGTAACTCTGTGATCACATCAGTAGAGAGGCACTCCCTCATGCTCAACTCCATTGAGATTCTCTTGAGCAGGTCCACAAAGTCACCAGTGTGGAGTATATCTGCATCTCTCAGGGGGGTACTAGTTACAGTGCCTCAAAAAACCCTTCTCATGTTTTATACTTCAGATGTATATTCCACGTAATTCAAAGAATAAAAATGCAAAAATATCAAAGATATTTGTGAATATGCTCTATCATATTTAGATTGTGGAAGTACAATACCATTACATAATCTCCAAATATGGAAATACTACAAATATTTATATACAAGAGATTCATGAGAAGGGTTTTTTTTTGCTGGCAGGTTTGATGACTATAAGTGCTTATAGTCATGTGACTTTGTTGATTTTTTACTTCCAGTTGGGTCCTATCAACAAAATCACTTGATGTCACATGATGTCACATGACCATGTTGTACTGGAGTATAAATATATGGCTTTTAGCAACCAGCAATGCCCCAATTCCCAAAATGTGCACTTTATCTCTTGCCAGCCAGAATCATATCCTTTCATTGCTTGATGTGTTGAAGACAAAAGGCACCACATATATGTGGCAGGGTTAACATATTTGGGGACTGTCTGAATAACGGTGATACCGGTGCGGTAACAACATGATCGGTCGTCACGATCAGGCTCCACTCATCCACACGTCTCACATATGAGCACATGGTCCTTTTGTTTATGTAGAATATATAAAGGGATAACCTACATAGCTTAACCTCAGTCCGTTATACTTATACGAGACTGAGGTGAGCACAGAACGATCCTTTCTCTCTTAGTATATGCGCTTACTGTATACAATAGCTCTTCTTAGGTACACATTATAGAGTCCGTTATACTTATACGAGACTGAGCTCTTCTTAGGGACTATATATTTTAACAGGTTATGGGCCTTTGTCCCTACTGAGACACTTACCCAATTTTTTTCCGCCGCCATGTCTATGCCGGCCTCTACCCCATCCATCCCTCTGTTGCGCACGTCTGTTGTTTATGCAGATACTAAGCTCGATAAGGATTTGGGAAACTACTCTGAATGGTACCGCAGTGCTCGGCACTACCTCACGGTCACTGGCCTCATTTCCTATGCCCTTGGCACCACCCCCTCCCCAGTATCTTCCGATCCTCTTGCTATGCAGAACTGGGCTGCAAATGATGGCCTCGCCCATGCCTTGATCCTCTCGACCCTATCCAGGGCTGAGTGGGACTTCGCCGAGCCTATTCAGGGTGCGAAGCCCTGTTGGGATGCCCTTCTGCTTCGCCATCGGAACGAGGGGCCCATTCGCCAGGTGCAACTGATCCAGGAGGCCCTCACTCTCCAGTGTTCCAAGTCGATCTCTCTCTCTACTACCGCCTCTCAAATATGCCGTGCTATCTCCCGTGCGTTCGAGATGGGCCAGCTCACTGAGGACCTTTTTAAGTGCATTGCCTTATTGAACTCCCTTGGGGATTTTCCCCATTTACGCTCCTTGATCACATGAGACCTTTCTGAGTCCTCTGCATCTACCCCTTACACTTCCGCTCGCATTATCCTCCTGCTCGAAAATGAGCAGCGCCTTCTTGCATCTGATACCCAGCGTACTGCGCCTGTGGACGCCATCGCCCTTTCAACACAATCCGCTTCCCCGAAACGTCCTGTTGTTACCTGTAGCAACCCGAATTGCCGCAAACAGGGACACACGATCGCGTACTGTGTTTCAGCTGGGGGGGGGATGGCTGGCAAAAGCATCGAAGAAGGCAAAGCTGCCCGGCACAGGGATCTGGAAGCTAAGAAATCCAGAAATTCTACACCTGCACCTGCAGGTAAGTTCCCCATCAGTATCACAGCTTTCACGGGTACCGTGATTGAAGAGCCTGCCATGGTGATGACGCCTTCTGATCAGGCTGAATATGCTGGATGGATAGCCACTAATGATAACCCACATGTCACCGTAAATTGGAACCTACATAGTTCTCCAGTGGGCACATCGGCGCTGGGCACATCAGTGCTGGCCACATCAGTGCTGGCCACATCGGCCCCTCCCCTTCTCAGCTCACCTCCCGTTCCACACCCCTTCTGGCTTGATACAGGTGCCAGTATACATGTATCACCAGACCATACCGACTTTATCTCCTTACGCACCATATCCCCACGCCCTGTCACAGGCCTGGGGGGGTCATCGGTCATGGCTATCGGATTGGGTGATGTTCACCTTCGCATTGAGAATGGGACCCACATTATTCTCCGTGATGTTCTTTACATCCCTACTGCATCCGTTCGACTTATCTCCGTTAGGTGTATCACTAGAGATTCCAATGTGACTGCTCATTTCAGTCATTCCTCATGCTGGCTCACGAGTCCTTCTGGTGCAACCATTGCGCAAGGCTCACTACTTCCCCACAGGAACTTATATTCCTTAACATTACAGTCTACTGCCTCTGACCAGGTTTTCTTCTCCCATGGTCATCCTGATCTTGCCACATGGCACCGTCGTTTGGGTCACGCGAATTATCAATCCATCCTGGATATGGTCAAAAATGGTCTCATCAAAGGTGTGCCACTCTCCACTCACCAGCATCCACCCAAGTGTGATTTTTGCATCCTCGGAAAGCAGACCAAAAATTCTGTACCCAAGGTGAGAGCACAGGGGGATGGGCATAAGGCTACAAGGCGCTTGGAAAAGGTCTGGGTGGATTTGGCAGGTCCTAATGATGTTGCATCCCGCACAGGATCATTATATATTATGAATATTATTGATGATTACTCACATTACCCCTGGTCAATCCCGCTAACCCATAAAAGTGATGCTTTTCCGGCGCTCCAGACCTGGGAACGTGCACGGGAGGTGGAGACCGGCCTGAAAGTCGGAGTGTACAGGACAGACAATGGCGAATTAAGAAGTAATCGAATGCAACAGTGGCTCGAGTCTCGTGGGACCCGGCACGAATACACAGCACCTTATACATCTGCGCATATAGGCCGTGTCGAGCGCATACACCATACTTTAATGGGGAAGGCACGTACTATGCGTATATATGCTGGCTTACCTGCCCAATTTTGGGAGGAATTTTACCTTACTGCGACTCATGTACACGCAAAAACTACTACAGTTCAACTTCAGAAACGATCACCTTGGGAACTTTGGCATGGCCGGTCACCGGATGTCACTTATTTACGGGAGGCAGGGTGTCGGGCATTCATCCTCATCCTCAGCAAACATAACCCCAAAGTATACGAGCGATCAATCGAATGTATTCTTCTAGGATACGAACCCAACATGAAGGCGTATCGATGCTACGACCCAAAGACGAATTTGATTTATGTCTCTTACCACGTGCGATTCCTTGAAAGTCACGATGGTCACATTAGGCCAAGCCCAGGCTCTAATGGTACGTTACCACCACCGCACATCCCATTGACTCATGATATGAACCCCTCACCACCCCCGTTGGATGACTCTGAGCCGATCATTCCTACACCTAGTACCTCCAATGCGCCACCAGCTCTCCCTATCCCAGGTACCGATTCGATACCCCCTGTCCCTCCTGTCCCAGCACTCCCTGTGCCCACTGATATTAACATCCGTCGGTCCAATCGCATAGCCACGCGCATTGCAGATCGCCCCTCCCGGGTAGCTACTGCTGTCCAGGCCTCCATTGACAGTGCAGCCCATGTGCGTGCACAGAAAGAACAGCGTCGCCTTGCTCTTCAGCAATTGCATGCAGACGTTGCTGACATTCCCGAGGACACAGAGGAGCCGGGGGGGCTGGCCGAGTCCCATGAGGACATATTAGCTGCGATCTCTAGTGGTTCAGTGCCCTATGAGATGGATCCACTTACCTGGGAGGAGGCCAGGGATTCACCTCATGGTGATGCTTGGCGTCTCAGCTACCAGGAGGAACTTGCATCTCTGAAAAGTATGGGAGTATACAGGTTAGTTCCACTGTCTGATGTCCCCTCGGGCACCAAGATACATAAGGGCAAGCCCATTTTTCATGTCAAACGGAATGCCCTAGGTGAGGTGACTCGGCGCAAGACTAGGCTGGTGTTTCGGGGGTACGAGCAGGTTCATGGCCGGGATTACACTAAAACGACCTCACCTACAGCTCGGATGGAGTCGTGGCGACTTCTCCTGCATATCGCAGCACATTTTGGTTGGGATGCACAACAGATTGATGTCAAGACCGCTTTCCTGTATGGCCTACTCCCTGACGATGAGACTCAATACATGTATCAACCAGCGGGCTTTGAAGAAGCAGGAAAGGAGTCTTGGGTTTGGCATCTTATCCGGGGTTTGTATGGCATGAAACAAGCTGGCCGCATCTGGAATCGGACCATGCATGACAAGATGGTGGAGTGGGGGTTCACACAATTGTCCAGTGAATCATGTATATATTACCGCCACACCTCGCAGGGCACAATAATCGCTGCTGTCCATGTGGACGACTTTTTGTCCATTGCATCCTCCCAGGCCGAGAATGAACGGTTCAAAGCACAGATGCGAGAAGCTTGGACCATTTCTGACCTCGGGGAAGTCAGTTTCGTTGTTGGTATTGCGGTTGAATGGGACCGGTCAAGTCACACCGTTAAACTCTCCCAGACTGCACTTATCGATCGGATTATTTCCCAGTTTGGCCAGTCTGACTCTTCTCCTCTCTCCATCCCCATGGTCCCTGGCCTGAAATTGCGGCACGTCCTTCGATCTGCCCTTCCCCCAGATGATCAGGAGCATCTCTCTAAACTCCCATATCGCTCTCTCGTCGGGTCCCTCCTCTATTTAGCTATTTCCACCCGGCCCGACATCTGTTATGCTGTCCAGCAACTCTCCCAGTACCTTGACTGCTACTCATACGACCACTGGAATGCTGCCGTTCGGGTCATACGCTACCTCAAAGGCACTCGGACCATGCAACTCCACCTTGGGGGCCCTTCCCCCATGCAGCTGGTGGGCCACAGTGATTCAGATTGGGCCAACTGCCTCGACACGCGTAGGAGTGTGGGGGGGTTTGCATTCTCCTTGGGCTCTGGCATCGTGTCTTGGAATGCCCGAAAACAAAAAACAGTTGCTGCGTCTTCCTGCGAAGCCGAGTACATCGCAGCCTTCACTGCCGCAAAAGAAAATGCATGGTTGCGGTCAGTCTTTTCTGGTATTAACCTCCCTTTTAGGGACCCTACAGTAATCCATTGTGACAATAATGCCGCCATTTGCCTCTCAGAGGATCCACTACTACACGATCGAGTCAAGCACATCGACATAAAATACCACTTTATTCGAGAATGTGTAGAGTCCGAAGCACTAAAACTCAAGTACATAAACACTAAGAACAACCTGGCTGACATATTTACTAAGGCACTAGAGAGCCCACAATTTGTGCGACTTCGAGGACTCCTAGGCCTACAATAGGTATAGAATACAGGAGGAGTACTGCGGTGAGGAGGAGTGTTGAAGACAAAAGGCACCGCATATATGTGGCAGGGTTAACATATTTGGGGACTGTCTGAATAACGGTGATACCGGTGCGGTAACAACATGATCGGTCGTCACGATCAGGCTCCACTCATCCACACGTCTCACATATGAGCACATGGTCCTTTTGTTTATGTAGAATATATAAAGGGATAACCTACATAGCTTAACCTCAGTCCGTTATACTTATACGAGACTGAGGTGAGCACAGAACGATCCTTTCTCTCTTAGTATATGCGCTTACTGTATACAATAGCTCTTCTTAGGTACACATTATAGAGTCCGTTATACTTATACGAGACTGAGCTCTTCTTAGGGACTATATATTTTAACATGATGTTGGCCATTCAGCTAGCCACATTGCAGCTTCTACTGGTCATAGCATTTCCACAGTCTCTAAGCTTCGCTCTAAGCATCGTTCTCATCTTTCAAAGTCCATTGGTGGTCATTCCTCAAAGCTTTCCCCTACTAACATTCACTGTGCCTCATCAGCTCTGGGAAGGCTGACACTGCTATTGATGTGACCAAAGCCCTTAGGAATCTCACCAACCAGTCCATCTCTACCCAAACTGTGCACAATAGTCTCAAGATGGTTGGGATGAAGGCTGTGATGAAGAAGAAAAAGCTTCTTCTCAGCAAGTAGCATAGGAAGGCAAGGATGGACTTTGCTATACATAGCACATCAGCATTGGACTGTGGAGGACTGGAAGAAGGTGGTATGGTCTGATGAAACCAAAATCAACAGTTTGGGGTCAGATGGGAGGAAGTGGGTCCGGAAAAAGGCTGGGGAGGGCTTGAGTAACAGGCTGGTTCAGGGGACTCAAAAGTTTGGAGGAGGATCTGTGATGGTATGGGGGTGCATGCTGTGGGAAGGACCTGGGTATGCTTTCAAGATAGATGGGAGGATGGATGGAGACCTTTATCTCAAGATTATGGAGGAGGACCTTCAAGCCAGCCTCAACTATTATGCAAAATCTGTGGGTGATGTCGTCTTCCAGCAAGACAATGACCCCAAACATACCTGCAAAAAGGCCCAGACTTGGTTTCAAAATAATAATTTCAATGTCCTCCCATGGCCAGCACAATCTCCAGACCTCAACCCCATTGAACACTTGTGGGATCATATCAAGAGGAGGCTGGGGGAGTATGAGGTTGAACCAAAAGGGATACTGGAGTTGTGGGAGAGGGTGGAGGAGGAGTGGAACAAGATTGATGCAGAGGTGTGTCAGAATTTGATTGGGAGTATGCTAGGAGGGTTGCAGCTGTGTTGAAGGCAAAGGGTGGCTATACCAAGTACTGAATATAAGTAGTTTTGTGGGTCAGAGTGGTCAGCAAAAAAACCCTTCTCATGAGTCTCTTGTATATAAATATTTGTAGTATTTCCATATTTGGAGATTATGTGATGGTATTGTACTTCCACAATCTAGATATGATACAGCATATTCACAAATATTTTTGATATTTTTGCATTTTTATTCTTTGAGTTATGTGGAATATACATCTGAAGTATAAGACATGAGAAGGGTTTGTTGAGGCACTGTAGGAAGCAAAGGGTGAAACAGATCATCAGGAGTTGATGACAAGGTGGGGAGACTAAATGTAATATACTAAGCAATATTAAAGGGTTTTGAGATGGCAAGTGAGATGTGTAAAAGGGGAGATGGTGACGGGAGGGCAAATGGGATGGAGATGGAATGGAAAAGCTAGAGGGTCAACTACTACAACAAAACAAGTGTCAGGGGTGCCACAAGTGGTGATGCCTTGGGTGGGGGTTGTGACAGTGAGATGACAAAGGGTTCTGAGTCTAAAACAGGTTATGGGGGTCCAAAACAATGGGATCCTAACAATAAGGATTTAAAGCTTGTATCTACCTCTGGCTGGTATTAAAATGTAATTTGTTGCAATGGGAGTGACCAAAGCAGATAAATACTAAACCTATGTACACTAGAGTTTCAGCCACTCACACTGCATAAGTGAAAGAGGTACAAGGCTACAGCAAACTAGGACCTTGCAGGTGTACATACTTCTCACTTAATAGTCTTCATCTATCATCCAAGTACTCCCAATTTAATCAAAGAGCAAGCTATAAAAAAGAAGAAAAGGAGACAACTATCTAAGAAAAAGGATAGTACCTTTCCAAAGCAAGAGATTCCCAAAATCTCTGATGAAGAATAACTGAAAGAAACAATACCACTTGACTTATACCCCAGATAGCATCCGCAAGCGCTCCCCATTCCGATTCTTCAGGGAAATCTAATAGGGGACCAGCGGCCTTTCTTTACAGCATCGCAAAACCTTTCTCGGCGATCGACAAGGGTGCTGCCTTTGCTATAACTATTTAGAGAAAAGAAGTTTTACATAGAATTTAAAAAATACAAAAAGAATGACATACGCTGCTCTGAACGCCCAAATGGTGCCAAATGGTGTCCATTCGCATTCCTTTGTAGAACTTACCTTAACCCCCTGACGAATAAACAATGTTGGTTTTCGAGAGTCCAATTTACAGAAGAAAATACATACTAGGGTTTTCCCCGCAAGAATGTCTAGAGTAAATTTGCTTAGGCGTGATACATATTTCACTCATTGAGTGCACTTCGTCTGTTTCCAGCCAGTGGAATTCGGGGAGCCAGGCTGCTCTATTAGCTTCGAGGAAGGGGAGCCTTTGGTTGTAGTACGAAGCTTGACGGGAAAGGCTTGACCATCTACCAACACCAGTTTAGCGGCACAATCTGGGAACATCTGATACTTACCAATTGCATTAGCACTACAGGCAAGACTTTTACACTCGTGACACCGCGCGAGATAGTGAGCCTAAATACATCATCATCATGCGTATTTGAAACCGTCTAAAGACTTCAATCTGAGTTGCGTTATGCCGTTGACGGAGTTTAGGTCAGTTGCGCCATCCATTTCAGGCGCAGAAACGACGCGTAGATGTGAGTGAAGGTGAGCAAGGGAAAAGAACGAGTCACTCATGTTCGGCTCACCCTGGGGTCACACCCACGCCCCCTTCGCATTGATGATTACAAGGCTCGAACCGTAGGGACTTTGGGCCTCATGCTGATATGGGCCTCCACTCCACCTGATCAACCCTTCGTTCAACAACACGTTGCCTTTCAGGATTTCATGCCCCCCATGATTTCCGGCCCAAATCGTCCCGTTGTGTATTATCGTAGGCGGTGTCGCCTTCCAAAGTTGGCAGGAGGACCTGGTATGAACTCGGGCTCCTGGCAACGCTCCAGAACATGTGCAGCATTGGCAGGAATATGGTGGTCAGGGTTGGACGATGTCTACAAATGCCCAATAAACTGGCAAGCATAGCCAGGCTATCGCACATAAGGTTGACCCAACGCAAGGAAATCCTTGGTTTCTCCTTCCCTGTTTGCATACATGACTAGGCCTTGGAAGCTCTCCCATAAACCCCAAGCAAAGTGCAGCTGCAATGATCTATATATACTCCAGAAAGTTGTAAAAGACGTGAAAGGCTTTAAGCGAGAAAATGAACTGGATTGACCATGAACAGCTCACATGCTAAGCCTAGTAGTTGGCCATCTGGGGGTCCCAACTACCAAGAGCGCACTTAGGCGATAACAATGGCTTGCGAGAAAGGTCTCAGAAGAGCAACCAATGGTCAACATTGAGTGCTTGACCATTTTAAGTCAACGCTCCTTTAATAGAGTGCAAATAAAGGAAAAATAGTTTGAGGATGATCCTTCTTGAATTCGTGTACAAACAGCACTTCTTCAGCGAAGAGCAAGAGACGCCGGCTACTAATAGCGAGCATGTTGTTAAGTACACTTGGTTGACTGGTTACTTTACGCTGTAGTCAACATCCTGTGGATAGTGTAATCTAGCCACCTTACCACCCTAAGGGGAAAAATTGTAAGGTCGTTGATTGACCTCACTCGGTCAGTACAGACAGGACTAAGTTTTCTCTGTTCGAGTTGTTAGAATATGTGAGAGATACAGGTAGAAGCTTCTGCTTGTAACTCCATTGATCAGGGGTTAATATATCTTGGCAGAACAATGGAGTGTGGGCATCAGAGATACAGGGGGAAACAAAGGACAATGGAGGTGGTGATGTGAGGTAAGAGAACAAAGGGACAGCTCGGCGGAATACAAAGACGATTTAGGTAAAACAAAAGAGAGTTGTGTAGAACAATGGGGAACTGATTGGTAATGTGTGCTTGTGGTAAGACGGCCAGGATTACAAAAATCCGTAATTTTGTGGAATACCGGACGTGCTATATCACTCGCCAACACTATGATTAGTCCGAAACGCATTCCTTTATTATGCGCCGCATATTGGATAGAGACAATATAAGTAAGAATGTCACAGGTGTTGGCAGTCAGTGAAGGGGTTAAGAACGGGAAAGGGTTTAGATTTTGGAAGACGGCGCAACGGATCAGACTCGCAAGCACGCGTGAGGGAAGGTGAATACGATGTATAAGCAGGGTTAATGAACGACTTCAGGGAGATTGGTTCCATGGAAGGACTGAATTACAGAAAGTGTAGGGTAAAATGTCTGTTGCTGGGATATCACGTCAAGCGGTACAATCTACCAGTGGTGCCTGATTTACACCACTCCCTTTCCGCAGAGTAATCAGCGCATTCCATCACCATATCCCCAGTGAGTTCACTCTGTCACTGGCATCTAGAGAAAATCCCAGAGCGCTTCAGCAATACTCCTAAATCTCAATGTTTGGGATCCAATACGGAGTGGCGTCACAATTCTACCGGTAAATGAGGGGAAAAAATGTTCGCTTAATTGGATGCAGAAGGAGCGTTTCCGACCCATCCATTGTCTTCCAGTATCGACATGCAATACGAGCTGGATAGGACCGAACGACCAGTGAACGGATTGGCGATGAGGAGTAAGAGGGAGTCCGAGTCAGCTTTCAAACGTGAAAACGCTTCCAAATCGCAGGGGAGATAGCAAAAATCAAGTGGATCGAAACGTGAGAAAAAATCGACGAAAACGTTTACTACATTTCCCGCCCGTAATTTCCTGCAGTAATATTCTGGGTTGGGAGAAGCTGCTATGAGGGACGTGATGGTTTTGATTGTGCTAGAAAGACCATCCGACAACCATAGGTGAAATGGAGTCGAAAAATGACTAGAAGGGGAAGGTAAGTTGAGATATCAGTTGCAAAAGTGCATGCACAACGTGCCGTAGATAGAAAGCAATCAACGAGGCAATTCGACTCATCTTCTTGACGTCGTCTATCAGCAATACCCTGTCAGCGAAGAATATATGCACAGCCAGTCCTTTGGCATCGCGGAACATGTCAGGGCCATTGTGTCGCAATGTAGTCCCAATCGTGGTATCGAGGGCGATATCCATTAATGCCTCAGAGAGGATATGAAACCGTGCATCCTGTTGAGAACATGATGTGGAGACTCTCATTTGGAGGTATATAGAGTAAGGATCGTTTCTGTTGTCATACGATGATCTTGAGTCGAATTTGGCATGGCTTGAGTTAGCTCGGTGTGAAGAATGCTGACAACATATCTTACTGTTTTTGCAGCGAGGATTCCAAGTAATCATGAATAGCATCCAGCTCCTTGAATGATAGCTTACGTAAATGGCAAAGATTTGCCGCGAGAAATGTAAGCGCGGAAAGGAGAAAATGGTACGGTTCCCACGAGGCCGCGACATATCGAGCAAGAATTACAACGCAAGTGGATAAAACCTCGTCATAATGAATATGCAACTGTCCACCCGTCAGATTTCGATATAGTGCTGACATAATTTCAGGCGACAGGTAGGCTTCAGTGGGATAACGGAATATACAGAACCTAAACATCCCAATATAATGTGGATGCAATCATCGCGGCCTCCATCAGGGTGGATGATGAGTGTGCGAAAAACGTTGGACGCCCGGTATCGAATATAAAATGGGTAGGATGGCCTGCGAAGATGTTCAATGTTCAAAGGGTTGGCGATAAACTCGTGTAATAGATGGTAACTCGTACCGCATTAGATCGACTGTTTCCTGTAAGATTATTCCAAGCATTCGCGCGGACGGACGTTTGTAAAGCCCGCTAGTAATTTCATAAGGCCGATTCACAATTCGTTTATAAACCAATAGCTTGGCACACAGCACCCAAACCTTTGAGTGATAAAGGATTATCCCACCGATTCGTTCCAGAGCGAGTCCACAAAAATACCCAGGTTCAATCTCAACTTCTGTGTCAGTAGTCGTCTCGCTAGCACCCCAGTCAAAGTTTAGGTTCCTGTTGGATCCAGAGCCGTCTGGGACTATAAACGCCTTTGGCGGATAGCGGCATGTCGCCTGACCTCGGCACTGTGGAAATCAGGTATTGGGTGAGTGAATGATAATGATAAATTTCAATGAATGGACGACCCACAATTTCTCCTATCCAAATGGAAATCTGTTCTTTAGACAGCTGGATATGATCAACAAACTCCTTCCCCTGTAGGCATAGCTCGTGACCTGGTTCGTCGCAACCCCATTGCTCACGGAGCATGTTGTGGGCGTTCGTTATTCTCATGATCTCGTCGTTGCTCAGCTGAAAGTCGGCAATTGTAACTGCTGCTGAAGAGGAAATCGTAGGGGGTAACCCTACGACGTCGGTTGTCCGAGTTATCTCATCCATTTCATAGGTATTTGGCAGGGAATCGGTAGGAGTGGGAATGAGTGCTTCGTTATCAATACATGAAATGTGATATGCCTCTGCTTTAAGCAATTGGGTAACATGTATATCGAATTGCCATGCGGCTGTGTTGCTGTGCCAGGCTGTTAGCATAACACAGCATACTCTGGCACAGATACTAGGCAAGCCAGAAATAATCTGAAGCACTCAAACATGGTATATATCAGGAAATTGTCAAATGTATCTCCTAGTTGGCTAGTACAATAAGCGAAGCCCAGCTGTTTCTTGAGTGGTGTTTTTTTACGAGTCGGTGTATACTAGCTATCTCAGCTAGGTAGCTTAACGTCGAGCTAGGTGCTACTCAGTGTTCGCATTACTACATATCCATATGTTACCCGGTGACAAGGGACAAAGCAACAATGCTGGTTCTTTCATCACATCAGGTTCGGCCCAAGATATTGAATAAATAAGTGGAGAAATTATAGCCACCGTTATGGAGAGTGTGGAAATGGAGCTTGGTGGGAGGTGGAGATAACATGACGATGAGGGCGGTGGTGAGGATACGTTGACGGTGAAGACCAAGGTCAGTCGAAAATAAAAATGAAAGTAAAGGCAGAGGCAGAGACAATGTAATCAAAGTATGAGGGTGACTCGAAAGCGAAATTGAAGCTAGGGGTGAGACGAAGGTGAGGGCGTGAAGACTGAGGACAATAGAGGTCAACATTATGCATGATATTTCAAGAACAAAAGAGATACGTTCAAATTGTGGTATAATGGTATATGACTGGGCGAGACTCACCAGAAAGCCAATACATCCACCCCGCCTCTCTCTCGAACCTAAATCTTCCACGCCCCCCCCCCCCCCTTGTCATTTCTCTGTCCGTCACAATCGCATCCACGAAGACTTCGAGGCGCCGCTCGGAACGGCGATTATCCCGCACCAACCTCCCCGTTCTTTATCGGCAATGTTTCTACCCATGGCGAAAAATCGGCAAGTGTGTGGGCGAAAACTGCTGGAGTTGATGGCTGCGCAGTCGCAGAAGGTCCTACAGCTGGCAGCCGGGCAGCAGAATTCGCGGAGACTAAAGGCTGGCAGGGTGGCAGGCGGCGTGACGAAACGCTGTAGAAATGTGTGGGAGACAGTGATGCTGTCTTGGCGCTGTCATGATACCTGAAAGAGAGTCGGTGTCGTTTTTTATCACAAGTGCTAACGCAAACGCGTGGCTCATATGGCAGCGATATGTTCGTACGGACTGCGTGGGCTATGGTGTTTAAGTGTGAGATATGGTTATCGATGCGTCAAAACTATTGAGTTACGAGTATTGAAGTCCAAGCGTTGGAACCAGTGGAGCCGCACATATGATGCAACCGTTGGAGCCAGTGGAGCCGCACATATGATGCAGCATATGATGAGACTTATGATGCAAGTGATGTAGTGATTCAATCTTATCGACGATGTCCTAGTATATAAAGGTCATGTAGTTAACATTATATATCAATGTGCTTTGCCCCGTATATTGAGACTGCCAATAATTTCTAATAAAAACACACCTAAAACTCCCAGCTATGCGTATTGCAATGAGCAGTCGTCCAACTGCAGAGAGAAAGCAGCAAAGATGACGGCGTCACGAACGACGAGAAGGATGTTTGGTCAGCCCGCGGCGATCCTAAATTGCTTGCAGGTTAAGTGCGCTCTCAGGAGTAGAGGTGGAATGTATATTCCGAGTAATATATTGTAAAATGTGAGAGAATCAACGCGCCGACTAATGAACCAACGAGTGTCAATTCGTATAAAGAGGTGACCGAATCGTGATCGTGAGTGACATTCAATATTCTAATAGATCTTTGGGTAACACTACTACATACGACATGTTGCCCGACTTCACTTCTACGAGTGTCATCAACCCCTACAGCGTCGGCATGACCTTAAATCTCACTACTCTTGTCAATGTTCGCAATATTGAGAGCAATGGAAACACTTTCAGCGTTTGTATCGAACACGTCTTCCTTCCCTTCACCAAAAGTCAGACGACATGTATTCGTGTCCTTCGTCCTTCTCCTGGTCTTACATCAGATATACCTGAAGTGGCCATCCTTAAGTTGTATGATCGTAGATGGGTTGATGATAGGAACTTCGACGATGAACTATGGTCCCCGGCCCGTGAAGAGGCAGCCCAAGCACGCTGGAAAGCTATTGCTTCTGGAGAATTGGTGGATGACTTTGATAAATTGAAGACCGAAGATTACACTGAATCGCATGAGGAAGAGCAATATCGGCGCATTTGCAAAGTAAGCTTGATCTAATCTTCAGGTGCGTGCGTGCTAACATTGGATGTATCTCATGGCTCCAGGAACGGTTTCAAACTGAATATGAAGCCTATAGTCGTCTCTCGAGTCTTCAGGGTGCAATCATCCCGCGTTTTTACGGAGCAGTCGTGGTCTCTTCTCCAGACATAACCCCTCAGAATGTTCCTGAAGCCCTTGTTTATGGAATCATCATAGAGAAAATCGACGCAACACCTCTTCCTTCTGTGGACCCCTCTAGTCACAACTTTTCATCACTTGGCCATTCTTTGATGGCAGCTGTGTATTCATTCTCGTCCCACGGCGTTATCCATCACGATGTGCGCTCAGGCAATATTCTCATCTCACCAATGCGCATCGTCCTCATTGATTTCGGCGAAGCAATCCTAAGAGGTGATAATGAAGATGACCAACAGTGGGCTGAACAAGTAGATATGGAGGATGAAATAGAGGCTCTCCGCCGGATATTGGATCGACGCGAAATACGCGACTGCACTCCCTACATCCCTGTTAAAGGATACCGGGCCTTTTTCCATTTCAACTACAACGTGTCACGCCAGCGAGAGTCGTGGCGTAAACGCTGGTATGATCAAATTGTAACAACTATACCAGACAACAATGACAACGATGACAACGATGACAACGATGGTGGCGATAACAACGATAACAACGATAACAACGATAACAACGCGAACAACGCGAACAACGAGAGCGAAGACAACAACGACAACGACAACACCGAAGACAACGACAACACCGAAGACAACGACAACACCGAAGACAACGACGACAACGACGACACCGAAGACAACGACGACACCGAAGACAACGACGACACTGAAGACAACGACGACACTGAAGACAACGACGACACTGAAGACAACGACGACACCGAAGACAATGACGACGACGACGACACCGAAGACGACGACGATGACGACGAACCCAAGCAACCCCCATGGTGGAGATTGAAAGAGGAAGTGCAAACATGGCTTAACTCTCGACCTCATCCGCCTCAGTCATTCAAGATTCCTCGGCCTGGCTCGCCCAATTACTAAAGAAATTGCCTGTTGCATAATTTTCAACCCACTGAATCAAGTAATTGAATATCCGTGTGGGCAGAGCTATCTGCGTGACTTTATCGGTGTTTAGAGACTCATGGAATATAGAGCAGAATACAACATGATTAGGTACAGCTTGGAGCGGATATATCCATATTGGTCGTCCTCATTGTGATTGCGAGGCCATAGTGAAAAGGGAGTGAAATATTGTTCAGGAAGTGTGTACTCTCGTCCTCGGGGACTGAGAACGAAATCAGCAGACTTGTAGTTGGTGATCTCACCGTTGGGGCAGTGTTTGTAAATCATAATGACTCTGCTACCCACGATGTTCGTGCCCTCTGGTGGTTCGACAAGTTCCCATGTGCGTGCCTTCACATGGTGCTGCATCTCCTTCTTCGGGGATACTTTCCATTGTGGCCAGTCCTGGCTTTCGATGCCTCGCCTCGGCAACATCTGCTGGTATGTGAAAAGTCAGGTTGGAAATCCGCTCAACATATGAGGATAAGGATTAAAGGGTACATCTTAAGGTCGATGCTACTAGTAGCGAAGTCAGACGTTCTTAGGGGACCAAAGGTGGGGGCATTGGATGATTGTCTTCTGAGAGGTGTTGAGAGGCGCGTATCTCGATCACGCACCTGAGTCGCAGAAGACCCTCGCAATCACGCGAGGTTTTTTTATCAATGTTAGCTATTATAGATATACAATGATGAAACAATGCCAAGGAGGGGGATAGAATAGGTAATTTGTGGGAGAGTGCCGCCAGCCTGCCGCCTTGGTGCACCAGGCTGCTGGCCGCCACTTCAGGGGACCAGGTAAGCCGGCACCAGGATTTTCGGATTTTTTCGACATAAAATGTACAGATCGCTGGTACAGATAAAGGCACAACCAGTGACATGTATAGAAAAGAATAAATCGACAGATAACATTTTGAAGCCCGATCCTCGACTTCCCGAGAGGCTGAAGGCGCTACAATCCGCGCGAAGAACTTTTCTCATATGTACTTGATTAAATAATCATTGTGATCGTGACATTCGGTGAGCTTAACGCTGACAGCTCGTGCTTAGCATCATGTTTCATAATCAGCATGGGCGACGAAATGAAGGTGACAAGAAGTATAGTATTTAATGCCAAGTGGCACTCGAACCTGCGGATGTACCTCAAGTACCTCAATGACTATGTCTTAGCTGGATAATAATGTCCAAGTCACTCAAGCCGTGCTTCTTTATGACGCTGCATCCTACCAACCCCTTTCATCTGTTCTGTGAACATAAAGTCACATGACGGATAACATCGTCCTCACACATACTTGGGGATGAAGTGGTATGTTATTTCAACGTGATTCTGCTCACAGTGCTCACTCTGCCCTGTTCTTGTCCTTCTTATCGAATTCACATCCATCACTTGTTGGTTCATTAGTCGGCGCGTTACATTATCCCTCCGCTTATCCATCCTCTCACATTTTACAATATATTACTAGGAATATATATTCCACCTCTAATCCTAAGAGCACACTTAACCTGCAAGGAATTAGCATCGCCGCAGGCTGACCAAACATCCTTCTCTTTGTTCGTGACGCCGTCATCTTCGCTGCTTTCTCTCTGCAGTTGGACGACCGCTCATTGCAATAAGCATAGCTGGGAGTTTTAGGTGTGTTTTGACGCATCGATAACCATATCTCACACTTAAACACCATGGCCCACGCAGTCCGTACGAACATATCGTTGCCATATGACGCAATCTCAGCCAGCCACGCGTTTGGTTTAGCACTTTTGATCAAAAACTCTCTTTCAAGTATCACGACAGCGCCAAGACTCCCACCAGCATCATGGACTGTCTCCCACACATTTCTACAACGTTTCGTCCGCTGCCTTCCACCCTGCCACCCTGTCACCCTTAAGTCTCGGCGTGGTGCTGCCGCCGCAAATCCTGCCGCCCAGGTGGCATCTGTAGGACGTTCTGCGACTGCACAGCCATTAACTGCAGCTATTTTTGCTCACGCACTTGCCTATTTTTCGTCATTTGTAGAAACATTGCCGGTAAAAGAACGGGGAGGTTGGTGCGGGATAATCGTGGTCCCGAACGGCGTCTCGAAGTCTTCGTGGATGCGATTGACCGTGACGGACAGAGAAATGACGAGGGGGGCGTGGAACTGGATTCAAGCGCGGATTTAGAGGCGGGGTGGATGTATTGGCTTCCTGGTGAGTCTCGCCTAGCCATATACCATTATACCACAAATTGAACCTATCTCTTTTGTTCTTGGAATATCATGCATATTGTTGACCTCTATGCTCTTCCTAGCTCTTGATCACGCCCCTGCTATCCCTCCTCCCTCTGCTTGGTCCCTCTGCACCGCCCATGGTATTCTGCGTGTCAAGGTACAGCGGAGTGGACACCCGACGACATCGCCAAAGTTGCGTCCGAATTGTTCGACGGCGGCATTCGCGCTTACGCCATTGCGGACTATATCCACGAGCGCGAGGCACGGCACCACAGTTTGGAGCTGGGCGAAGCGCGACAATTACTGTCGTGCCTAGCCATAGTATCGTTGCAGTCACATAACTTGTCCTCTGTCTTCACGCCCTCACATTCGTCTCACCTCTGACTTCAATTTCGCTTTCGAGCCACCCTCATACTTCGATTATGTTATCTCTGCCTTTGCCTTTACTTTCGCTTTCACTTTTGACTGACCCTGGTCTTCACCGTCAACGTATCCTCATCGCTGCCAGACAATATGTGTTAATGAGAAATGCTTCAGATTATTTCTGGCCTGCCTAGCATCTGTGCCAAAGTATACTGTGATATGCCAACAGCCTACAGCAACACAGCCGCATCGCAATGCGATGCACATGTTGCCCAATTGCTTAAACAGAGACATATCACATTGGTAGTCTCGTTGCTTATAGTGTGAACGTCGTTACATATTTTTATATTCTTGCTGGTCAAAGGGTCACGGGATGGATGGTAAGAAGTTTAGGGGCTGCGGTGTTGTAAGTGGCACTGCAGCACTATCGTGTGTACCATAATGTGCCCGTTACTTTCATTTGGGTAATTCAGTTATATATTATTGTCTACTTGCGATATGGCTCGTAAATATAAAAAATAAATTAGTAAATATAAAGCTATTCAGAATGCGATATAGCGGTCCAAGAGCACCTAGATCAAGGTTAAGCTAGCTAGTATACACCGACTTGTAAAAAAAACATCACTCAAGAAACAGCTTGGCTTGGATTATTTCACTAGCCAGCTAAGGTACATACACATTTGACCATTTCCTGATATATGCTTTGTTTCAAGTGCTTATCCTCAGTCTCGCTATCAGAAATTTACCTGTTCTTCTGATCGGGAAAATAGAGGAGGATCATCTTGAGTCGGCATGTCAGATATGGGATAAGCTATGCTGGGTCAGACAATATGTGCAAATGAGAAGTGCTTCATATTATTTCTGGCTTGCCTAGCATTTGTGCTGTGGTATGCCCGCGCAACACAGCCGGAACACGTTTTCGCAATGCGATGTTGCCCGGGTCCCTATAGCAAAGGCATATCACTTTTCGTGTATTCAAAACGAAGTACTCATCCCCATCACTACCGATTCCCAACCAAATACCTACGAGATGGACGAGGTAACTCGGACAGCCGACGCTGCAGGGTTACCCCCTACGGTTTCCCCGTCAGCAGCAGTCACAATTGCCGACTTTCAACAGAGCAATGACGACATCATGAGAATAACGAACGCCCACGACATGCTCCGTGAGCAATGGGGTTGCGACGAACCAGGCCACAAGTTATGCCTACAGGGGAAGGAGTTTGTTGGTCATATCCAGCTGTCTAAAGAACAGATTTCCATTTGGATAGGCGAAATTGTGGGTCGTCCATTCATTGAAACCGATCATTATCATTATTCGCCCACCCGATACCTGATTTCTACAGTGCCGAGGTCAGGCGACATGCCGCTATCCGCCAAAGGTGTTTATAGTCCCAGACGGCTCTGGATCCAACAGGAACCCAAACTTTGACTGGGGCGCTAGCGGAACGACTACTGACACAGAAGTTGAGATTGAACCTGGGTATTTTTGTGGACTCGCTCTGGAACGAATTGGGGGGATAATCCTTTATCACTCAAAGGTTTCGTTGTTGTTTGCCAAGCTATTGGTTTATAGACGAATTGTGAATCGTCGGCAGTCTGATGGAATTTTTGAACTTTTTGACGCACTTTACAAACGTCCGACCACGCGAAAGCTTGGAATAATCTTACAGGAAACAGTCGATCTAATGAGGTACGAGTTATCATCCATTACACGAGTTTATCGCCAACCCTTTGAACATTGAACATCTTCGCAGGCCATCCTACCCCACTTGCATTCGTAACCGGGCGTCCTGGGTTTTTCGCACGGTCACATTTCTCTCTAGTCGGGGCGATGATTACATCCACATTATATTAGAATGCTTAGGTTTTGCATTCCGTGATTCCATACAGGATCATGTGTCGCCTGAAATTATGTCAGCACTTTATCGAAATCTGACCAGTGCACCATTGCATACTCACTATGACGAGGTTCTATCCACTTTCGTTGTAATTCTCTCTCGATGCCCCACTAGCTCGTGGAAACGGGACCATTATCCCTTTCACAACACGCTTCTATATCTCCTGCAACTTCTCTGCCTTTCAGGTCAGACATCATTCGAGGAGCTGAATGTTATTCATGATTGCTTAGAATACTGGCTGCAAAAACGGTAAGATATGTTGTCAGCATTCTTCACACCGAGCTAACTCAAACCATGCCAAATTCGACTCAAGATCATTGTATGACAACAGATATGCTCTTGACTTTATATACTGCCAAATGATAACCTCTACATCATGTTCTCAACAGGATCAACGGTTTCATATCCTCTCTAAGGCATTATTGGATATCGCCCTAGATACCACGATTGGGACTACATTGGGATACAATCACTTTGACTCTCGCCTCCAGGGCAAAGGACTGGCTGTGCATAGATTCTTCGCTGACAGGGTGTTGCTGATAGACGATGTCAATTATATTAGTCGAATTGCCTCGTTTATTGCATTCTATCTACGGCACGTTGTGCATGCACTTTTGTCAACTGATGTCTCAACTTACCTTCCCCTTCTAGTCCTGTTTCGATTCGACCCCACCCAGGGTACACATATGGTCTTTCTATAACAATCAAAACCATCACGTCCCTCATAGCAGCTTCTCCCGATCCAGAACTTTCCTGTCAGGAAATACAGGCAAAACATGTAGTAAACGCTTTCGTCAATTTTTTTTCATATTTCGATCCTCCTTATTTTCGCGATCGCCCCCACGATTTCGAATCCTTTTCACGTTTGAAAACTGACTCGCACTCCCTCTTACTCCTCATCGCCAATCCGTTCACTGGTCGTTCGGTCCTATCTAGCTCGTATTGCATGTCGATACTGGAGGACAATGGATGGGTCGGAAACGCTCCTCCTGCGTCCAATTTAGCGAACATTTCCTCCCTTCATTTACCATTAGAATTGTGACACCACTCCGTATTGGATTCCAAACATTGAGATTTAGGAGTATTGCTGAAGCGCTCTGGGATTTTCTCTAGATGCCAGTGACAGAGTGAACTCACTGGGGATATGGTGATGGAATGCGGTGATTGCTCTGCGGAAAGGGAGTGGTGTAAATCAGGCACTACAGGTAGATTGTACCACTTGACGTGATATCCCAGCAACAGACATTTTACACTACACTTCCCGTAATTTAGTCCTTCCATGAAACCAATCTCCTCCCTGAGGTCATTGATTGATCCTGCTTATCCATCGTATCCACTTTCCCTCACGAGTGCTTGCGAGTCTGATCCGTTGTGCCGTCTTCCAGAATCTAAACCCTTCCCGTTCTTAACCCCTTTACTGACCGCCGACACGAGCTTTTTCTGTGACATTCTTACATATATTGTCTCTATCCAATATCCAGTACATAATAAAGGAATGCCTGTCGGACTAATCATATTGTTGGCAAGTGATATAGCACGTCCGGTATTCCACAAAATTACGCATTTTTCCCCTTAAGGTGGTAAGGTGACTAGATTCGCAAGAATTTGACCTTTCTGAACTATCCATGGGATATTGGCTACAGCGTAAAGCACACCAGCCAACCAAGTGTGCTTACAACATGCTAGCCGGCGTCTCTTGCTCTTCGCTGAAGAAGTGCTATTTGTGCACGAAGAAGGATCATCCTCAAACCGTTTTTCCTTGATTTGCACTCCCTTAAAGGAGCGTTTTCTTAAAATGGTTAAGCACTGAATATTGATCATTGGTTGATCTTCTGAGACCTTTCTCTCAAGCCATTGTTATCGCTTAAGTGCGCTCTTGGTAGTTGGGACCCCAGATGGCCAACTACTTGGCTTAGTATGTGGGCTGTTCATGTTCAATCGAGTTCATTTTCTCGCTTAAAGCCTTTCTCCTTTTTTACAACTTTCTGGAGTATATATAGATCATTGCAGCTGCACTTTGTTTGCGGTTTATGGGAGAGCGTCCAAGGCCTAGACATGTATACAAGCGGGGAAGGAGAAATCAAGCATTTCCTCGCGTTGGTTTAGCCTATATGCGACAGCCCTGCTATGCTCGCCAGCTTATTGGCATTCGTACACAACCCTAACCACCCCATTCCTGCCAATGCTGGACACATTCTGGAGCGTTGTCAGGAGCTTGGGTTCATACTAGGTCCTCCTACGATAATACACAACGCGACTATTTGGAGTGACGACTGAGGTAAGTTATACTACTTTAACGTTATCGTACATTAATATTAACTCATCACATCATAGTTATCTTCTGTTATAGTTGCAATACTTCCCACATTCTGAGCCACTCACTTCTCGTCTGTATATAAACCCTCTAGCTTTACTTAGAAAAGATATATCCGCAGTTCTCTCAATTTCTTCTAAGCTCTTGCATATAACTCAGCGCGAGTGCGACTTGCTTATCTCTTATAACCCATTTGCTTCATATTGGGATCTTATGCAGATATAGCACTAGAAACCTTACACCCCTAATAACGTGCTCATAGAATCCAAGACTACAGATAAGCTCATTACATCCATAATGTAGTTTAGAGCTCTAGGATGGGCTCCATCATATTCAGGAAGGTCGAACCGTTTAATCTTGATGTTGCTGGTTTTGAGGGTGAGTGGCTTGCTAATGAACCAACGAGTGATGAATGTGAATTCAAGAAGAGGATAAAGTCACATGACGGATAACATGTACTTGTTGCCCAGTTGCTTATAGCAGAGGCATATCACTTTTCATGTATTGATAACGAAGTACTCGTGCCCATCACTACTGATTCCTAGCCAAATACCTACGAAATGAACGAGATAACTCGGACAGCCGACGTTATAGGGTTACCCCGTACGATTTCCCCTTCAGCAGGAGCAGTCACAATTGCCCACTTTCAGCCGAGCAATGACGAGATCATGAGAATAACGAATGCCCACAACATGCTCCGTGAGGAATGGAGTTGCAACGAACCAGGCCACGACTTGTGCCTAGAGGGGAAGGAGTATGTTGGTCATATCCAGCTGTCTGAAGAACAGATTTCCATTTGGATAGGCGAAATAATGGGTCGTCCATTCATTGAAATTTATCATTATCATTTTTCACTCACCCAACTGATTTCTACAGTGCCGAGGTCAGGCGACATGCCGCTATCCGCCAAAGGTGTTTATAGTCCCAGACGGCTCTGGATCCAACAGGAACTCAAACTTTGACTGGGATGCTAGCGGAACGACTACTGACACAGAAGCTGAGATTGGACCTGGGTATTTTTGTGGACTCGCTCTGGAACGAATCGGCGGGATAATCCTTTATTACTCAAAGGTTTGGTTGTTGTGTGCCAAGCTATTGGTTTATAAACGAATTGTGAATCGGCGTTATGAACTTACTAGCGGACTTTACACAGGTCCGTCCGAGCGAATGCTTGGAATAATCTTGCAAGAAACAGTTGATCTAATGCGGTACGAGCTGTCATCTATTACACGAGTTTATCGTCAACGCTTTGAATATTAGTTGCAAATACTCTAACCTTCTTCGCAGGCCATCCTATCCATTTTGTATTCGAGACCGGGCGTCCGGCCTTTTTCGCACGCTCACCTGCTCGCTGATGGACGACGCGATGATTACATCCACATTATATTACAATGCTTAGATTATGCATTCCGTGATATACAGGATAATGTGTCGCCTGAAATTACGTCAGCACTATATCGAAATCTGACGAGTTTGCATAGTCATTATGACAAGGTTCTATCCACTTTCATTGTAATTCTCGCTCGATGCCCCACTGGCTCGTTGGAACGGGACCACTATCCCTTTCCTAACACGCTTACATATCTCCTGCGACTTCTCTGGCTCTTACGTAGGATATCATTCGAGGAGCTAGAATGCTATTCATGATTGCTTGGAATACTCAGCATTCTTCACACCGAGCTAACTCAAGCCATGCCAAATTCGACTCAAGATCATTGTATGACAGCAGAGATGCTCCTTACATTATATACCACCAAATGATAGTCTCCACATCATGTTCTCAACAGGATGCACGGTTTCATATCCTCTCTGAGGCATTATTGGATATCGCCCTAGATACCACGATTGGGACTACATCGCGACACAATCACATTCACTCGTTCCTCGAGGGCAAAGGACTGGCTGTGGATAGATTCTTCGCTGACAGGGTATTGCTGATAGCCGACGTCAAGAAGATTAGTCGAATTGCCTCGTTTATTGCTTTCTGTCTACGGCACGTTGTATATGCACTTTTGTCAACTGATACCTCAACTTACCTTCCCCTTGTAGTCATGTTCCCATTCAACCCCACCTATCGATCACGTTTAATAGTCTTGCTAGCACAATCAAAACTATCACGTCCCTCATGGCAGCTTCTCCCGATCCAGAATTTTCCTGTGGGGAAATACAGGCAGCTCGTATTGCATGTCGATACTGGAGGACAATGGATGGGTCGGAAACGCTCCTCCTGCGTCCAATTAAATGAACTTTCCTCCCCTCATTTACCATCAGAATTGTGACACCCCTCCGTACTGGATCCCAAACATTGAGATTTAGGAGTATTGCTGAAGCGCTCTGGGGTTTTCTCTAGATGCCAGTGACAGAGTGAACTAACTGGGGATATGGTGATGGAATGCGGTGATTGCTCTGCGGAAAGGGTGTGGTGTAGATCAGGCACTCCTGGTAGATTGCACCGCTCGACCTGATATCCCAGCAACGGACATTTTACCCTCCACTTCCTGTAATTCAGGTCCTTCCATGAAACCAATCTCCTCCCTGAGGGCATTCATTCACCCAGCATATCCATCGTATTCACCTTCCCTCACGAGTGCTTGCGAGTCTGGTCTGTGGCTCCGTCTTCCAGAATCTAAACCCTTTTACGTTCTTAACCCCTTTACTGACCGCCAACACAAGCTTTTTCTGTGACATTCTTACTTATATTGTCTCTATCCAATATGCAGCACATAAAAGAAGGATGCGTTTCGGACTAATCATGGTGTTGGAGAGTGATATAGCACGTCCGGTATTCCACAAAAATACGGATTTTTCCCCTTAGGGTGGTAATGTGACTAGATTCGCACGAATTTGACCTTTCTGCACTATCCACGGGATATTGGCTACATCGTAAAGCACACCAGCCAAGCAAGTGTGCTTACAACATGCTCGCTGTTAGTAGCCGGCGTCTCTTGCTTTTCGCTGCAGAAGTGCTGTTTGTGCACGAAGAAGGATCATCCTCAAACCATTTTTCCTTTATTTGGACTCTCTGAAAGGAGCGTTTGCTTAAAATGGTCAAGCACTCAATGTTGACCATCGCTTGATCTTCTGAGACCTTTCTCTCAAAGCCATTGTTATCGCCTAAGTGCGCTCTAGGTAGTTGGGACCCCCAGATGGCCGACTACTAGGCTTAGCATGTAAGCTGTTCATGGTCAATCGAGTTCGTTTTTTCGCTGAAAGCCTTTCTCGTCTTTGACAACTTTCTGGAGTATATATAGATCATTGCAGCTGCACTTTGTTTGAGGATTATGGGAGAGATTTCCAAGCCTAGTCATGTATATAAACGGGGAAGGAGAAATCAAGGATTTCCTTGCGTTGGTTTAGCGTTATCTGCGATAGCCCTACTATGCTCGCCAGCCTGATGGCATTCGTACACATCGTCCAACCCTAAGCACCACATTCCTCCCAATGCTGCACATGTTCTGGAGCGTTGCCAGGAGCCTGAGTTCGTACCAGGTCCTCCTGCGAACTTTGGAAGGCGACACCGCCTACGATACAACACGACGCAACAATTTGGACCGGAAACCATGGGGGGGAAGGAATCCTGAAGGGCAACGTGTTATTGAACAAAGGGTTGATCAGGTGGAGCGGAGGCCCATATCTCCAAGAGGCCGAAAGTCTCTACGGTTCGAGCCTTGTAATCGTCGATGAGAAGGGGCGTGGGTGGGGTGACCCCAGGGTGAACCAAACATGAGTGACTCGTTCTTTTTGCCTTGCTCACTGTTACAACGCTGACATAGAATTATCGACATTCACTGACATCTAGGCATCGATTCTGCGCCTGAATTGGATGGCGCAACCGACCTAAACTCCGTCAACGGCATAACGCAACCCAGATTGAAGTCTTCAGACAGTTTTAAATACGCATGATGATGCATTTAGGCTCACTATCTTGGGCGGTGTTACGAGTGTCGATGTCTTCCCTGGTAGTGCTAATGCAATTGGGATGGATCAAATGTTCCCAGATTGTGCCGCTAAACTGGTATTGCGAGCATTAGGGCTTGGGTCGCTGCGCGTATTTTGGGTTATATAAGGTCTATTTGTATTTGTCTAGTCCTTATCCGTTTACAATGAGTACTGTCACCTCACTCAGACAAACGGCCAGTTATACGGTCTAGGAACAGCACCACGAAAACTTAACAGAAACGACTCAACTCCAACCGTTATAACAATTCGTCGTTCTGATAGCTTCTCTATGATTTCGGCAAGTTTAATGCAGTTTTTGTTCCGAATGTGATGTGGAACCTCAATCTTGCGTCTCCACATTGCGACAGAAAAAAGCTTTTTCAGTGGCTTGGAGTGAATACTACAGGATGACTGCACATGAAAATCAAAATACAGTCATCCCCTAGTATTCACTCCAAGCCACTGAAAAAGCTTTATTTGGCCATGGGCAACCTGCCAGTCAATACATCCATTGGATGTTTTCACCTTGAAAAGATGAGAGAGCTGTGCTGATTTGGATTGTCTTTCTTTTACACTTGTCCCCACAGGCATGGTGGGTGGTTCCTTCCTTTTCATACTTTTGGAAGAGTGCAGTTGGGCAGACTCATATTGTGGAGGGGGCTGATCTTGATCACAATCCAGTTTGAGGTCCCGCTCCTAGTCTCGAATAGTAGTCTGAACCATTCTTCATTTTCTGCTTCTCACCATAATAACATGCCACACTGGTGTGGCTTCTCGATCAGCCTAGTAGTTCAGTGGCCAATAGCTCAGAAGTACATCATGACTTTGATCATATGCACCCCGGAGGTGGTCCATCTACCCATAGGCTCTGACCATAATATTCACCCCCCCTTTCCAATAGGTAGATGATCAGTGTGACAATTTTAACCCTCTTTGTGAAACTTGGCTGGTTTATGTACGATAGACTGCTGGCAGTAAGTATTCTCTCAAGCAATTGAACTGTCATTGTTCTCATTGTTCTCGTTGTCTCATTGTTCTCATTGTTCTCATTATTCTCATTATTCTCATTATTCTCATTGTTCTCATTGTTCTCATTGTTAGCGTTGTTATCGCCACCATTGTTGTCATCATTGTCATCATTTTCTGGTATAGTTGTTACAATTTGATCATACCAGCGTTTACGCCACGACTCTCGCTGGCGTGACACATTGTAGTTGAAATGGAAAAAGGCACGGTATCCTTTAACAGGGATGTAGGGAGTGCACTCGCGTATTTCGCGTTGATCCAATATCCAGCAGAGAGCCTCCATTTCATCCACCATATCTACTTGTTCAGCCCACTGTTGGTCATCCTCATTATCACCTCATAGGATTGCTTCACCGAAATCAATGAGGACGATGCGCATTGGCGAGATGAGAATATTGCCTGAGCGCATATCGTTATGGATAACCCCGTGGGACGAGAATGAATACACAGCTGCCATCAAAGAATGGCCAAGTGATGAAAAGTTGTGACTAGAGGGGTCCACAGAAGGAACAGGTGTTGCGTCGATTTTCTCTATGATGACTCCATAAACACGGGCTTTAGGAACATTCCGAGGGATTATGTCTGGAGAAGAGATCACGACTGCTCCGTAAAAACGCGGGATCATTGCACCCTGAAGACTCGAGAGACGACTATAGGCTTCATATTCGGTTTCAAACCGTTCCTGGAGCATGATATACATCCATATTGCTCTTCCTCATGTGATTCAGTGTAATCATCGGGATGCAGTTTATCAAAGTCATCTAGCAATTCTCCGGAAGCTATAGCTTTCCAGCGTGCTTGGGCTGCCTCTTCACGGGCCGGGGACCATGGTTCATCGTCAAAGTTCCTATCATCAATCCATCTACGATCATACAACTTAAGGATGGCTACTTCAGGTATAGTTGATGTAAGACCAGGAGAAGGACGAAAGACGCGAATACATGTCGTCTGACTTTTGGTGAAGGGAAGGAAGACGTGTTCGATATGAACACTGAGAGTGTTTCCATTGCTCTCAATATTGCGAGCATTGACAAGAGTAGTGAGATTTAAGGTCATGCCGACGCTGTAGGGGTTGATGACACTTGTAGAAGTGAAGTCGGACAACATGTCGTATGTAGTAGTGTTACCCAAAGATAATATTGAATGTCACCCCACGATCACGATTCGGTCACCTCTTTATACGAATTGACACTCGTTGGTCCATTAGTCGGCGCGTTGATTCTCTCACATTTTACAATATATTACTAGGAATATACATTCCAGCTCTAATCCTAAGAGCACACTTAACCTGAAGGAATTTAGGATCGCCGCGGGCTGACCAAACATTCTTCTCGTCGTTCGTGACGCCGTCATCTTCGCTGCTTTCTCTCTGCAGTTGGACGACTGCTCATTGCAATAAGCATAGCTGGGAGTTTTAGGTGTGTTTTGACGCATCGATAACATATCTCACACTTAAACACCATAGCTCACGCAGTCCGTACGAACACATCGCTGCCATACGACGCAATCTCAGCCAGCCACGTGTTTGCGTTAGCACTTGTGATCAAAAACTACACCGACTCTCTTTCAAGTATCACGACAGCGCCAAGACTCCCACCAGCATCATGGACTGTCTCCCATACATTTTCGTCACGCCGCCTGCCACCCTGCCACCCTTTAGTCTAGGCGGAATGCTGCCGCACTAAATTCTGCTGCCCGGATGGCAGCTGTAGGACCTTCTGCGACTGCGCAGCCATCAACTCCAGCTGTTTTTGCTCACGCACTTTCCGATTTTTTGCCATTTGTAGAAACATTGGCGGTAAAGATCGGGGAGGTCAGTGCGGGATAATCGCGGTCCCGAACGGCGTCTTAAAGTCTTCGTGGATGCGATTGACCGTGACGGACAGAGAAATGACAGAGGGGGGGGGGGGCGTGGAACTAGATTTAAGCGCGGATGTAGGTTCGAGAGAGAGGCTGAGTGGATGCATTGGCTTCCTGGTGAGTCTCGCCCAGCCATATACCATTATACCACAAATTGAACGTGTCTCTTTTGTTCTTGGAATATCATGCATAATGTTGACCTCTATGGGCAATCGCGTGTCATGGCTGCAACACGTATATCCAACCCACACTGCACACTGCTATGCCGCCTGTTCCTAGCTCTTGATCACGCCCCTGGTATCCCTTTTCTCTCTACTTGGTCCCGCTGCACCGCCCATGGTATTCTGCGTGTCAAGGTACGGCGGAGTGGGCACCCGACAACGTCGCCAAAGCGGCGTCCGAATTGTTCGACGGCGGCATTCGCGCGTACGTCTTTGCGGACTACATCCACGAGCGCGAGACACGGTACCACAGTGTTGAGCTGCGCGAAGCGCGACAGTTATCGTTGCGGTCCAAATAAGTCGTCCTCTGTCTTCACACCCTCACCTTCGTCTCACCCCTAGCTTCAACTTCGCTTTCGAGTCACCCTCATACTTTGATGACCTTGTCTCTGCCTCTGCCTTTACTTTTACTTTTACTTTTGGCTGACCCTGCTATTCACCGTCAACGTATCCTCATCGCCGCCCTCATCGTCATGTTATCTCCACCCTCCCCCCCAGCTCCAGTTCCACACTCTCCATAACGGTAGCTATAATTTCTTGATTTATTTATTTAATATCTTGGGCCGAACCTGATGTAATGAAAGAACCAGCAATGTTACTTTGTCCTTTGTCACCGGGTAACATATGGATATGTAGTAATGCGAATACTGAGTAGCACTTAGATCAAGGTTAAGCTACCTAACTGAGATAGCTAGTGTTGAGGAAGAGAGACACCGCATATACTTCTATATGCACTAGGGACGATCGAATCCGAAATCAGGCAAACGAATATTTCTTTCGCCCCCATCACATCCTCTGTTCTAATCACTGTCACATTGACTGTCACACACATATATATTGGGCGTCAATTATAGTTTTGCCTCAGTCCGTTATAGTACGAATATACGAGACTGAGGTGAGCTGTCTATTTATCAAGTAGACGATTTCCTTAACTAACCTCACGTGTACTAGAACTACATTCTAGGTACCTATTGTATAGTCCATTATACTACGAATATACGAGACTGAGAACTACATTCTAGGGTATCACTTTTAACAGCTAGTATACACAGACTCGTAAAAAAACACCACTCAAGAAAAAGCTGGGCTTCGCTTATTATACTAGCCAGCTAGGAGATGTGCACAGTTGTCAATTTCTTGATATATGCTATGTTTGAAGTGCCTATCTTCAGTCTCGCTATCAGAAATTTGCTTGTTCTTCTGACCGGGAATATAGAGGAGGATCATCTTGAATCGCCATGTTAGATATAGGATAAGACATGTGCACAGAATCTTGCTGGGTCAGACAATATGCGTTAATGAGAAGTGCTTCAGATTATTTCTAGCTTGGCTAGCATCTGTGTCAGAGTATGCTGTGATATGCCAACAGCCTAGGACAGCAACACAGCCGCATCGCAATTCGATGCACATGTTGCCCAATTGCTTAAAACAGAGGCATCTCACATTTCATGTATTGATAACGAAGCACTCTTTCCCACTCCTACCGATTCCCTGGCAAAGACTTACGAAATGGACGAGACAACTCGTACGGCCGACGTTGCAGGGTTACCCCCTACGATTTCCTCTTCAGTAGCAGTCACAATTGCCGACTTTCAGCCGAGCAACGACGAGATCATGAGAATGATGAACGCTCACAACATGCTCCGTGAGCAATGGGGTTGCAACGAACCAGGTCACGAGCTATGCCTACAGGGGAAGGAGTTTGTTGGTCATATCCAGCTGTCTAAAGAACAGATTTCCATTTGGATAGGAGAAATTGTGGGTCGTCCATTCATTGAAATTTATCATTATCATTCACTCACCCAATACCTGATTTCCACAGTGCCGAGGTCAGGCGACATGCCGCTATCCGCCAAAGGCGTTTATAGTCCCAGACGGCTCTGGATCCAACAGGAACCCAAACTTTGATTGGGGTGCTAGCGAGACGACTACTGACACAGAAGTTGAGATTGAACCTGGGTATTTTTGTGGACTCGCTCTGGAACGAATCGGCGGGATAATCCTTTATCACTCAAAGGTTTGGGTGCTGTGTGCCAAGCTATTGGTTTATAAACGAATTGTGAATCGGCGTTATGAACTTACTAGCGGACTTTACACACGTCCGTCCGAGCGAATGCTTGGAATAATCTTGCAAGAAACAGTTGATCTAATGCGGTACGAGCTGTCATAGTTTATCGTCAACCCTTTGAACATTGAACTTCTTCGCAGGCCATCCTATCCATTTTGTATTCGAGACCGGGCGTCCGGCCTTTTTCGCACGCTCACCTGGCTCGCTGATGGACGACGCGATGATTACATCCATATTATATTACAATGCTTAGGTTATGCATTCCGTGATTCCATACAGGATCATGTGTCGCCTGAAATTACGTCAGCACTATATCGAAATCTGACGAGTTTGCATAATCATTATGACAAGGTTCTATCCACTTTCGTTGTAATTCTCGCTCGATGCCCCACTGGCTCGTTGGAACGGGACCACTATCCCTTTCCCAACATGCTTACATATCTCCTACGACTTCTCTGGCTCTTACGTAGGATATCATTCGAGGAGCTGAATACTATTCATGATTGCTTGAAATACTGGCTGCAAACACGGTAAGATATGTTGTCAGCATTCTTCACACCGAGCCAACTCAAGCCATGCCAAATTCGACTCAAGATCATTGTATGACAGCAGAGATGCTCCTTACATTATATACCACCAAATGATAGTCTCCACATCATGTTCTCAACAGGATGCACGGTTTCATATCCTCTCTGAGGCATTATTGGATATCGCCCTAGATACCACGATTGGGACTACATCGCGACACAATCACATTCACTCATTCCTCGAGGGCAAAGGACTGGCTGTGGATAGATTCTTCGCTGACAGGGTATTGCTGATAGCCGACGTCAAAAAGATTAGTCGAATTGCCTCGTTTATTGCTTTCTGTCTACGGCACGTTGTATATGCACTTTTGTCAACTGATACCTCAACTTACCTTCCCCTTGTAGTCATGTTCCGATTCAACCCCACCTATCCATCACGTTTAATAGTCTTGCTAGCACAATCAAAACTATCACGTCCCTCATGGCAGCTTCTCCCGATCCAGAATTTTCCTGTGGGGAAATACAGGCAGAAAATGTAGTAAATGCTTTCGTCGATTTTTCCTTACGTTTCGATCCACTTGATTTTAGCGATCTCCCCCACGATTTGGAAGAGTTTTCATGTTTGAAAACTTACTCGCACTCCCTCTTACTCCTCATCGCCAATCCGTTCACTGGTCGTTCGGTCCTATCCAGCTCGTATTGCATGTCGATACTGCAGCACAATGGATGGGTCGGAAACGCTCCTCCTGCGTCCAATTTGGCGAATATTTCCTCCCCTCATTTACCATCATAATTGTGACACCCCTCCGTATTGGATCCAAAACATTGAGGTTTAGGAGTATTGCTAAAGCGCTCTGGGATTTTCTCTAGATGCCAGTGACAGAGTGAACTCACTGGGGATATGGTGATGGAATGCGGTGATTGCTCTGCGGACACGGGTGGTGTAAATCAGGCATCACTGGTAGATTGTACCGCTTGACGTGATATCCCAGCACCGGACATTTTATCCTACGCTTCCTGTAATTCAGTCCTTCCATGAACCCAATATCCTCCTTGAGGCCATCCGTTCATCCTGAATATCCATCGTATTCACCTTCCCTCACGAGTGCTTGCGAGTCTGATCCGTTGCACCGTCTTCCAGAATCTATACCCTTTTACGTTCTCAACCCCTTTACTGACCTCCAACACAAGCTTTTTCTGTGACAGTCTTACTTATATTGTCTCTATCCAATATGCAGCACATAAAAAAGGAATGCGTTTCGGACTAATCATGGCGTTGGCGAGTGATATAGCACGTCTGGTATTGTAATCATGGCTGTCTTACCACATATACACGGCCACAACCGGATCACTGACTACACTCATATTGCTCCCCTGATCGAGCCCAACCAAGATCGGAACCTTTTTTCTTTTCCTACCCCGATCTAGACTCTCGGTTCTGCTTGTTCGAATTTCCCTCTGTCGCGAAAACCTTAGGGTTCTCGATTCCATATATTAGCTACATGACATCTGTTTTAGAGAAGTAAGCAATCGCCCAGAACACAATACTTTTGTCCTGTCTGTTACTGACCAAGTGAGGTTGATACCACAGCCTTACAGGTACTCCACAAAAATACGGATTTTTCCCCTTAGGGTGATGTGACTAGATTCGCAAGAATTTGACCTTTCTGCACTATTCACGGGATATTGGCTACAGCGTAAAGCACACCAGCCAACCAAGTGTGCTTACAACACGCTCGCTGTTAGTAGCCGGCGTCTCTTGCTCTTTGCTGAAGAAGTGCTGTTTGTGCACGAAGAAGGATCATCTTGAAGCCATTGTTCCTTTATTTGCACTCTCTTAAAGGAGCGTTTGCCTAAAATGGCCAAGCACTCAATATTGACCGTCGGTTGATCTTTTGAAACCTTTCTCTCAAGTCATTGTTATCGCCTAAGTGCGCTCTTGGTAGCTGGAACCCCCAGATGGCCGACTACTGGGCTTAGCATGTGGGCTGTTCATGGTCAATCAAGTTCATTTTTTCGCTTAAAGCCTTTCTCGTCTTTTACAACTTTCTGGAGGATATATAAATCATTGCAGCTGCACTTTGTTTGAGGTTTATGGGAAAGCCTAGTCATGTAAACAAACGGGGAAGGAGAAATCAAGCATTTCCTCGCGTTGGTTTAGCCGTATCTGCGATAGCCCTGCTATGCTTGCCAGCTTATTGGCATTCGTACACATCGTCGAACCCTAACATCCACATTCCTGCCAATGCTGTACATGTTCTGGAGCGTAGCCAGGAGCCTGAGTTCATACCAGGTCCTCCTGCGAACTTTAGAAGGCGACACCGCCTACGATAAAACACGACGCAACGATTTGGACCGGAACCCATGGGGGGAAGGAAATCCTGAAAGCCAACCTGTTATTGAACAAAGGGTTGATCAGGTGGAGCGGATGCTCATATCTCCAAGAGGCCGAAAGTCTCTACGGTTCGAGCCTTGTAATCGTCCATGCGAAGGGGCGTGGGTGGGGTGACCCCAGGGTGAACCAAACATGAGTGACTCGTTCTTTTCGCCTTGCTCACTGTTACAACGTTGACACAGAATTATCGACATTCGCTGACATCTAGGCGTCGATTCTGCGCCTGAATTGGATGGCGCAACCGACCTAAACTCCGTCAACGGCATAACGCAACCCAGATTGAAGTCTTCAGACAGTTTTAAATACGGATGATGATGATGCATTTAGGCTCACTATCTTGGGCGGTGTTACGAGTGTCGACGTCTTCCCTGGTAGTGCTAATGCAATTGGTAAGTATCAAATGTTCCCAGATTGTGCCGCTAAACTGATATTGGTAGATGGTGAAGCGTTTCCCATCAAGCTTCGTACTACAACCAAAGTGTCCCCTTCCTTGAAGCCAATGGAGCAGCCTGGCTCCCCGGCGTCCACTGGCTGGAGACAGATGAAGCGAACCCAATGAGTGAAATGCGTATCACGCCTAAGCAAATTTACTCCAGACATGTGGGGGAAACCTAGTTCGTATTTTTTTCGGTAAATTGGACTGTCGAAAAACTAACATCCTTTATTCGTCAAGGCGTTGAGCATGCATTCCATTGTCTGGCTTAGAAGTCAATTTGACATGGTCAGATGATTGTCCATCAAAATGGATCTTGCTGATTGAGAATGTTAAGGGTTGTGGTTCCTTTGAGGAGCTAGCTAGGATAAATCCCAGCCTTTCTGGAAGGATCAATCTCAAACCTAATGGTTTGTCTCTCAGGGTGCTGATCTCATAGTTAACATGGAAGTCTTCCCCTAATAGAATGGGTATGATGTTCACAGTCTAGCATATTCGACCAGATTTTGGTGTTCCCTTTGAGTCATCTTGGAAGAGCAACCCTAATCATGTGCTTATATTAGAGTCCAAGACTTCAGATAAGCTCATTACATCCATAATGTAGTTTAGAGCTCTAGGATGGGCTCTATCATATTCAGGAAGGTCAGACCATTTAATCTTGATGTTGTTGGTATTGAAGGTGAGTGTGATGTATCCAGTTGATTTTCACAAATTTTCCCATAATTTTCCTGAATTTATTTCAATTTATTTCCATTTATTTTATTTTATTTATTATTCTAAGAATATGGCTATTTCCTTTTAACTTCGCATACTCAAAAGCTTTGAATGATGTCACATTACATAATCGAAGCCTAGAGTTGGTCGAAATATAAATATAATAAAGCAGGGTTATCCAATTTTGGGTGGCTGGGTTTTTATTATATTATATTACTACATATATGCACATTATTATCGCGTGATCACGTGACATCATGTGACAACAACATCACAACACATTCACAAATTGTCACAAGTAGTTTTCATAGCCGCCCAGCTGGATTTATTTCCATTCCAGCCACTCGGCCTATTTTGCTTCTACCCTTGGCCATCCCAGACATATCTTCTGACTCAAACGGTTCAGATCTTCAGTTCAGATCTTCGAGTTGGGTGATAGCTATGACATCATAGCGGAATTATAGAAACCTTTAGAAGCTTCTAATAATTTCCTAATTAGTTATTTAGATATTATTAAGCAAAACTCTCTACATGTATAAAAGGAGGTCTAAATCACTGAATAAAACAACTTTACTTTATTACTATCAACAGCACCAGCTCATAAGCTTATCTAATCATCCTAAGGACAAAAATAGCCTTAGTCTGATATACTAACTGCAAGCACCTACACTTGCAGCATCTTGAACTCTTTGTCAGAACTCTTGAACTTAGCTAATTCATCTAAGTTCCCTCCGCTTCCCGGAAACCTTTAGGCTTACTAATTACTTAAGTAAATCTAAATTCTTATTACTTGTTAAGTGCCGTGTCAGGAACTTATTCTGGAACTATCGGATAGGGTCAGGATGTCGGCTTCAGCTTATGTGCTGTGCCTCTACGCAAACGCTCAAAGTCCTTAATTTCAGAAGTGAGACTTACGATGGAAGATATGGATATTCAGAGTTCCGAAGAGTTGTTACGACCGGACAAATCCCGCCGGACTCCGGGCACTAACGCGTACGCCCCCACGCGCTACAAGCACCAATCGTCTGTTTATAGGATTTCCCGCCCGGACTCCGTTACGTCAAGACTCGTTACGTTCGACCTCATTAAGACACATATCAGTCACCGGACTTCCCCCGGACCCCGTCTCTGTCTATGTCCATCTTCGTCCCACGCATCAGTCACCAGAACCCGCTTAGAATCCCGTCACCGCTCTAATCGAGCCCCGTTCCCATTTTAGTCAAATGACCTGTCACGATTTAGGACTCCGCTCCCGCTCCATTTCCCGTTATGGGTTATGCTTTGTCACGATTCAGACTCCGCTCCGTTCCGTCCCGTTCCTAACACCAATTTGGTGTTTACTATTCCCGTTTTATGTTTTGCTCGTTTCGTCTCATTATTACTGGATTCGGTATGTCATGCATTCCACGGTCTATATAAACTGGCAGATGTTGTACATACAATCCAGTCAGAAAATTAGCTTAGATTCCCCCCAGTAATCTAATACATTTTCCTCTCTAAAACCCTACTCTTATCAGACCGCTCGCACTAGTCGGAGCCCACGGGCTCCGGCGCATCTATCTCTCTCGACTATCTCGATTCACGACTCTCGACTCACGACCTACGACTCACGACCCACGAACCCCCGCCCGGACTCCCCGGGATTCCCGTCCGCCTGTCTGAAATTGGACAACACGATCTAGCGAGGGCGCAGCCTATAAGCTGAAGCCAAGTCCTACCGGATATCCCGCGGGTTTCTCCGGAAACCCGGCCTGAGTGTGTATCCTAACAAGAGTTCCGAATATCGAGCATACAGAAAGACGGGAGAAGGAATAAGAAACTAAGTCGATATCAGATCTAAGGTAAAGTACAAATTCGCGGAAACTAATATAAGTCTTCTTGTTATTGTACTACAAACTAAGACCATAATAAGATGGAAATGGAAGTATTCTTAAAACGGAAATACAATAAGACATATCAGGGAGACAATATTCCGAAACGGGAATATAATAAACAAACAAGTGAATACTTGTCAACAGAAAAATTACCAAATGCGGAACAAGGGAAGAATGCAGAAGATATGGTAACTATGATGTTCCGTAGTCAGAGATTGGAAGTTGGATATTGAAACATCCGGGAACAGGTCGTAACATTACTGAAATCCCTGCCCGTTTAGGTTATTCAAGAGCCCACTTTAACAGCACAGTTAATCGATCTTTAGACAAACACTTGGATATTTGACTCTCGGACAATCTCTCTATTTATAAATTATTTAACAGCTTGTTAAATCTTTATAAATAGTAAACTAAAAGGCTACAAGAAAGCGAAGGCTTACAACAAGTTTCCGCCAACTTATTGCGCATACATTCAGCTCCCGAACCTTTATTCTCAAGGAGAACTTAACTTTCGTAGAGCACATCACTACAAGTTCATCTGAATTTGTCAAGAGACCAAACAAATATTGACTTTAGTTGTTTAAGCTTAATAGCGCAGCTAATTAATCTATCAGTATTTAAATTACTGGACCTTTATTTGTTTATTTCTTGAATCCCTTGCCGTGTCAACGTTTGTTAATTATTTGAGAGAGTAAATAGCCGGATACCTTACAGTGAGTGGCTTGCTAATGAGCCAACAAGTGATGAATGTGAATTCAATAAGAGGATAAAGTCACATGACAGGTGGCATCATCCTCATACATACTTGGGATGAACTGGTATGTTATTTCAATGTGATTCTGCTCACAGTGCTCACTCTGCCCTGTTCTTGTCCTTGGGTAGTCCTCTTATCAAATTCACATTCATCACTCATTGGTTCATTAACCGGCGCATTACATTATCCCTCCACTCAGGGATTTTATGGATTCTCTCACAGTTATATTACTAGGAATATACATTATACCTCTACTTCCAAGAGCAGACTTAACCTGTAAGGAATTTAAAATTGCCGTGGGCTGACCAAACATCCTTCTCGTCGTTTGTGACGCCGTCATCTTCGCTGCTTTCTCCCTGCAGTTGGACGACTGCTCATTGCAATAAGTATAGCTGGGAGTTTTAGGTGTGTTTTGACGCATCTATAACTATATCTCACACTTGAACACCATAGCCCACGCAGTCCGTACGAACATATCGCTGCCATATGACGCAATCTCAGCCAGCCACGCGTTTGCGTTAGCACTTGTGATCAAACTACACCGACTCTCTTTCAAGTATCACGACAGCGCCAAGATTCCCACCAGCATGATGGACTGTCTCCCACACATTTCTACAACGTTTCGTCACGCCGCCTGCCACCCTGCCACCCTTAAGTCTCAGCGTAATGCTGCCGCCGCAAATTCTACTGACAGGCTGGCTGCTGTAGGACGTTCTGCGACTGCGCAGCCATCAACTCCAGCTGTTTTTGCTCACGCACTTGCCGATTTTTCGCCATTTATAGAAATATTGCCGGTAAACGAACGGGGAGGTCGGTGAGGGATAATCGCGGTCCCGAACGGCGTCTCGAAGTCTTCGTGGATGCGATTGACCGTGACGGACAGAGAAATGACAGAGGGGGCGTGGAACTGGATTTAAGCGCGGATTTAGGTTCTCGAGAGAGCCTGGTGGATGTATTGGCTTCCCGGTGAGTCTCGCCCAGTCATATACCATTATACCACAAATTGAACCTATCTCTTTTGTTATTGGAATATCATGCATAATGTTGACCTCTATTGGCGAACGCGTGCCATGGCTGCAACACGTATATCCAACCCACACTGTTATGCCACCTCTTCCTAGCTCTTGATCATGCCCCTGCTATCCCTCCTCTGTTTGGCCCCACTGCACCGCCCATGGTATTTTGGGTGTCAATTACAGCGGAGTGAGCATCCGACGACGTCGCCAAACTTGCGTCCGAATTGTTCGACGGCGACATTCGCGCGTACGCCTTTGCGGACTACATCCACGAGCGCGAGGCACGGCACCACAGTTTTGAGCTGCGCGAAAGCGCGACAGCTGCTGTCTTTATTAGCCAAAGTAACGTTACAGTCACATAAGTTGTCCTCTGTCTTCAAGCCCTCACCTTCGTCACTCCCCTGACTTCAATTTCGCTTTCGAGTCACCCTCGTATTTTGATCACCTTGTCTCTGCCTTTTCCTTTACTTTCACTTTTACTTTTGACTGACCCTGGTCTTCACCTTCAACGTATCCTCATCGTCATGTTATCTCCACCCTCCGCCACCAGCTCCATTTCCATACTCCCCTTAACGGTAGCTATAATTTCTTCATTTATTTTTCTTATATCTTGGGCCGAACCTGATGTGATGAAAGAGCCAGCATTGTTGGTTTGTCCTTTGTCACCGGGTAACACATGGATATGTAGTAATGCGAACACTGAGTATTCCGGATTGCCCACTATCCTTGGTAGTCTCGTTGCTTATAGTGTGAACGTCGTTACACATTTTCATATTCTTGCTGGTCAAAGGGTCACGGGATGGATGGCATGGCATGGATAGTGGATAGTGTTGACCAGATGGAGAATTTGTTTTTAAGAAGTTTAGGGGCTGTGGCGTTGTCGGTGACACTTCAGCACTATCGTGTGGTTACCTATGATACCATAGTGTGCTGTTACTTTGATTTGGGAAATTAAGTTATATATTATTGTCTACTTGCGATATGGCCCGTAAATATAAAAAATAAATTAGTAAATATAAAGCTATTCAGAATGCGATATAGCGGTCCAAGAGCACCTAGATCAAGATTAAGCTACCTAGCTGAGATAGCTAGTATACACCGACTCGAAAAGAAAAAGAAAACACCACTCAAGAGACAGCTGGGCATGGGTTATATTACTAGCCAGCTAGGGTACATACAAATTTGACAATTTCCTGATATATGCTGTGTTTGAAGTGCTTATCCTCAGTCTCGCTATCAGAAATTTACCTGTTCTTCTGATAGGGAAAATAGAGGAGGATCATCTTGAGTCGGCATGTCAGATATGGGATAAGCTATGCTGGGTCAGACAATATGTGCAAATGAGAAGTGCTTCATATTATTTCATTTGTGCTGTGATATGCCCCCAGCAACACAGCCGGAACACGTTTTCGCAATGCGATGTTGCCCGGTTGCTTATAACAGAGGCATATCACTTTTCGTGTATTGATAACGAAGTACTCATGCCCATCACTACTGATTCCCTGCCAAATGCCTACCAGATGGACGAGATAACTCTGACAGCCGACATTGCAGGGTTACCCCCTACGATTTCCTCTTCAGCAGCAGTGGCGGATGCCGACTTTCAGTCGAGCAACGACGAGATCATGAGAATAACGAACGCCCACAACATGCTCCGTGAGCAATGGGGTTGCGACGAACCAGGCCACGAGTTATGCCTACAGGGGAACGAGTATGTTGGTCATGTCCAGCTGTCTAAAGAACAGATTTCCATTTGGATAGGCAAAATTGTGGGTCGACCATTCATTGAAATCGATCATTATCATTATTCACCCACCCAATACCTGATTTGCACAGTGCCAAGGTCAGGCGACATGCCACTACCCGCCAAAGATGTTTATAGTCCCAGACGGCTCTGGATCCAACAGGAACCCAAACTTTGACTGGGGTGCTAGCGGAACGACTACTGACACAGAAGCTGAGATTGAACCTGGGTATTTTTGTGGACTCGCTCTGGAACGAATTGGCGGGATAATCCTCTATCATTCAAAGGTTTCGTTGTTGTTTGCCAAGCTATTGGTTTATGAACAAATGGTGAATCGGCCTCATGAAATTACTAGCGGACTTTATAAACGTCCGTCCCCGCGAATGCTTGGAATAATCGTGCAAGAAACAGTTGATCTAATGCGGTACGAGTGATTATCTATTACACAAGTTTATCGTCAACCCTCTGAACATTGAACATCTTCGCAGGCTATCCTACCCAATTTGTATTCGATACCGAGCGTCCTGTGTTTTTCGCACGCTCACCTTTCTCTCTAGCCGGGGCGATGATTACATCCACAATATATTAAAATGCTTAGGTTATGCATTCTGTGATTCCATACAGGATCATGTGTCGCCTGAAATTACGTCAGCACTATATGGAAGTCTGACGAGTGCACCATTGCATAATCATTATGACGAGGTTCTATCCACCTTCGTTGTAATTCTCGCTCGATGCTTCACTGGCTCGTGGGAACGGGACCATTATCCCTTTCCCAACACGCTTACATATCTCCCGCTACTTCTCTGCCTCTTACGTAGGATATCATTCGAGGAGCTGAATGCTATTCATGATTGCTTGGAATCCTGGGTGCAAAAACGGTAAGATATGTTGTCAGCATTCTTTTCACCGAGCTAACTCAAGCCATGCCAAATTCCACTCAAGATCATTGTATGACAACAGAGATGCTCCTTACTTTATATACTTCCAAATGATAGTCTCCACATCATGTTCTCAAGACGATGCACGGTTTCATATACTGTCTGAGGCAGTATTGGATATCGCCCTAGATACCACGATTGGGACTACATTGCGACACAATCGCTTTGACATGTTCCTGGATGCCAAAGGACTGACTGTGCACAGATTCTTCGCTGACAGGGTATTGCTGATAGACGACGTCAAGAAGATTAGTCGAATTGCCACATTTATTGCTTTCTATCTACGGCACGTTGTATATGCACTTTTGTCAGCTGATATCTCAACTTACCTTCCCCTTCTAGTCATGGTCCGATTCAACCCCGCCTATGGTACACGGTTAATAGTCTTGCTATCACAATCAAAACCATCACGTCCCTCATAGCAGCTTCTCCCAACCCAGAATATTACTGCAGGAAAATACGGGCGGGAAATGTAATAAACGCTTTCGTCAAATTTTTCTCACATCCCGATCCACTTGATTTTTGCTATCCCTTCTGCGATTTGGAAGACTCTTCACCTTTGGAAACTGAGTCGCACTCCCTCTTACTCCTCATCGCCAATCCGTTCACTGGTCGTTCGGTCCTATCCAGCTCGTATTGCATGTCGATCCTGGAGGACAATGGATGGGTCGGGAGCGCTCCTTCTGCGTCCGGTTGAGCGAACATTTCCTCCCCTCATTTACCATCAGAATTGTGACACCCCTCCGTATTGGATCCTAAACATTGAGATTTGCGAGTATTGCTGAAGCGCTCTGGGATTTTCTCTAGATGCCAGTGACAGAGTGAATTCACTGAGGATATGGTGATGGAATGCAGTGATTGCTCTGCGGAAAGGGAGTGGTGTAAATCAGGCACTCCTGGTAGACTGCACCGCTCGACGTGATATCCCAGCAACAGACATCTTACCCTACGCTTCCTGTAATTCAGTCCTTCCATGAAACCAATCTCCTTCCTGAGGTCATTCATTCATCCTGCTTATCCATTGTATTCACCTTCGCTCACGAGTGCTTGCGAGTCTGATCCATTGCGCCGTCTTCCAGAATCTAAACCCTTTTACGTTCTTAACCCCTTTACCGACCGCCAACACAAGTTTTTTCTGTTACATTCTTACTTATATTGTCTCTACCCAATATCCAGTACATAAAAAAGGAATGCGTTTCGTACTAATCATAGTGTTGGCGAGTGATATAGCACGTCCGGTATTCCACAAAAATACGGCTTTTTCCCCTTAGGGTGGTAATGTGACTAGATTCGCAAGAATTTGACCTTTCTGCACTATCCACGGAATATTGGCTACATCGTAAAGCACACCAGCCAAGCAAGTGTGCTTACAACATGGTCGCTGTTAGTAGCCGGCGTCTCTTGCTCTTCACAGAAGAAGTGCTGTTTGTGCACGAAGAAGGATCATCCTCAAACCATTTTTCCTTTATTTGCACTCTCATAAAGGAGCGTTGACTTAAAAATGGTTAAGCACTCAATGTTGACCATCGGTTGATCTTCTGAGACCTTTCTCTCAAGCCATTGTTATCGCCTAAGTGCGCTCTTAGTTGGGACCCAGATGGCCGACTACTAGGCTTAGCATGTGGGCTGTTCATGGTCTATCGAGTTCGTTTTTTCGCTGAAAGCCTTTCTCGTCTTTGACAACTTTCTGGAGTATATATAGATCATTGCAGCTGCACTTTGTTTGAAGTTTATGGGAGAGCGTCCAAGGCCTAGTCATGTACACAAACGGGGAAGGAGAAATCAAGCATTTCCTCGCGTTGGTTTAGCCTTATCTGCAATGGCCCTGCTATGCTCGCCAGCCTATTGGCATTCGTACACATCGTCCAACTCTAACCACCACATTCCTGCCAATGGTGCACATGTTCTGGAGTGTTGCCAGGAGCTTGGGTTCATACCAGGTCCTCCTGCGAACTTTCGAAGGCGACACCGCCATACACAACGCGACTATTTGGAGTGACAACTGAGGTAATTTATACTACTTTAACGTTGCCGTACATTATTAACTCATCACATCATAGTTATCTTCTGTTATTGTTGCAATACTTCCCACATGCTGAGCCACTCACGTATATAAACCCTCTAGCTTTACTTAGAAAAGATATATCTAGACTGCTCTCAATTTCTTCTAAGCTCTTGCATACAACTCAGCGCGAGTGCTACTTGCTCATCCCTTATAACTCATTTACTTCATATTGGGAACTTGTGCAGACATAGCACTAGAAACCTTACACCCTAATAATGTGCTCATAGAATCCAAGACTTCAGATAAGCTCATTACATCCATAATGTAGTTTAGAGCTCTAGGATGGGCTCCATCATATCCAGGAAGGTCAGACCATTTAATCTTGATGTTGTTGGTTTTGAGGTGAGTGGTTTGCTAATGAACCAACAAGTGATGAATGTGAATTCAATAAGAGGATACTGCAGCCCTTGTCGACGCCTGCTAGCAGGATCTCGGGCTTTTCTTGGGGCTAAGGCCTCAAGGCCTCAGCTCTATACCATGTATATATATCTACATGCCCCCTTTGCTTACTAAAATCCCTTCCACGCACGTAGTTCACTCGGAACTTCGTACCACCGTAGCATAGTTTCTCTGGGGGCCTTTTCACCCCCTAGCCGCAGTTAGCCATTGTTGCTTGAAGCGGGATACAAATATATCAAAAAAAAAAGATAAAGTCACATGACAGATAACATCATCCTCATACATTGGGGATAAACTGGTATGTTATTTCAACGTGATTCTGCTCACAGTACTGACTCTGCCCAGTTCTTGTCCTTGGGTAGTCCTCTTATTAAATTCACATTCATCACTCATTGGTTCATTAGCCGGCATGTTACATTATCCCTCGGCTTAGGGATTTTATGGATTCTCTGACAGTTTACACTATATTACTAGGAATATACATTCCACCTCTACTCCTAAGAGCACACTTAACCTGCAAGCAATTTAGGATCGCCGCGGGCTGACCAAACATCCTTCTCGTCGTTCGTGACGCCTTCGTCTTCGCCGCTTTCTCCCTGCAGTTGGACGACTGCTCATTGCAATAAGCATAGCTGGAGGTTTTAGGTGTGTTTTGACGCATCGATAACCATATTCCACACTTAAACACCATAGCCCACGCAGTCCGTACGAACATATCGCTGCCATATAATGCAATCTCAGCGAGCCACGCGTTTGCGTTAGCACTTGTGATCAATAACTACACCGACTCTCTTTCAAGTGTCACGACAGCGCGAAGACTCCCACCAGCATCGCGGACTGTCTCCCACACATTTCTACAGCGTTTCGTCACTGCCACCTGCCACCCTTAAGTCTCGGCGTCATGCTGCCGCCGCAAATTCTGCTACCCGGCTGGCAGCTGTAGGACCTTCTGCAACTGCGCAGCCATCAACTCCAACTGTTTTTGCTCACGCACTTGCCGATTTTTCGCCTTTTGTAGAACCATTGCCGGTAAAGATCGGGGAGGTCGGTGCGGGATAATCGCCGTTCCGAGCGGCGTCTCGGAGTCTTCGTGGATGGGATCGACCGTGACGGACAGAGAAATAACAAGGGGGGGGAGGGCGTAGAACTAGATTTAACCGCCGATGTAGGTTCGGGAGAGAGGCTGAGTGGATGCATTGGCTTCCTGGTGAGTCTCGCCCAGCCATATTCCATTATACCACAAATTAAACGTATCTCTTTTGTCCTTGGAATATCATGCATAATGTTGGCCTCTATGGACCAACGCATGTCATGGGCTGCAACACGTATATCCAACCTACACTCCTATGTCACCTCTTCCTAGCTCTTGATCACGCCCCTGCTATCCCTCGTCTCTCTGCCTGGTCCCACTGCACCGCCCATGGTATTCTGCGTGTCAAGGTGCAGCGGAGTGGGTACCCGACGACGTCGCCAAAGTTGCGTCCGAATTGTTCGACTGCGGCATTCACGCATAAGCCTATCCACGAGCGCGAGGCACGGCACCATAGTTTTGAGCTGGGCGAAGCGCGACAGTTACTGTCTTGATTAGCCATAGTAACGTTGAAGTCATTCTCTGTCTTCACGCCCCCACCTTCGTCTCACCCCTAACTTCAATTTCACTTTCGAGTCACCCTCATACTTCGATTACCTTGTCTCTGCCTTTGCCGGCATGGATGGTGGATAGTGTTGGCCAGATGGGGACTTTGTTTTAAGCAGTTCAGGGGCTGCGGTGTTGTCAGTGACACCGCAGCACTAACGTGTGGTTATCTATGATACCATAGTGTGCCTGTTACTTTGATTTGGGTAATTAAGTTATATATTATTATCTACTTGCAATATGGCTCGTAAATATAAAAAATAGATTAGTAAATATAAAGCTATTCAGAATGTGATATAGCGGTCCAAGAGCACCTAGGTCAAGGTTAAGCCACCTAGCTGAGATAGCTAGTATACACCGACTCGTGAAAAAAACACCACTCGAGAAACAGCTAGGCTTGGCTTATTATACTAGCCAGCTAGGGTATATACACATTTGACAATTTCCTGATATACGCTTTGTTTGAAGTGCTTACCCTCAGTCTCGCTATCAGAAATTTGCTTGTTCTTCTGACCGGGAATATAGAGGAGGATGTTCTTGAATCGGCATGTTAGATATAGGATAAGACATCCACAGAATCTTGCTGGGTCAGACAACATGTTTTAATGAGAAGTGCTTCGGATTATTTCTGGCTTGGCTAGCATTGTGCCAAGGTATGCCAAAAGCCTAGCGCAGCAACACAGCCGGAAAAAATTCATCGTAATGCGATGCATATGTTGCCCAATTGCTTATAACAAAGGATATCACTTTTCTTGTATTGATAACGAAGCACTCATTCCCACTCCTACCGATTCCCTGCCAAACACCTACGAACTGGACGAGATAATTCGTACGGCCGACGTTGCACCGTTACCCCCTACGATTTCCCCTTCAGCAGCGGTCACATTTGCCGACTTTCAGCACAGCAATGACGACATCATGAGAATGATGAACGCTCACAACATGCTCCGTGAGCAATGGGGTTGCGACGAACCAGGCCACAAGTTATGCGTACATGGGAACGATTATGTTGGTCATATCCAGCTGTCTAAAGAACAGATTTCCATTTGGATAGGCGAAATTGTGGGTCGTCCATTCATTGAAACCGATCATTATTCACCCACCCAATACCTAATTTCCACAGTGTCGAGGTCAGGCGACATGCCGCTATCCGCCAAAGGTGTGTATAGACGGCTTTGGATCCAACAGGAACCCAAACTTTGACTGGGGTGCTAGCGAGACGACTACTGACACAGAAGTTGAGATTGAACCTGGGTATTTTTGTGGACTCGCTCTGGAACGAGTCGGCAGGACAATCCTTTATCACTCAAAGGTTTCGTTATTGTTTGCCAAGCTATTGGTTTATGAACGAATTGTGAATCGTCGGCGGCCTTATGGAATTGCTAGCGGACTTTACAAACGTCCGTGCGCGCGAATGCTTGGAATAATATTGCAAGAAACAGTTGATCTAATGCGGTACGAGTGACCATCTATTACACGAGTTTATCGCCAACCCTTTGAACATTGAACATCTTCGCAGGCCATCCTACCCCATTGGTATTCGATACCGGGCGTCCAGCGTTTTTCGCAGGCTCACCTTTCTCCCTAATGGAGGCCGGGGCGATGATTGCATCCACATTATATTAGAATGCTTAGGTTATGCATTCCGTTATTCCACTGAACCAACCTACACGTCGCCTGAAATTATCTCAGCACAATATCGAAATCTGGCGAGTGAACAATTGCATATTCATTATGACGAGGTTCTATCCACTTTCGTTGTAATTCTCGCTCGATATCTCGCTGCCTCGTGGGAACTAAACGACTTTCCCCTTTACGCGCTTACATTTCTCGCGACAAATCTTTGCCATTTACGTAAGCTATCATTCAAGGAGCTGAATGCTATTCATGATTATTTGGAATCCTGGGTGCCAAAACGGTAAGAGATGTTGTCAACATTCTTCACACCGAGTTGACTCAAGCCATACCAACTTCAACTTAAGATCATCTTATGGCAACGAAGACACTATTCATTTTATATACTATCAAATGATAGTCTCCATATCATGTTCTCAACAGGATGCACGGTTTTATATCTTCTCTGAGGCATTATTGGATATCGCCCTAGATCCCACGATTGGGACTACATGGCGACACAAGCGCCTTGATTTGTTCGTCGAGGTCAAAGCACTGGCTGTGCATAGATTCTTCGCTGACAGGGTATTGCTGATAGACGACGTCAAGAAGATTAGTCGAATTGCCTCGTTTATTGCATTCTATCTACGGCACGTTGTATATGCACTTTTGTCAACTGATATCTCAACTTACTTTCCCCTTGAAGTCATGCTCCGATTCAACCCCACCTATCGATCACGTTTAATAGTCTTGCTAGCACAATCAAAACCATCACGTCCCTCATGGCAGCTTCTCCCGATCCAGAATTTTCCTGTGGGGAAATACAGGCAGAAAATGTAGTAAATGCTTTCGTCAATTTTTTCTTACGTTTCGATCCACTTGATTTTAGCGATCGCCCCCACGATTTGGAAGACTTTTCATGTTTTAAAACTTACTCGCACTCCCTCTTACTCCTCATCGCCAATCCGTTCACTGGTCGTTCGGTCCTATCCAGCTCGTATTGCATGTCGATACTGAAGCACAATGGATGGGTCGGAAACGCTCCTTCTGCGTCCAATTAAGCGAACATTTCCTCCCTTCATTTACCATTAGAATTGTGACACCCCTCCGTATTGGATCCCAAACATTGAGATTTAGGAGTATTGCTGAAGCGCTCTGGGATTTTCTCTAGATGCCAGTGACAGAGTAAACTCACTGTGGACATGGTGGTGGAATGCGCTGATTACTCCACGGACACGGAGTAGTGTAAATCAGGCACCACTGGTGGATTGTACCGCTTGACGTGATATCCCAGCAACGGACGTAATTCAGTCCTTCCATGAAACCAATCTCCTCCCTGAGGTCATTCATTCACCCTGTTTATTCACCTTCCCTCACGAGTGCTTGCAAGTCTGATCCCGTTGCGCCGTCTTCCAGAATCTAAACCCTTTTACGTTCTTAACCCCTTTAGCGACCGCCAACACAAGTTTTTTCTGTTACATTTTTACTTGTATTGTCTCTATGCAATATGCAGCACATAATAAAGGAATGCATTTCGGACTAATCATGTTGTTGGCGAGTGATATAGCACGTCCGGTATTCCATAGAAATACGAATTTTTCCCCTTAGGGTGGTAATTCGCAAGAATTTGACCTTTCTGCACTATCCACCAGATATTGGCTACAACGTAAAGCAACCAGCCAACCAAGTGGGCTTACAAGATGCTCGCTGTTAGTAGCCGGCGTCTCTTGCTCTTCGCTGAAGAAGTGCTGTTTGTACACGAATTCAAGAAGGACCATCCTCAAACCATTTTCCATTATTTCTACTCTTAAAGGGGCATTTACTTAAAATGGTCAAGCACTCAATGTTGACCATCGGTTGATCTTCTGAGACCCTTCTCTCAAGCCATTGTTATCGCCTAAGTACGCTCTTGGTAGTTGGGACCCCCAGATGGCCGACTACTGGGCTCAGCATGTAAGTTGTTCATGGTCATCGAGTTCATTCTCCCGCTTAAAGCCTTTCGAGTCTTTTACAACTTTCTGGAGTATATATAGATCATTGCGGCTGCACTTTGTTTGAGATTATGGGAGAGCTTCCAAGGCCTAGTCATGTATACAAACGGGGAAGGAGAAATCAAGCATTTCCTTGCGTTGGTTCAGCCTTATATGCGATAGCCCTGCTATGCTTGCCAGCTTCTAGGGCATTCGTAGACATCGTCCAACCCTGACCACCACATTCCTGTCAATGCTGCACATGTTCTGGAGCGTTGCCAGGAGCCTGAGTTCAAAGCAGGACGCGAGTTGCACACCACTTCTCACTCCTGCCCCACCATCACTACACCCCCGGCCTCCTCTCATTGCCCGCATCACTGATGCCTCCACTGATTGCATTCACACCATAATTCGAACGCATCAGAAGGCCTACAGTCGTTGGGTCTCTTCAATCCAGAAACTGGATGGGTTGACATCCGCCAATGACATTTTGAAGTGGGAAGACATTGTCCTTTCCTTTCACACCAAGCATCTCGCCTGGGAAAATGCTATCCTGCACCTTGGAGGTTCATTGCAGGATGCATGAAGAGGAGTTCCAAGCATCCTTTGACATCTTCTTTGACATAGCTCTTCGACCTGGGGGGCACTGTGAGAGGTACAGTGAAATATACTCAGGAAATATATGTAGTCTGGATGAGATCATACTATATTTCCATTATTATTTCTACTTTCTCTCTATTTTATTATACACTTATAATTAGTTTGATGACCTATGTATGCGGTACATTGACTCTTGTGGGCACATACATGCCAAACTTATGTATTCTAGTGTCCGTAGTTAGAACTCAGACACTTTTTACCCTGTAACCACAACTTACCCAGACACCTGTTAGTGTCCTGTAAGTTGTGATTGGGGTATCATCTCGACTGTCACAGATGGGCTTTAACTATCTATGCAATCAGAGTTTCAAACTGTACCAGTCGAAACTCCATTTATATCTCAATCCACATGGACTACATCCATGCTACTCTGTTATTTGACTCTCTTGTTACTCTCTTCTACACTCGAACAGTCATTCAGAATCGTACTTAACAGTCGATTCTCCTTATTCATTTTAGCTCTCTACTCTACTTTAGATAGCTATTTCACTCAACTGTATTGAACTAAGTAGTCAATATGCGTTCAGTCTGTATTAGACTTAGATAGTCAATACATCTTCGTGTTGTACCTGAACAGTTGATATTCTTTGTATATAGAATGGTTAGAACTTCCACCACCCTTCACACTGTGTTCCCAAAAGGTATAGCCCATCGAAGGTCTAGAAAGTGTCCAGAGTAGGTGGGCAAGTCTGGAGGAAAAAGAAAAAATCACAAAATTGACGGAGTTCAGTACAATTGTGATAATGGACCCAAATACAGCACCAAGGTTGAGTCACATAGTTCTGTCCAGACGTATCTGATCTAGGTATTGCCCTGCAAGTTATTGAACCTTTTGCAGCTAGTCGACCCACCACCAAAAGTAAAGTGGAGGGGTGGAGGGGAAAGGGTCCATATGTGTTAGTGAGAAGTTGTTAGGGTATAGTGTTGTAAGGCATCACACACCAAACCTGAATCTGCAAATGCCTCATCAGAAAGTGTCACACGCTGAGCCTGAAAGTCGCAAAGGTCAAGAAAGGCAAAGCTCCAACTATTTCAGTGTGAGGCTTTAACCATGAGGAAGGACCTTGTTGAACAGTGTATGCTAAACCTATAAGTTGCAAAGGTTAGAAGAGCAGAGCTTTGACTATTTCAGTGCAAAGCTTTAGCAGAGGGGAAGGCTAAGAGTAGGTGACATTGAAAATCAAGACAGTGTGATTGTTTCATCATGGGGTGACATGGCCCTACACCCACCTGTGTCCACAGGTTTTGGAGGTCAGTCCTTTAGTCTGTTTTGTGCTCGACTGTCGATCTCATATCCTCATCGTTTGGAAATACTGGGTAAGGTATGTCCACCTCTCTGGCGTCACCTTGCTTGGTGATGCCATCCACACACTGACTTGTACACCTGCACAGCACACCCTCAAATTGCCACACAGCATGCCCTTGAACCACCATGCAGTGAACCCTTGAACTGCTGCACAGCACACCCTTGAACTGCCATGCAGCGCACCCTTGAACCACTGTGCAGCACACCCTTGAACCACTGCACAGCACACCCTTGAAGCACATCTTCAAGCCATGCCCATGCACTTTCAAACCGTGCCCATACACTTTCAAACCGTGCCCATGCACTTTCAAACCGTGCCCATGCACTGCACTTGTACACTTGCGTGGCACACCCTCGAATAGCATCCATGCAGCACACTCATGCACCTGCACGACATGTTGGTGCACTCACGCAGCATGCTTGTGCACACGTGTGGTGTGTTTGCATGCCCGTGCAATGCACTTGCACGCCCATGCAATGCACTTGCATGCCCGTGCAATGCACTTGCATGCCCATGCAATGCACTTGCGCATCCACATGGTGCACTTGCGTATCTGCACGGCACACTTGCACTCCCGTGCAGTGCAGTTGTGCACTCACACATTCTACATTCACAGCATCCACCGGCTGTTCCTTAAACAACATCAAATGCCCCTGCAAACCCACCACACTCATATGCTAACACCTATGCACCCACATGCCTGCACTGTCGCACCTGCATCCATGTACTCCCACCCACATTTGTGCGCTGCACCCATAAGCCCACACCTGTGCAGCACACCTACACAGCACACCTACACAGCTCACCTACATGCCCACAGTTGCGCACCCACATGGCATGCCTTCAAACTGCATCTGTGCAGCACACCTGCACACTCGTGCAGTGCAGTCACGTCTTGCGTACCCATGGGTGCACTTGTGCAGCGCAGTCGCATACTTGCATACCTGTGGGTGCACTTGTGCAGTGCAGTCACATACTTGCGTACCCGTGTGCACTTGCACACACGAGTCACGTACTTGCATACCTGTGGGTGCACTCGCAGCATGCTCGCACAGCGTGTTTTCATGCTTGCACATCTGTGCAGCTACGTGCTCATGCACTGCACCCAGCTTTCAACCATTTCATCAGTGAGCCTGGTGACATAGTCTTTTGCATGCTGCCACACCCACATCCACGTGCTGAACACCCACACCCACATCCATGCACCGCACACCCACATTCACACACCGCACACCCATACGTCTGCACCTATGCAGCTACATGCTCATGCACTGCACCCAGCTCTCGACTGTTTCATCAGTGAGACTGGTGACACAGTCGTTTGTGCACTCTTGCTGGCTGTAGGTGATGATCCATATGTGCCTTCTCCTATACCCCCTATACTGCCCCCCTGTTGTGATATAGTTGTTCCAGAACAATCTCACAACATAACAATCATCCCCCATGTGACATAATTTTCGAGGGAGCGTCCCGGGTCAAATGGGAACATATCTGTCCTTGGCTTGGTCCATCGAGGGGTGTCCAGTGCGATGTGTCCATGATTGCCCTCCATTTGCAGAAACTTTGTCAGTGCCTCCCATTCTGGGATTAGGGGTTTATGTCGATGAATTCCTAGTGGTATCTCCATGGGAAAGCTTTTGTCAAGCTCTGCAAGATGGGATGGCTTTACCGTTGGTGAGTTCTGTCCCGTGCCTTTTCTATCATCACAACCATCATCTAATTTCTGCTCCCCAGTTTCCAAGCCTTTATCGCAGTCCCAATTATTCAATCTATTGGACAACTTGTTGGAGGGTCCACTTGGGGGAGTAAATGGGATAGGATAGATAGGTGATGGATGGTGAGATTCATCAGGACACTGTGAATCTTGACCTGAGGATGATGGGGAACTGGAGATGACTTTGACTATGATATTTTCTGTAGACACATTCGAAATAGATGACTGTCCTTTTTTGGTGGTCAATCTGGCATGGATCCCAGGACATTCTCTGTGAAAGGGACCAGAGCTGGAGGATGAAGGTGTTCGCTCTGGCTCATCAAACCCACTGAGTAATTCTGCCATCATCTTGTTACATCTCTGCAGGTTGTGCATCAATCTTGACCTGAGAGTGAAGTAGGTGAAACACACATTTGAGGGTTTACCGTATATGGATTCCTTCAACATTTGAATGTATAGGAAATCTGTATTGACCCTTGGCACGTGTTACGACCCGTTCCCGGATGTTTCAATATCCGACTTCCGATCTCCGACTTCCGACTTCCGATCCCTGACTATGGAACATCATAATTACCGTATCATCCGCATTCTTCCTTGTTCCACATTTGGTAATTTGTCCGTTGACAAGTATTCACTCATTTGCTTGTTGTATTCCCGTTTCGGAATATTGTCTCCCTAATATGTCTTATTGTATTTCCATTTTAAGAACACTTCCGTTTCCGTCTTATTATGGTCTTAGTTTGTAGTACAATAATGAGTAGACTTATATTAGTTTCCACGAATTTGTACTTTACCTTAGATCTAATATCGACTTAGTTTCTTATTCCTCCTCCCGTCTTTCTGTACACTCGATATTCGGAACTCTTCGGAACTCTGAATATCCATATCTTCCGTTGTAAGTTTTACTTCCAAAATTAAGGACATTGAGCGTTTGCGTAGAGGCGCAGCACATAAGCTGAAGCCGACGTCCTGACCCTATCCACGAGTTTCCTACTTCCCGGTGACTTTCCGATAGTTCCGGAATAAGTTCCCAACACGGCACTTAACAGTATATCAGATCTCAACTCTGTGACTCGCTCATCATGGGTCCCAAACGCAAAGCTGCTGAAGGACCATCCCAACTTCAATCCCCATTGCAACTTTACACCACTCAATCTGAAACCCCTTTTCAGCCGACAACATCAGCTTCAGTTGAAGAAGTTACCAAGGAGGTTACCGAGGTAACAAAGGACACCAATGTTCCCCACACTTCTGACAATGAAGCAGAAGATCAGCCGGAGACATCGAAAAAGAAATCTTTCGACGAACCGACTGAAATGTTGTTTATCAACTCCATTGTGAAATTCGCTGACTATTTGAAATCCGCTGAGGATAGTAAAGAATCTTCCCGCACCGGAGTCAAAGAACCCGAACCATTTACCGGCAAGGATCCGAAAAAATTGAAGAATTTCCTTCTCCAATGCCGTTTCAGTTTCCGTGATCGACCCAATGCTTTTAAATCCGACAGTCGAAAAGTCAATTTTGCGCTCTCTTATCTCAAGGATACCGCTCAAGATTGGTTCGAACCCGGACTATCTGGAATATCCGATGAGACACCCGTATGGCTCGACGACTGGGATGCTTTTGTGGAAGAACTGGAGACTAATTTCAGACCTTACGATCAAACCGGTGAAGCGGAAAATGAATTAATGATGCTTAAGATGAAGGACAATCAACGAGTTTCCGATTATCTCGTGAAGTTCAATACCCTCGCCGCACGATGTGGATGGGATGATTCTGCCCTCAGACACCATTTCTATATGGGACTTCCGTCACACCTCAAAGACGAAATCTGCAAAGATGGGAAGCCGAAAACTCTCCAACTTATGCGGATGAAAGCTCAAACATCCGATGCCCGTTATTGGGAATGAAAAGCCGAGGTTTCTCGAGAGAACCTGATGGAACGTTCTCAGAACAACAAGGCGTCGACTAGCAAGTCTTCCGGCAACAACTCAGGCAATAACACTGGCAACTCTGGCACTAATACTGGCAAATCAAACTCCGACTGGAAAAAAGACAAGAACTCCAACAAGGAAAAACAGTCAACTTCCGACAAACCTGACATTTCCCATTTGTTGGGTACCGACGGTAAACTCACCCCAAAGGAGAAACAATGACGTATGGACAACGACCTCTGCCTTTTCTGCGGGAAAGGTGGACACAAGGTTTCCGACTGTACCATTAAATCTAACTCTTCCAAGGCCCGCGCGGCAACTTCCACTACGACTACAATGTCCAAGGAAAAACCCGCCACGGAGCCGAAAAAAGAGTAAGCAACCCTCCGGAATCTGCACAGACAGAGGGTTGCGTTGACTCTCTCCATGTTTCCGAAGTTGTCCGTCTCAACGCGTCCACTCTCTCTAATCCCGATTCATTATTTGTAAAACTCGTCTCTGACTTTCTTGGAAATTTAGTGTTCCGAGCTCTAATAGATTCCGGCTCCACACACTGTTTTGTAGATACCACCTTTGCCACGAAACATAATCTGAAACTCCATTCTGTTCCCGCAATTTCCTTGCGTCTGTTTGACGGCACTAGCAATATGGCAATTACTCAAGCCTGCGACATATCTATCCGGTTCCCTTGTGGAACATCCCAGACGGTTACTTTTTTCGTAACACAGTTGGACTCTAGCTGTTCGGTAGTTCTTGGATACAACTGGCTCACCTGATATAATCCGTTGATTGACTGGGTATTGGGCAGTATTAATTTCCAACTTCCCGAAACTTCGGTTCCTCCTGCAGCGTCTCTTCCGGCCAATGCCTTTTCGGCATCTACGGCACCTCCGGCTTCTACCGAAACCTCCGCACCTCCAAAAATCTCTCTTATCAATGCTTCGGCATTTGTTAGGGTGAGTAAACTGGATGGTTCGCAGTGTTTTTCGATCAGCTTAAAAGTTGATGAAGCATCTGGACGTTTTGCGACTCCAGAATTATCCAAGCTAAAAGCTGATCTGGAAGGAGTTCCCGAAAAATACCATGATTTCGCGGACATTTTCAGTAAGCAAAAAGCTGACCGGCTTGCACCACATAGGCCTTACGACTTAAAAATCGATATTGAGCCTGGTTCAAACCCTCCGTTAGGACCTATTTACCCATTATCCCAATCAGAACTTTCGTCTATTCGGGAGTTCCTGGATGAACATTTGTCGATAGGTTTTATCCGTCCCTCAAAGTCTCCATATGGAGCACCCGTCCTTTTCGTCATAAAGAAGGACGGCTCCCTTCGACTCTGTGTCAATTTCAGAGGATTAAATTCCATCACACGGAAAGACAAGTATCCACTTCCACTCGTTACCAATGTACTCGACACCCCACGGAAAGCTCGGATCTACACCAAAATAGACCTCAAACACGCCTATCATTTGGTCCGAATTGCCGAGGGTGATGAATGGAAAACTGCTTTTCGGACTCGCTATGGATCCTTTGAATGGTTGGTTATGCCGTTCGGCCTTACCAACGCCCCTTCCGCTTTTCAACGTTTTGTTAATGATATATTTTCCGACATGCTTGACGTATGTGTTATAGTCTATTTAGATGACATTTTGGTATTTTTCGAAGATCCCGCTCTTCACGATGAACAAGTCCATGAAGTTTTCTGAAGACTCCGTAAAAACGGTCTTTTTGCCAACGGTAAAAAATGCTACTTTGACATGGATTCTATTGAATACTTAGGTTTTATTATCGGACCTGATGGTCTCCGTATGGATGAAACCAAAGTTCAAGTTGTCCGTGATTGGCCCGAACCACGGAAAGTCAAGGATATTCAGTCATTTTTAGGTTTCGCCAACTTTTACCGTCGTTTTATTCGTAACTACTTGGATATTACAGTACCACTCACTCGTCTTACTCGTAAAACTCAACCATGGGTCTTTGACGATAAATGCCGATCTGCCTTCCAGACTTTAAAAAATGCTTTCACTTTTGCCCCGATCCTTTCCCATTGGAAACCTGACGTTCCGATTATTGTGGAAACCGATGCTTCCGATTATGCAATTGCCGCGATTCTTTCTATTCAAGATTCCGACGGTGAAATTCATCCGGTCGCATTTCTTTCTCGGACACTTTCAGTATCCGAACTCAACTATGATGTTCATGATAAGGAACTTTTGGCAATTTTTGAAGCTTTTAAACATTGGCGCCATCATCTCGAAGGTTCCTCAACTCCCATTGACGTTGTTACCGATCACAAAAATCTCAAATATTTTTCTACCACTAAACTTTTAACCCGCCGGCAAGCCTGCTGGTCTGAATTCCTTTCCGCTTTCAATATGATTATCCGTTTCTGACCCGGACGTCTTGGTGGAAAACCAGATGCCATGACTCGACGATGGGACATCTATCCTAAAGAGGGGGAAAGTAACTATGCCATTGTTAATCCACATAACTTGAAACCGGTTTTTACAATGCAACAACTTTCTGCATCTATCTGAGCAACTTCCCTTTACTATCCAATTATGCGTAGCGTCATGATTATGGACATTGAGCAATTACATCAAGATATCCTTTCCGCACTCACTTCCAATCCGGTTCTCAAGCCATACCTAGAAGTTCCTGACAATCCGGACCAACCCTGATGGTCACAGGACTCTCAAGGTTTTATCCGTCTTGATGGACATATCTACGTTCCAGATTCCAACAATCTCCGACTCCACGTACTTCAGTATAAACACGATCATCCAATCTCCAGACATTACGGCATTAACAATACTCTTGGTTTAATCCGTAGAGAATATACTTGGCCCAACCTCTGAGATTTCATATCCCAATTCTGTAAGTCATGCACCACCTGCTTATGCTCTAAGACCCAGAGGCACAAGCCGTACGGCCTTCTCAAGCAACTCCCAGTACCAGAAAAACCCTGGAATTCAATTTCCATGGATTTTATCGAACAACTCCCGACTTCCGAAGGCTTTACATCCATTCTAGTTGTTGTGGATCGATTCTCGAAACAAGGCATTTTCATACCCACTCATGATACAATCACATCCTTACAATTAGCGGAACTTTTCATTATTCACGTATTTTCCAAACACGGAGTTCCGTCTCACGTAACTTCCGATCGAGGCTCCAAGTTCATCTCCCACTTTTTCCAGGCCCTCGGAAAAGCCCTCGACATGAAACTACACTTCACCTCAGGATATCACCCGGAAGGTGATGGACAAATGGAACGTGTAAATCAAACATTGGAACAATATCTCCGCATCTATTGCAATTATCAACAGGACAATTGGAAATCCCTTCTTCCGATCGCGGAATTTGCCTACAATAACTCCCCGAATGCAACTACCGGCGTATCTCCTTTCTTCGCCAACAAAGGCTATAATCCGAATCTCACTGTACATTCCGAACGAGATTTGGCTTCTGTCCATGCTCAAGAATTTATTACCGACCTCGACGAATTACATCAAGAATTACGGAAAGCTATTTCTTCCACACAGGAATATTATCAACGTTCCGTGGACAAAAACAGGATCCCGCCTCCTAACTTTAAAATCGGTGATCAGGTTTTTGTAAAAGCTCAATTCTTCCGTACTACCCGACCCTCTAAAAAACTCGCTGAGAAATTCTTAGGACCTTTTGAAATTATAGCACAAGCCGGTTCACTCTCATGGACTCTCCGACTTCCTGATAGTATGCGAGCAGTTCATCCCGTTTTCCATGTTTCCATGTTAGAACCCTGTGTTCCTAACAAAATCCCGGAACGTATTCAACCTCCATCCCCTCCGGTCATTATTGATGGAGAACCTGAATTTGAAGTTTCCGAAATTTTGGATTCTAAAATCGACAATCGCCGACGTACTTGTAAATTGCTCTATTTAGTCAAATGGGCAGGTTATGAAGGTACCGACGAGGAAACTTCATGGATATTGGCCACGGAACTTGGACACGCTATGGAAATTGTTACCGACTTCCACATGGCTTATTGTGAAGAGTCGCTAGATTCTGACCGTTCAATATATGAAGAGTAGTGTTTATTCAACTACTATTAGTAGGTATTGACCGTACAGTACAATACCGTAGATTACTAGACTGGCAGTACTAGTAAGGAGACACGCTATGCGTCTCAAGAGCAACTGTACAGTTGCTCTTGACGGCTAGAATGAGAGAAGGAAAGAGTTGACCTTCACGGTACAACTCGTAGCTAGACGCAAGATAGATAATCAACGAGAAGCTGAATATCTAAAGTAAAGATATAGTAGCGCGAGTCGACTATAGTGTCAATGAGCGCGAAGACCTTAGAGGGGAACTCGACCTTCATGGTTCGAGTTCAAAGTATGTTAGTATGCGAGAGAACACTACCTTTTTAGGTAGTTGAGACTTTACCCTTGACACCTCTCGCTATTCGACGTCTGGGTTGTTTACGAGGTGGTGTCTGCTGGGTGAAAAGTGTCTATCGTTTGGCGCCGAGAGCGCCCATATGTATACACAAAGCTTCGAACTACAAAATAAGGGTATGCTCGAAATATAGAAAGAATGTAAATGAAGAAAATAAAAAGTAAATAATAAAATACTATAATCCAACTATTATTCCTTAGTCCAATTATGCATATATGCATACCCTTCACACTTATCCAAGTAAACCTGGACCTTTATCGTCACTCTAACCCTTTTCTGTTTTCTTTCTGTTCAGTTTCCGACACTCCCGACACTTCCGATATCACACTCGTTTTTAGGTTTTGCAAGTCAAAAAAAATATTATTAGGACTATTTTAAAGTCTCCGATACCCCAAATCCACTTTCCATCCCGACTTCCATCTCATCAGCAATTTCCACACTTTCCACCATATCCTGCACCTCTTCATCCTCACTCTCCAATTCTTCCGGCCCTTTCCCTGACTCCCACCTCTGTTCGACACATTCCGCCAACGGATCATTAGGCTTTTCCCATGCCTTATCGGAAAATCTCTCGGATACTGCAATCACACCGATGCTAACCATTATCTTCTCCAGGAATTCGTTTTGCCTCTGGAAGTTCCGGATCAACGAATGGAAACCTTTCTCCTGGATATCATTATGGCGATTCATTGTGTCCCGCATTTTCATGACTTCCGTCCCGATAAAAACCAATGCGTCGACGGTGTCCTTGAGGAGCTCAATGCCCATACTGTCCAATTTCGGCACCTCAGTTTCCGCAGCCCTAGCTGTTCCCAAACCTTCCACATCGTTAGCTTTCTGAGCCTTCTCACCTTTTGGAACCCTTTTCGCAGCAAGAGTGCACGGAAGTTTGAGGACCGCGCAGGGATAGCAAGTTCCGCCCCATTTTACCTTCTGCTTCCAACACGTCATACTCCGTATGGAATATTGATAACACAGATTTTCATGGATGATTTCCATCCATTCCAGAGCCTTGACCTTTTGTTTCTGTTTCGGAAGATTAGTCAATTACCGATCTTTTGCAGATGCACTTACTTTAGGACTCAAAGGCCCAGCTTCTCCCTCTACCTCCACCTCCACGGCTTTTCGCTGTACCCAATAGTTATCGGTTGAAATCACGGAATCTATGGACGGAACTTACCTTACCTTCCCTTACCTCCTTGAGTTTTTTTGCCACCTCCGCTTCCTGCTGTAACCTTTCCAACTCTTCCTTCCTTTTCTGAGCCTCTGGTTCCGCCTTCACCCGCTCCAACTCCCATTTTTCCGCATCTTCTGCATCTTTCAACTCCTGCATCAACGCCTTCTCCTCCTCCTCTTGTCATCGCTTCAACTCCTCCATCTTTTGTCGTTTTTGTTGAAGTTCTGCAACCTTCGACATTTTTTGTAGAAGGGCAATTTCGGTATCTGAATCTTCCGGGGTAGTAATGAACAATGGCCGACGAATGGACATACAAGTTGTGGATAAAGAAACAAAAACATTAATTCAAATATTTGAAGGTTTTTATACTCAGCACATCAGCCGAAACTTTCACCTCCAGAATTGCGTAAATTTCACGACACATAATAATCAGCTGTCGCTTCAATCACTCAGTACCTAATCGCCTCTATGGGATTTCGGCCTAACAGGGGGATACTGTTACGACCCGTTCCCGGATGTTTCAATATCCGACTTCCGATCTCCAACTTCCGACTTCCGATCCCTGACTATGGAACATCATAATTACCGTATCATCCGCATTCTTCCTTGTTCCACATTTGGTAATTTGTCCATTGACAAGTATTCACTCGTTTGTTTGTTGTATTCCCGTTTCGGAATATTGTCTCCCTAATATGTCTTATTGTATTTCCGTTTTAAGAACACTTCCGTTTCCGTCTTATTATGGTCTTAGTTTGTAGTACAATAACGAGTAGACTTATATTAGTTTCCGCGAATTTGTACTTTACCTTAGATCTGATATCGACTTAGTTTCTTATTCCTCCTCCCGTCTTTCTGTACGCTTGATATTCGGAACTCTTCGGAACTCTGAATATCCATATCTTCCATTGTAAGTTTTACTTCCGAAATTAAGGACATTGAGCGTTTGTGTAGAGGTGCAGCACATAAGCTGAAGCCGACGTCCTGACCCTATCCACGAGTTTCCGACTTCCCGGTGACTTTCCGATAGTTCCAGAATAAGTTCCCGACACGGCACTTAACAGCACGATGTGATCCCCTCTGAGCAATACATGCATAATCTGTAGCAGTGTCACGAATCAATTATTCTTCAATAAAGTTGAATAATATTCTACTGATCGAACTCGAAAGCCTCATTTGATGAAGTATATATTTACCTTGTCAATGAAGTAAGAGGCTATTACCAGTCACGAGAACTCAGGGAAGTATTTGTCAAAGAAGTTACAACAAGTTAGATTATTAGTATTACTAATTTACAGATATTTCGACTGACTTCCCTTGCTCCTTTCATAGCCCTTTTATGCTTTTCTTCGTATCGTTATGACTATGTTATGAACTAATAATGAAATCATACATGACATTGAAATGAGACATGTTGAAAGAGATTTGATGTTGTCAAATAATGTTCGGGTTTATCGAGTCGAATTCAATGAGTCAAAGAGTTGTCGAATATTACCTTTGATTGTTTGTGACAATGTTGTGACTTGTGACGGTTGTGACAAGCAGATTATCATGCACACAAAGTAAATCAGTGAGGAGAATGAACAGTTCCATTTTGATACCTGCTATTCCCTTTTCTCAGAAGGATGTCACTTCATTTGACCACTCGGGGACTGACTTTGTCACCTCATTGAGACTTCCAGGCCAGGTGAATAAGTCATGTGCTGATATGATGCCATGATACCAACCTAGCCAGATGGCTATTCTCATAGGCATAGATGGGTACCTTTGTTAAATTTGATGATGAAACACACCTTTTTATAGGGGGAGTCCACCAATTATTGCAACTTTTCATATGAAGATGCTAATTGTGGACCATGCATTTGGAGGTTAATGTGTGTCAGAACCACTATACACCTCCCAGAGCATCCAACCTATATTGTCAGGAGGTGCTACACTAACTGACACAAGATATTGAGACACAAAGTACTTTTATTACAAGCTTATTAAACCCTTGTATATTGTGTATTGCAATAGAGTCAACTCATACTATTTTTAATAACCTTGTCTTGTAATCCTTTGTGGCAGTGATGACCTTATCCCTCAAAACTCGAGAAGCATAGTAAGAGCCCCATTTCACGTTGACAGGCTCTGAATAAAGTGGTTGACTGTGATATCTAAGGATAACCTGTCTCGGTGGGAAGACCAGGGTATCCTTCACAAAGGTGCAAGCATTTTGCCTTTCCAAGGGACTTGACTGCTCAAAGTTCAAGTTACCTTCCATTTCACCAGATTCGTGACACTCAGCGTGTGAGGAGTTCCAGACAGTGTTTTGCAAAGATGTGAATGTTTACACCCTCACAGCTGTGTAGTTAGAATTTGGTATTAGATAGTTGAATATACTGTAAAAGATTTTCTTCGTAGGGAAAGAGTGGTCCGGCCCAGATCACCACTGTGAAGAGTGGTGGAAGTTCTAACTGTTCTATATACGAAGAATATCAACCGTTTAGGTACAACACAAAGATGTATTCACTATCTAAGTCTAATACAGACCGAACATGTATTGACTGTTTAGTTCAATACAGTTGAGTGAAATAGCTATCTAAAGTAGAATAGAGAGCTAAAACGAATAAGAAGAATCGACTGTTAAGTATGATTCTGAATGACTGCTCAAGTGTAGAAGAGAATAATGAGAGAGTCAAATAACAGAGTAGCGCGGATGTAGTCCACACAGATTGAGATAAAGGTGGAGTTTCGACTAGTACAGTTCGAAACTCTGATTGCATAGATAGTTAAAGCCCATCTGTGACGGTTGAGACAATACCCCAATGACAACTTACAGGACACTAACTGGTGTCTGGGTAAGTCGTGGTTGCGGGGTAAAAAGTGTCTCTTTTCCATTTGGTGCCAAGTGCACCCACAAGTATACACAGAGCTTCAAACTAATGAAATGGTGCAATATTCGAAGAATATAAAGGATAGAAAAATATGAATAAAATGTGTAAAATATAAATAAAATAAAAGGAGTGTTTTACCACAATGAAACTGTGGTAAAAGCATACTCCTCACACTGCACTATATGCACCTGATGTTACAACCGTGTCGTAACTGTGTCGCAATCCGATGGTCCCTGAGAATACTACAGTCTATCGATATTCCAAGTTATTGATCAAGTCATCATTTCGGCAACCTTCGGAACACTGACACTGACATATACCTTCACGGCGATCAAACCCCATTTACGCCCCTGTCAAATATACTCGTACCATCTGGTTATGCTTTGATACGTCCCCTTTCATTATGATGATCCATTTTACTCTATGTTTCACATATGCCCATATATACTTGTAGCCCGTGGACTATTCCCTTTTCTTGTAATCCCACTCTCGGCTAAATCTCGGCTTCCGATCTTATTGTAACCTTCCAGTTTCTAGTCAAGTCTATTTGTCAAATAGTGTTTCCACTCTTCCCTTAGTTAGTAGTTTCTAGACACCGATAACTCATATATAAGACCCACTGTAATGTAACTACTAGACAATCAGAATATCGACTTAGATCAACTTAGATACCCCTCTAATTTCCAACTCCATTATCTATTCACGACCACCACATTCTGACTCCATCCAATTTACGATTCAACCTACATTTACGACTTCAACCTCTAATCTCTGACTCTCAGTCTCCGACTCTCTCAGTCTCCGACTCTCTCAGTCTCCGACTCTCTCAGTCTCCGACTCTCTCAGTCTCCGACTCTCTCAGTCTCCGACTCTCTCAGTCTCCGACTCTCTCAGTCTCCGACTCTCTCAGTCTCTGACTCTCAGTCTCTGACTCTCAGTCTCCGACTCTCAATCTCTGACTCTCAGTCTCTGACTCTTGGTCTCCGACCCCTCAGCCCAACCCTCGACTTATCCTTCGGTTTCCGATCGGTAGTTTTACTGAGAGGTTTACTTGACAGGACTAGTTTCCACCCGCCCGAAATTTAAGGACACCTGACGGTAACTTGCGAGGGCACAGCACATAAGCTGAAGCCAAGTCCTTCTGTTCCATCCCCATCGGTCTACTGACATCTGTCAGTTTCTGCTCTTAACACCTGACCTGCCATCTGGTACCTAAAGTACAGTCAACCAGAGTGCCCACTGGGACCCATGCACATCAAACCTGTCTATCTCCAACTCTGTCTTATGCACCAGTCACTGGACTCCACCTGGACAACCCATCAGCTCTCTAACTGAGCTCCATTCCAATTATGGTCAAATGACCTATCATGTTTCACACCCACTCCATTCTGTTCTGCCCCTAACACCTAGTTTGGTGTTTACTAGTCTTGCTTCATGATTACTTGTTTTGATCTTCATTATTACTGGATTTGGTATTGCATACATTCCACAGTCTATATAGTCTAGCTAATGTTGTACCTACAATCCAGTCAGAAAATCAACTAAGTTCTCCCCCAGTGTTAAGAGCAGAAACTGACGGATGTCGGCAGACCGACGGGGACCGAACGGAAGGACTTGGCTTCAGCTTATGTGCTGCGCCCTCGCAAGTTACCGTCAGGTGTCCTTAAATTTCGGGCGGGCGAAAACTAGTCCTGTCAAGTAAACCTCTCGGTAAACTACCGATCGGAAACCGAAGGATAAGTTGAGGGTTGGGTTGAGGGGTCGGAGACCAAGAGTCGGAGGCTGAGAGAGTCAGAGACTGAGAGAGTCGGAGACCGAGAGAGTCAGAGACTGAGAGTCGGAGACTGAGACAGTCGGAGACTGAGACAGTCGGGGACTGAGAGTCGGAGACTGAGAGTGTCGGGGACTGAGAGTTGGAGACTGAGAGTGTCGAAGTCGTAAATGTAGGTTGAATCGTAAATCGGATGGAGTCGGAATGTGGTGGTTGTGAATAGATAATGGAGTCGGAAATTAGAGGGATATATAAGTTGATCTAAGTCGATATTCTGATTGCCTAGTAACTACAATTACAGCGAGTTCATATACAAGTAACAGGCGTCTAGAAAGTACTAATGGGGAGGAGGGCGGAAAACGGCATTAACAATAAGCTTGACTAGGAACAGGAAGTTTATGATTAGTTCGGAGGCCGATGATAACCGAGAATGGAAATTACGATAAAAGGAAATAGTTCGAGGACTACGAATATAGTTAGACATATGTGGAACATAAGATGAGACGGATCAACATGATGAAAGGGACATATCAAAACATAACCAGACAGAAAGGCGTAGTCGGGTTTGATTGACCGGAGAGCATACGTCAGCGTCGGGGGTCCGACGGCTTCCGAGGTGTTGTATTGTCGGAGACGTATAACGAGGGTATTCCGTCGGGGGCCGTCGGTTTGCGAAGGGTTACGACACAGTCGTAACACTACAGGTATATATGGGCATATGTGAAACATAGAGTAAAACGGATCATCATAATGGAAGGGGACGTATCAAAGCATAACCAGATGGTAGAGTATATTTTGACAGGGGCGTAAACGAGGTTTGATCGCCGTGAAGGTATACGTCAGTGTCGGTATTCCGAAGGTTGCCGAAATGATGACTTGATCAATAACTTCGAACATTGATAGACTGTAGTATTCTCGGAGACCATCGGGTTGCGACATGGGTTACGACACGGTCGTAACACCCAGTAATATAGCATATATCCTGCTCAATTACCACCTCTCATCTTTGAAGCACAATGCTATTGACCTCATTGGAGCCTGTGGGCTTTCCAACTGTCTTCCCAACCTATTGACCTACATATCAACTACCCTGGACTCCCCAGGTTTTCTGCCTGCCAGTTTGAAAATGGATGCTCCAATCTTACAAGGCACAGCCTATAAGCTGAAGCCAAGTCCTACCAGATTATCCACAGGTTTCTCTGGAAACCCTCTGGCAGTTTCCACTTTGACTGGCATTTGTTATGACCATCAATAAGTCACAGGATCAATCTTGAAAATTAGTTGGATTGGATCTGCACACTCCTGTCTTCTCACATGGACAGTTTTATGTTGGCAGTTCAAGAGGGACAAACTGGGGAAGATTGAAAATCTTACTCCATGACACTGATATAACTGCCAATGTAGTAGTGTTTAAGGATGTTATTATTGACCATAAGTAAGTCTTCAGGCAAAGTGGCAAAAAGAGACTGACTTATGTCTTCTAGGTTCAACAAATTCAAATAAAAAAACTATTTAATCATTTCAAAATAAACTTCTCTGAGCTGGACCATGTGCCCTGATAAATAATTAGAATTGTTGATACTGAATAGAGTATTTGCAACTAATAAAGTTGTAGAGTGGGGGGGTATGTGGGGCTTGCCTCCCACGGGTTCACTCTTCGTTGAATTCCATCTTAGCAAGCGAATTCAATCCTGACACAAATTCAATTGTGACTGCAGAAATTCAAACGAACCTAATCTCATTCCCGAAAAATCAATTACAGTGCCTGAGCATCTTTCAATTGGCCTATAGAAATATTAGACGCTGAATTTCAATTCCTTGGTGTATTAAGCTCACCCATCTGGCTCCTCTACGTAAACATCCCCACACTCCATTGGACTTTTCTCCGAAATTGAATTCAACCGGGTACACATAGGCTGCTGCTCCGTCGGCAACACCCCCTTCGCGCGAACGCTCCTACAGACAAACTATATCCCACAAGAAATAGGACTCGGATGACATTGTGTCGTCGCCTAATCATAACAATGTCCCTTTCCTATGCCATCCTAGTCCCATCGGGACTTATACTTTTCTTCGCTTTCCGAATGGTTCTCCGTCGTCTTAAATCCCATTCATTGGTACACCTCCCCGGGCCTGAAAAGGGATCATCGTGGCTGGTCGGTATGTGATTATTGACACAGCATGAAGTATCTTACGATGTTCAATTTTTCCCAGGAAATTTGCCAGAACTCGTAAGACCTGTTGAGATAGGTGACGCTGATATGTTTTGGACAAGAGAGTATGGGACAGCAATACGTATCAAGGGAACATTCGGCGTAGGTGATCAACGATCCCATATGTGCGGTCTTCAACTGATGGAATCCGACCTTTCACTTGCTCAGTGTGATATCCTCTTCACATCGGACCCCAAAGCATGAAACATACTTTCTATGCAGAATGTCGCTCATTAATATTCCATTCAGGCCTTGCAATATATATTTAACGTTTCAGGGTATAACTACCCGAAACCTGAGGACTTTAGAGCTTCAGTGGCCCTCATAGGCGGTAAGGGTATATCCTGGGCAGAAGGTCAGATCACATGTATCATGTTGAGAACAACACTTAAAATGCTCAACGCTCAATCAGGTTCCCAACACGCACGTCACAAAAAAATAATGAACCCGGCTTTTTCACTTACTTCCCTGCGTGCATTTCTCCCAGTGTTCAGTCATATTGCTCAAAAGGCAAGTGGTTACGATGCCTGACCCAAGGACCCCTTTTGTTCACGACATTCTGTTGATAGATGGTTCTCAAATTAAAGGAGGAAATCCAAAACAATGAAAATACATCTACTGTTTTGGATATTTTTCCTTGGTTGTCTCGTACGGCATTGGACTCCATAGGCGCAGGTCAGTCTGTTGAATGTTTTCGTTTTGCATACTAAAAGCGTCGGGATCTGCAGCGGGCTTTGATTACCAATTTAATGCAATCGATCAGAAAGGAGAAACAAAATTAGCTAAAGCGTACAATAATTTACTGTTAGTGCTGAATTATCCAATTTCGCTTAACATCGAGTAAGGCGAAATACCTTCGTCCAGTTCAGATTTTTTGTTTGACCTCCCCGACTCAATGATAGTTTTCGGGTCTATTATGGGAATACTCCCTCAGTGGATGACTTCCTTCCTCTCACTTCTTCCTAATACGCGGATGAGCAGAATACGAAACTATATGTCAGTTGCTCGAGACGTGGCAAAAGACATTGTTGATAAACAAACCAACATCTACTTGAATGGAAAGGAAGGGTCCAAGGATATTATGAGCATTTTGGGTGATCTGATTCCCTCGTTTTTATTCGTACATATCTTATTGACGCTTACAGTACGAGCAAATAGGGCAGAGGATCCCAATGCAAAGCTTAGTGAGGAGGAGATATTATCACAACTTACGTGAGTCGCCTAATTGCGACACGACTGGCGATCCCATATTTGACTGTAGGACAATAATTTTTGCGGGCCACGAGTCGACTTCTACAACTCTTGCCTGGGCTCTCCACGAGTTGGCAAGGCATCCAGAATATCAAACTCGTGTGCGAGCTGAGATCAGGGTGACACGTGCCCAAGCGGCGCAAAGAGGGAAGGTGGAATTAACAATCGCCGATTTGGACTCCATGACTTATCTTTTGGCATTGGTGAAGGTAGGATGAATATCCATCTCTTGTCTCTATATTTAAGAGAGGATAGGAAACCCTGAGGTTCCATCCCATCGTTCCCTACTTGATCCGGGAAGCGAGACGGGACGATATGATACCTTTGGAAACACCTATAACGACCAAAGCTGGACAAGTTATTACCAGTATCCCCGTCAGTCGCGGTCAGCGAGTATTCACATCTTTCGTGGCTTATAATAGGTCAGAATCACAGGCACGATGTGATTTTCGTAACGATCTATTATTTATTTATGTTGCATCAACAGGCTGAAGTCGGTCTGGGGAGAAGACGCCGATAAATGGCGACCCGAACGCTTCATTGAAGACACTGTGGCAACACAGAACACTGGCCTTGGAGTTTTTGCTAACGTGTATGTTCCTCTAAGTTATTCAAGGGTCGACCTCCATATTTGAATATGTCTTGCAGAATAACCTTCGGCGGCGGCGTGAAAAGTTGCATCGGGTACGTGGGTGATATCAATGACAAAAAATGAGAGCACATGAGCTTCCACTTTTTCTCTTGCTATAGATGGAGATTTGCGTGCGCAATGCATAATGAATTTCTGTGAACTTGCTTGATTATTAACATACCTTTTCTCTTAGCGTTCTTGAAATGCAAACAATCTTGATTGAGATCCTGGAAAGTTTTGAATTCTTGCCACCTCCCGGTAACATTGAGATTATTAGGGGCGCAGCGGGTATGATGTCACCAATGTAAGTCATTGAGACGAACTCCTATTGTTACCGTTTGTTTAAAGCTACCTTTGTAGGGTGAAAGGATCTGTGAAAGGTCGCAGCGAACTTCCTATCACAATTACGCCGTTGTAATAAGGATGTATGTTGGAATCACAAGCACGTTAGTCCCGTTCTCCTTGATATAACCGGAGCTCACAGGATCAAAGAACAAGCTCGTAATAATGATATAATTCCCTCTGTGCCTTTGTCTGACAGAACATTCCACTGTATTCTATCTGTTTCTCTTTTTTCCATTTCTTTTGTTCCCCAAAATGTTCTCTTTAGTTAGCATAAATATAAGCTCAGTGAATAGTCGAAAAATGTAAGCCTGGTCGTTTACGACAGCCGATTCCATTACCACAGACGCGCCTACTATTATTTTCATATATCGTTTGCCGTTACCGTCATCGTCCTATATTGTACTCGCCATTCTCGAAGAACACAGATTGGACCCATAGCGCTGCAAATGTGAGGCTGCATTGACAGCAGCCTTTCAAAAAAGGAGAGACAGGCGCCATGGTCTGACATTTCAACATTCTCTTGTGACAACTGGCAGAAAACAATTTGATGAGGCTGCTCTTCCCTTGTGAGTGAAGCTTCTGTTGGAATTGGTGATGAAACCACTCTTTTCCTAGGGGTGGTTCACCCATTTCCCCACTTTTTCATAGGAGGATGCTAATTGTGGACCATGTTTTCTGAGGTTAATGCATGCCAGAACCAGTGTACACCTAAACTAGCATCCTACCTATCATGTCAGAAGGTGATTCACTAACTGACACATTGATTGACAAACAAGTACTTTTATTACAAGTCTATTACCCACTTGTAGATTGTGTATTACAATAAGCCAACTCATACTATTTTTAATAGCTTCTGCACTGTGGTTTGTAATAGGTCTGTGGGAGAAATAGAATGCAATGACATCATTTGCCTATTGAAAAAACACATGAGCCCTACACCTGGTCCTGCCATTGGCTAGGACCACACAGGTTAGCATCATATAAGGCAGACACCATCCAGCTACCTTATGTAAGTGAAAAAACACACTCAACAATGAGCATCTATTATGACACTTTTTTTTGCAACTCAGCAACTAGGGATAATAGAAAACATGCATTCCCTCAATATTATGGGTTTTATTTCCAATATTTGTTAAACTTTAGATATATCCCAAAAAATATTTTACCTAGAGAAAGGTTCTAAATGCTCTAATTAATAAATTTTAGGCAACAGCATGGGTATGTACAGTGACTCAAAAAACCCTTTGCATGTTTTGTACTTCAGACCTATATCCCTGATAACTCAAAGAATAAAAATGCAAGAATATCAAGAATATTTGTTAATATGCTCTATCATATCTAGATTATGGAAGTATGGTGCCATGACATAAGCTCCAAATATGGAAATATTACAAATATTTATATACAAGAGACTCATGTGAAGGGTTTTTTTGCTGGCAACTTTATGTGAAGAGTCGATAGATTCTGACTGTTCAATATATGAAGAATAGTGTTTATTCAACTACTATTAGCAAGTATTGACCGTACAGTACAATACTGTAGATTACTAGACAAGCAGTACTAGTAAGAAGACACGCTACACGTCACAAGAGCAACTGTACAGTTGCTCTTGACGGCTAGAATGAAAGAATGAAAGAGTTGACCTTCACGGTACAACTTGTAGCTAGATGTAAAATAGATAATCAACGCGAAGCTGAATATCTAGAGTAAAGAAATAATAGCGTGAGTCGACTATAATGTTGACTAGCGCAAAGACCTTAGATTGGAACTTGACCTTCGTGGTTTGAGTCCAAAGTTCGTTAGTATGCAAGAGGATACTACCTTTAAAGGTAGTTGAGACGTTACCCTTGACACCTCTCGCTATTCGACGTCTGGGTCATTTACGAGGTGGTGTCTGCTGGGTAAAAGTGTCTATCCTTTTGGCGCCGAGAGCGCCCATACGTATACACAAAGCTTCGAACTACAAAATAAAGGTATGCTCGAAATATAGAAAGAATATAAAGAAAGAAAATAAAAGATAAATAATAAAGTACTATAATCCAACTATTATTCCTTAGTCCAATTATGCATATATGCATACCCTTTACACTTTATGACTATAAATGCTTATAGTCATGTGACCTTGTTGATTGTTTACCTCCAATTAGGTTCATATCAACAAAATCACATGATGTCACATGACCATGTTGTACTGGAGTATAAATATATCACCTTTAGCAACTAGTAATTGTGAAGAGTCGATAGATTCTGACCGTTCAATATACGAAGTTGTTACGACTGTGTCGTAACCCTTCGCAAACCGACGGCCCCCGACGGAATACCCTCGTTATACGTCTCCGACAATACAACACTTCGGAAGCCGTCGGACCCCCGACGCTGACGTATGCTCTCCGGTCAATCAAACCCGACTACGCCTTTCTGTCTGGTTATGTTTTGATATGTCCCTTTCATCATGTTGATCCGTCTCATCTTATGTTCCACATATGTCTAACTATATTCGTAGTCCTCGAACTATTTCCTTTTATCGTAATTTCCATTCTCGGTTATCATCGGCCTCCGAACTAATCATAAACTTCCTGTTCCTAGTCAAGCTTATTGTTAATGCCGTTTTCCGCCCTCCTCCCCATTAGTACTTTCTAGACGCCTGTTACTTGTATATGAACTCGCTGTAATTGTAGTTACTAGGCAATCAGAATATCGACTCAGAATACCCTCATACGTCTGTAGCAGTCTCATACTAGGAGAATCTCTCTTCCGCCTTCGCGTGCGCTCGCCCACTCTCGGCCCCGACCCCTTGGCCCGACACCTGACTTTTCCTTCGGTTCCGATCGGTGTCTTGCCGAAAAGTTCTTCTTAGGATTTAGTCTTCGCCTGTCCGAAATTTAAGGACAACCTACGGATATTTGCGAGGGCGCAGCATATAAGCTGAAGCCAAGTCCTTCCGATCGGTCCCCGTCGGCCACCGACATTAGTCAGTTTCTAGTTCTTAACAGTATATTCTGATTTTACACTCGCATTTTCCGTCTAATCATGCCTCCGAGGAAAAATGCCAAGCCTAGCGGCGAAGCAGAATCTTCCACTCTCAAGTCTCCTTTCCTGTATACAGCCCGAACTACTCAGAAAACTCCGTTACCAGAAACCTCCGAAGAATCTCGCTTTGTGGAGATTACCGGCGATGCTGAAGAAGTAACCGAAGCAACCGACCCCGAAGCAACTGAGGAGATTAACAATCAACCAGTTTCGGAACACGAACCCGAGGATGGCGACCAACCTCAGGCTAGTGGCTCCAAGAAGTCTGCAAAGAAGAAACCGGCTCTCGACCCTGAAGAAACATGGGAATTGTTTTCAGGTACACTAGGATCCCTTAATGAATTCCTTAAAAGCAATATCAAGGAAAAGGAACCTGGGCAAACCCGAGTCAACAAACCCGAGCCATTTACTGGCTCAAACCCGAAGAAATTGCCGACATTTCTCATGCAATGTCAATTCAACTTTCGGGACCGCCCGGCTGCATTCGCAACGGATGACCGAAAGGTAAACTTCGCACTCTCATACCTTAAGGATTCCGCAGCAGCCTGGTTCGAACCCGCATTCTCTGGCCTCACCTCTGAAGACCCCGATTGGCTCCACGATTGGGATGCCTTTGTCGAGGAACTCGAAACCAACTTCGGCCCCTACGACCAAACCGGCGATGCAGAAACCGCGCTTTCTAATCTCAAAATGAAAGACACTCAGCGCATCACCGATTATATTGTCCAGTTCAACAACCTCGCCGCACGTTGCGACTGGGGCGATTCGGCCCTCCGTTACCAGTTTTACTCCGGCCTTCCGTCTCGCCTCAAAGACGAAGTCTCCAAAGGAGAGACCGGCAAGCCGAAAACCCTCCCTCTCATGCGCCTGAAAGCCCAAAACGCAGACGCTCGATACTGGGAACGACGTTCGGAAATCAGTCGCGAAAACCCGTCGGACAAAAAATCATCGGACAACAAAAATGCCAACAAGTCTGGTAACCAAAACACCAATATAACTGGCAACTCGACTTCCGATAAGAAGTCCGAAAACAAAGGGTCTAACGACAAAAAAGGCAAGGGCAAACAGTCGAATAAGTCTCAAGACAAAGACAAACCCGACCTAACTGGCAAACTCGGCTCCGATGGCAAGCTCCTTCCACAGGAAAAGCAACGCCGAATGGACAACAACCTTTGTTTGTTGTGTGCAGATCCCGGACACCGAGTCGCTGCATGCCCAAAAGCCACAAAAGCCCGATCGGCCAATACGGCCACGACCTCACAACCGGCCAAGCCGGCTGCCGAGTCGAAAAAAGATTAAGCAACTCTCTGGATTCCGTGCGGTTGGAGAGTTGCGTTGAATCTCCTCGCACACCGGAAAATTGTCATCTTAACGCATCCGCATTGTATGATCCTAATTCTTTGTTCATAAATCTTACTTCGGAACCTCTCGGGAGTTTCACTTTTCGAGCTCTCATAGATTCAGGTTCAACCCATTGTTTTATAGATACAAGTTTTTCCAGAAAAAATCAGTTGAAAACCTATGCAATAGATCCGATTCCGCTCCGACTTTTTGATGGTACCTCAAACTCCGTAATCTCGCAAACCTGCGAACTCCGACTTCGGTTCCCGTGTGGAACCTTTCAGACAGTTACGTTTTTTGTAACACAGTTGGACTCGAGCTGCTCCGTGGTTCTAGGACATAACTGGCTCACCCGCTATAATCCGTTGATTGATTGGGTATTGGGCAGTATCCATTTCCGAACCCCGTCGGCACCCGATACGACTGGTCCCTTTCCGCCTGTTTCGGCAAATATGGCCTCTACAGCACCTCCGGCCCCCGTGGCAAATCCGAGCTCTCCGCCGCCCGTCTCTCTAATAAACGCCGCAGCTTTTATGAGAGCCATCAAGCTGGACGGCTCCCGAGCATTTACAGTCAATCTTAAAGTTGACGAAGTCACCGGTCGCTTCGCATCCCCGGTGACCGAACCGATCGCAGATTTAGAAGGTGTTCCTAAAAAATACCATGAATTCGCAGATGTCTTCAGTAAACAAAAAGCCGATCGACTCGCCCCTCACAGGCCTTACGATTTGAAAATTGATATTGAAGATGGTTCACATCCGCCCCTAGGTCCGGTTTATCCTCTCTCGCAGTCCGAACTATCGGCTATCCGAGATTTCTTGGATGAACACTTGGCTATAGGTTTTATCCGACCCTCAAAGTCTCCCTATGGAGCCCCTGTCCTATTCGTTCGGAAAAAAGACGGTTCCCTTCGACTTTGCGTTGACTTTCGAGGACTAAACGCGATTACTCGAAAAGACAAGTACCCATTACCACTAATCTCCGATTTACTCGACGCCCCTCGAAAGGCCCGAATTTATACAAAGATAGATCTCAAACACGCCTATCATTTGGTTCGGATCGCCGAAGGTGACGAATGGAAAACAGCTTTTCGCACTCGCTATGGTTCCTTTGAATGGTTAGTGATGCCTTTCGGCCTCACCAACGCTCCGTCGGTCTTTCAACGTTTTATCAACGACGTCTTTTCCGACCTACTTGACGTCTTTGTCATTGTGTACCTAGACGACATCCTCATCTTCTCCGAAGACCCTACACTTCATGATGAACACGTCCGTGAAGTCCTCCGAAGACTCCGAAAACATGGTCTTTTTGCGAATGGTAAAAAATGTTCTTTTGATGTCGACACAGTTGAATACTTAGGCTTCATGATGGAACCCGACGGTCTCCGCATGGACGACTCTAAAATTCAAGTCATTCAAGATTGGCCGGAACCCCGAAAGGTTAAAGATATTCAGTCCTTTTTAGGCTTCGCCAATTTTTATCGCCGTTTCATTCACAATTACTCAAAAATTACCGTTCCGCTCACTCGTCTTACTCGCAAAGACACCCCGTGGAATTTCTCCGACGAATGCCGATCGGCATTCCAGGAATTGAAAAGTGCATTTACATCCGCCCCTATTTTGTCGCACTGGAAACCCGACGTTCAACTCATCGTGGAAACTGATGCTTTGGACTATGCGCTTGCCGCGATATTGTCCATTCTGGACACCGATGGTGAAGTACACCCAGTAGCTTTTCTGTCTCGCACATTTTCAGCGCCCGAACTCAACTACGACGTTCACGATAAGGAATTACTCGCAATCTTTGAAGCTTTCAAGACATGGCGACATTATTTGGAGGGCTCGGCCCACCCGGTAGATGTTATTACAGACCACAAAAATTTAGTTTACTTTTCAACCACAAAACTTCTCACCCGTCGACAAGCTCGATGGTCCGAATACCTCTCCGCTTTCAACATGGTAATCCGCTTCCGTCCCGGCCGCCTTGGTGGAAAACCCGACGCTATGACTAGACGATGGGACGTCTATCCTAAAGAGGGGAGTAGCGACTACGCCACAGTTAACCCGCATAATTTCAAACCTATGTTTTCATCGGAACAACTGTCCGCATCTATCCGAGCCACTTACCTCATTCATCCAGTCTTGCGAAGTGTTATCCTTATGGATACCGAAAAGTTACATCAAGACATACTATCGGCAATTCCATTAGACCCAGTCACCAAAGCACACCTCGATAACCCGTCCGACCCCGATCAACCCCGATGGTCATTAGACTCACAAGGTTTCATTCGACTTGACAATCGCATTTATGTACCGGATTCCGACACCCTTCGGCTGCGAATCCTACAACATAAGCACGACCACCCAATCTCAGGACATTTCGGCCTCAATAAGACCCTCTCACTCATTAGAAGAGAATATACATGGCCCGGCATCCGAGATTTTGTTAAGCACTATTGTAAATCCTGTACTACGTGTTTACGCTCTAAATCACAGCGACACAAACCATATGGCCTACTCAAACAATTACCGATACCGGAAAAACCCTGGAACTCGATTTCTATGGATTTTATCGAGCACCTGCCAGCATCCGAAGGTCACACAGCAATCCTAGTTGTTGTGGATCGGCTCTCAAAGCAAAGTATTTTCATTCCAACATATGACACGATAACATCTGTACAGTTAGCTGAATTATTCGTTACCCATGTATTTTCCAAGCATGGCGTTCCGTCGCATGTCACATCCGATCGCGGCTCCGAGTTTGTCTCTCACTTCTTTAGGTCACTCGGAAAAGCACTAGACATGAAGTTACACTTCACTTCGGGCTATCACCCGGAAGGCGATGGACAAACCGAACGCATGAATCAAACCTTGGAGCAATACATCCGTGTCTATTGCAACTATCAACAAGACAATTGGAAATCACTACTACCGCTGGCCGAATTCGCATACAACAACGCACCAAATGCCACTACTGGCATTTCGCCTTTCTTCGCAAATAAAGGCTACAACCCCAACATCGAAATCCACCCGGAACGCGATCTCGCATCCGCCCGTGCTCAAGACTTTGTTACAAACCTTGACGAGCTACATCAAGAACTTCGTAAAACTATCGCAATGGCTCAAGAACGATACCAACGGTCTGCGGATAAAAACCGACTTCCACCTCCTGATTTCAAGATCGGAGACCGAGTATTCGTTAAAGCCGAGTTTTTCCGAACCACTAGACCTTCTAAGAAGCTCTCTGAAAAATATTTAGGTCCTTTTGAAGTTATAGCACAAGCCGGCACGCTTTCATGGACGCTTCGGCTCCCCGACAACATGCGTGCAGTACACCCGGTATTTCATGTATCCATGTTAGAACCTTGTGTTGCTAACAGTATACCCGATCGCATACAACCACCACCCCCACCCGTGATCATCGACGGGGAACCCGAATTTGAAATATCGGAAATCCTAGACTCCAAGATCGACAATCGCAGGCGATCGTGCAAGTTACTTTATTTGGTCAAATGGACTGGCTATGAAGGTACAGATGAAGAAACTTCCTGGATTCTAGCCACCGAACTTGGCAATGCATCGGAAATTGTTTTAACTTTCCATCAAACGTATCCGAATAAGCCCGGTCCTTTAGACTCTCTTTAGTCCTCGCACGGTAACCGACGGTGATACTGCCTTTCGCTGAGAAGAAAACATTAGTAGAGATTCGCAGTGCGGTATTTCTCCTAACTTACCTTCCCTTCTCGTTTCTTTCTCGCCTCCTCCTCTCGGGCCCGACCGGCCTCCTGCTGTTTTTTCCTCGCAAGATCAGCCTCCCGACGCTTGCGTGTAGCTTCCACCTCCGCCCGTCTCTTCTCCTCCGCCTCGGCCACCTCAATCGCTTTCAGCTCCTCCTCCTCGCGTGCCTTTTTCCTTGCCTCGAGTTGGCGACGACACTCTAGTGCATTCAGCGTCCCACTCGGACCCGACGCGGGAGTTACCGTCAGCCTCACAGGGATGGTCTTCGCCCCAGTGTTCATTGACATTGTGTTTTGGAGGAAAGATTGAAGAGTAAAGCGCCTTGTAACCTCCCATTTCTTATATGCGAAAATTTTACCGGTCACATGACGTTCTGACACACAACCCGTAACCGACGTTGTTTTACGTACACGATCTAGATTTTCGGCCTCCTTGGGATTTCGGCCAAATGAGGGGATACTGTTACGACTGTGTCGTAACCCTTCGCAAACCGACGGCCCCCGACGGAATACCCTCGTTATACATCTCCGACAATACAACACCTCGGAAGCCGTCGGACCCCCGACGCTGACGTATGCTCTCCGGTCAATCAAACCCGACTACGCCTTTCTGTCTGGTTATGTTTTGATATGTCCCTTTCATCATGTTGATCCGTCTCATCTTATGTTCCACATATGTCTAACTATATTCGTAGTCCTCGAACTATTTCCTTTTATCGTAATTTCCATTCTCGGTTATCATCGGCCTCCGAACTAATCATAAACTTCCTGTTCCTAGTCAAGCTTATTGTTAATGCCATTTTCCGCCCTCCTCCCCATTAGTACTTTCTAGACGCCTGTTACTTGTATATGAACTCGCTGTAATTGTAGTTACTAGGCAATCAGAATATCGACTCAGAATACCCTCATACGTCTGTAGCAGTCTCATACTAGGAGAATCTCTCTTCCGCCTTCGCGTGCGCTCGCCCACTCTCGGCCCCGACCCCTTGGCCCGACACCTGACTTTTCCTTCAGTTCCGATCGGTGTCTTGCCGAAAAGTTCTTCTTAGGATTTAGTCTTCGCCTGTCCGAAATTTAAGGACAACCTACGGATATTTGCGAGGGCGCAGCATATAAGCTGAAGCCAAGTCCTTCCGATCGGTCCCCGTCGGCCACCGACATTAGTCAGTTTCTAGTTCTTAACAGAAGTATAGTGTTTATTCAACTACTATTAGCAGGTATTGACCATTCAGTACAATACCGTAGATTGCTAGACTGACAGTACTAGCAAGGAGACACGCTACGCGTCACAAGAGCAACTATACAGTCGGCTAGAATGAGAGAATGAAAGAGTTGACCTTTACGGTACCACTCGTAGCTAGATGTAAAATAGATAATCAACGAGAGGCTGGATATCTAAAGTAAAGAGATAGTAGCGCGAGTCGACTATAGTGTCGAGGAGCGCAAAGACCTTAGAGTGAAACTCGACCTTCGCGGTTCGAGTTCAAAGTCTGTTAGTATGCGAGAAAACGCTACCTTTATAGGTAACTGAGACGTTACCCTTGACATATCTTGCTATTCGACGTCTGGGTCGTTTATGAGGTGGTGTCTGCTGGGTAAAAAGATGTCTGTTGTTTGGCCCTGTGAAGAGTGGTGGAAGTTCTGACCGTTCTATATACGAAGAAATGAGTAGAAAGGAAGGATATTGACCTATTCGGTGCAATATAAGAGAAAGTGAGAGAAAGAGCACGAGATGACGAAGGAGTCAACGAGTGCGATGGTTCGAGTGGAGGCCTCGACTATTACAGTTCGAGGCCAGAAGTGTTTAGTAGTTCAGATATTGCTACTTATGTAGTAGCTGACACGTTACCCTGATCACCGCTCGTAGTAGACCTAGTTTGTGTCTTACGAGTGGTGGTTCTTGGGTTAAAGTGTGTCTGAGTTCTAATTGGTGCTGAGTGCACCCACAAGTATACACAATGCTTCGAACTAATGAAATATGCAATATTCGAAGAATATGAAAGATAGAAAAATATGAATAGAATATGTAAAATATAAATGAAATAAAAGGAGTGTTTTACCACAATGATACTGTGGTAAAAGCATACTCCTCACAGGCCCCAAGAGTGCCCATAGGTATACACAAGACTTTGAACTAAGAAATACGGGTATGCTCGAAGGATATAGGGAATTAAAGAAAAGGAATAGAAACTAGATAATAAAGTACTATAATGGTGCATATTAATCCACTGTCCAATTATGCATATATGCATACCCTTCACAGTGCCCCCCAGTTCGAAGGGATGTGCTATACAAAGTGTCAAAGAGCATCTGGGACGCCACCCCAAGCCTCCTGTGAGGATCCCCCAAGGTCCAAAATGATGTTTCCCCATCGTTCCCTTTTTACTCTGAAGGATTCGGCTATTCTCGCCTGAGCCAAATCACTAGAATTCCTGTACAAGGAGTCGGCCCATCGTCTGTAGGCTTTCTCTCTGCAACGAATGACTGCGCAGACACTAACCGGCGGAGCGGAAATCCGTGCGAGAAGAGGAGCATTGGGGAGGGGAAACGAAGATGTGGGTAGCGGGGCAGGAACGTGTGGCCGTGTAGTGGTCTCTGTGGGAGGCATCAGGATGAGGGCCTCGAGTAAATCTACAAAGCCAGCAATAGAGAGGACACTCGCTGAGTCTGGGGGCAGACGGTGAGGCTCCACTATGATGTGCTGGAACATAGAGAGTTTAATCTCCTGAGCTGCTCATGCAAAGTTCTTCCCCTCTGCGAGATCCTCGAAGGAGAGATAGAAATCCTCCATTATCTCCGACAATGGAGCCAGACCGCGACAACCCTTAAGGCTCCCGTGAAGGACCGGTTGCTGAAGTACCAGCACTAGCTGTGATAGCACCCTTCTGACAGGAAACTGTTCAGAAGGGTAGTTGACAGCTACTCGCATCCAGAAAGTTGTGGATATGGGCTCAGTGGGGGGAAGCAGGCTGTCGGGGACGGGAATAGGGGATCGCTCTCGGAGAGGAGTGGTGGCCTTCTGCATCTCCTTCACCTTTCCACTTGTCATGAGAACGATGACGGCCGGTGTAGGAGGGTCCAAATCGACATCCATTCGCTCTTGTGGAAGGTCGTGGATAGGGCTACCTAAGGACACGCAATATGAATACGGAGAGTCGGGAGGGATACCCGGTGACGGTGGAAGTGGGGTCGGGACTGGCACAACTTTCAGGGAGGGAGAGAGAGACGAGGCGCCAGAATCGGGGCTGAGGGAGTGTGTGCTGGAAGGAGGATGGGAAGGGGCCTCGACGTTGGCGAAAGGCATGGGACTGCAATCGGGGAAGGTTTGCGTTGGGGTGAGAGAGTGTGTGCCAGGTGAAGGATGGGAGGGGGCCTCGACATCCTAAGTGAGGTAGGGACCAGTACAGCTTTTGGGGAGGGAGGTAGATGAGGCGTTAGAATCGGGGCTGAGGGAGTGTGTGCTGGGTGAAGGATGGGAAGGGGCCTCGACGTTGGCGAAAGACGTGGGACCGGAATTGTGGAAGGTTCGCGTTCCTGTGACGGTTGACTAGGGCGGTGACCCCTCCATACTTTGGATGACGGTTTCCGTGTTTGTCTTTGGTTGGGGTCACTGGTTATGAAGCAAACTTTCGACGGGAGGAGGAACCCTTTGTGGCTGTGAAGAGTGGCAGGAGTTCTGACCGTTCTATATACGAAGAAATGAGTAGAAAGGAAGAATATTGACCTATTTGGTGCAATATAAGAGAAAGTGAGAGAAAGAGCACGAGATGACGAAGGAGTCAACGAGTGCGATGGTTCGAGTGGAGGCCTCGACTATTACAGTTTGAGGCCAGAAGTATTCAGTAGTTCAGATAATGCTACCTACATATGTGGTAGCTGACACGTTACCCTGATCACCGCTCGTAGTAGACCTAGGTTGTGTCTTACGAGTGGCGGTTCTTGGGTTAAAGTGTGTCTGAGTTCTAATTGGTGCTGAGTGCACCCACAAGTATACACAATGCTTCAAACTAATGAAATATGCGATATTCGAAGAATATGAAAGATAGAAAAATATGAATAGAATATGTAAAATATAAATGAAATAAAAGGAGTGTTTTACCACAATGATACTGTGGTAAAAGCATACTCCTCACAGTGGCAATCCTCTCGTCAGATATCGGATGCTGTACGCACCATTCCTGTTCTCGTCTTCCTCCTCATCCTCATCCGAGGAAAAATCAATTGGTCCCCTACAGTATCCCTTTTCTCACTGGGGCAACGTTTGACCGTCCCCTCGGGTAAGAACTATTCGTTGCAACTTAATACATCGAAGTAGTTCCCAGTCATAAAAGATGGTACCCTCCTTCTCCTTCCAGCTCTTGGTTCCCATTGTCCTAATGCAAGGTGTCCCACCCTCACTATCATCGGTCTCCGCAAAGTCGGCCCATTTCTCTCCCAGGGGGGGAAGGATCGGCGTGGAAGCTCTGTTTCCGAATTGCGCTCTGTCCTCACGCCGCTGTCACTTGGAGGGGACTCCTTCTCTTGCTCCCCTCACCTCCTGTTGACTTCTATACTCAGCGCGCCTTTCTCTTTTGCAGGTGAGCCTCCTTGCATTGTGTTCTTCTATAAACGTTTCCTGCCTCCACAAAGTAGCAGCGACTTCCTCTGATGACAGTCTGACGGAGGGCCCTAACGGCTTACTCCAATCCGTACCGGTATTTCCCCCTGGCTCAGCACCAAAGGAGAAAGTCGACAGGGGGGTTGATTCTTGGGTACCCCAATTGCTCTCGACATTGTCTGTACAAGGCATGCGGGTGATGAATCCCCCGCCGGTCGTGGATGTACTGGCTGTCGGGGCCCACGGGACCTTTTTAAACTTAGGGAGGACTTGCTTGTTTTGTTGGAAAGGAAGCATTATAGCACGATAAAGTGGTGAAGTTGAAGATAGAGGGAAGGGCTGTAGATAGGTGAAGGACGTGGTATGAAAGATAAAGAAAATTTATGCGAATTTACGTGTACTTTTTTATATATATATATTGAATTGAAACTCCGCTCGGTTGGTCGTTAAATAAAATTCATTAATTGTGGCTGGGTTTTGGGTAAATGTGTCCGCCGCCAATTAGTGGTTGTCCCAATCGACCGGAGGGATAGAAAAATGAAAGAGAATAAAAGCCAATGAGATGGCTCACTGAATGACTGAGATATTTCTGAAAGGAAGTTATGAAAAAAATGGAATAAATGATAGAATAGATGATTCCTCGAGCGCATATATCCCATTAGATTTTGAACAGCACCTTGTATGCCCTCAGAAGTGCCGGAGCATTTCTGAGGTTAGTGCTGCTTAACCACGAATCCTCTTTGGGTCCATAACCTTTCCAGCGCACCCTAAATAGCAGATGATTTCGCTGTTTTCTATGTCCAACAATAGCTTCGACTTCATATTCTTCATGATCTGATTTCAACTCTCTTAGGTTCTCAAGTTGGGGTCTTGGACCTAGGTTGGGACGAGAGGGTTGATATTTCCGCAGATGATCCTGATTAATGACTGGATGCATCGGATACTCCAGGGGAATCTTAAGCCTAAATACTTGAGAGTTCAATTTCTCAAGGACCTCGAATGGTCCAATCCGTCTTTGTATTAGTTTCTTCCCCGTTCCCTTGACTTCCACCAGTTCGAGGGAGTGGGGGTTCACCAATACAAAGTCTCCCTCGGAGATATCTTCTACAGGTCTTTGCTTCTTGTTATACGCTCGTGCTTGAATCTCTTGGGCTCGAGCGATTGAATCCCATGCCATCTGTCGATGATTTTCTAGTTCGAGAATCCATTGGTCAGCCATAGGGCTGTCTGATAGTTCTCTAGGAACTAGGGGTTCGTCACCTCCTAGAACTCGAGACATCCCTCTTGGGAGGTATCCTATTAATAAGAAGGCCGGAGTGTAGTTCGTTGAACTGTGAACGGTTGAGTTGTACGCGTGGACTACCACCTCAATCCATTGGGACCAGCTCTCCTTAGCAGAAGCACAATAGGCTCAAAGCATCTGTTCTATGGTCACATTCATATTCTCCGTCTGTCCATCCATCTGGGGATGATGGGCAGAAGATACCGCAAGGGTGGTACCATAAATCTTACAGACTTCCCGCCAGAACCTGCAGGTCCATCTCTTGTCCCAATCACAGATTATTCAAGAGGGTAGTCCGAAGGGGCTGGCCACCTGTTTGACAAACATTTGTGCAAATCCTTCAGCCGTAAGGTTCGAGAAAGTAGGTATTGTAATAGCGAAACGCGTTAATCTATCAACAGCGACGAAAACTGCTGAATACAAATCCTTTCCCGAGTCAGGTAGTCCAGTGATCAGGTCCATAGAAACTACTTCGAAAGGCCTAAAAGGTACGTCGGCAGGTCTGAGGGCTCCTTGACGAGCGGTGTGATCAATTTTGGTCTTTTGGCAGATGTCGCAGGTACACGCGTACAACACGCAATCTTGCAGCATTTTTGGCCAAAAGAACCGGTCTTTCATTAGGTTGAACAACTGCTGACCTCCGGCGTGTGCTCCCTCAAAAGGATTATCATGTACCAACCTTAAAATAGAGTTAGTCATGGTTCGGGGCATGCAGACTCGACTTTTCCAGTCCGAGTCACGAAAGTACAGGAGTCTGTTTGCTCCCACAAAGTAGTGAGAAGGAGTAACAACCGCATTGGGTGAAGGGGTATCTAGAGCATAGAGGTTTCTGAAGACTGGGTCCTTCGAGTATCCCTCTAGAAATTTCTTTATATATCCCTCCTCGATACTGATTAGCAGCTGAGGATGATGCAGTGCAAAGTCAGACTCGTCCTCCTGATCGTCCCTCACTGTGTTATGAAAATCCCATTCCGACTGTCAGACCTTCTGAGTTACTCCAAAAGGTTCCATGGAATCGTTTATGATCGAGAAGACCGCCTTCTTAGCAGGTTCGTCCTTCCATAGTTTTTCCTCAGTGCTTTTGTCCAGAGAGGTCGAGGTGATAGCTTGTAAATCATCTCTAATAGGACTCACGAAGGCTGGTACCCGAGGGAGTCTGGACAATGGGTCCACGTTACTGTGAACTCTTGCTGCTCGATGTAAAATTTCGAGACCTGGGAATGCAGCGTATATTGCCCCCCATGTGGCTAGTCGATGATTAGTGTTCTCGTATGATCTAGCCCATTGCAGAGCTGCATGGTCTGTAATGAGTAGAATGTGTTCACCTTCAATGAAGGGTTGGAAGTGGACTAGTCCCTCCTTTGCTGCTAATACTTCCGGTTCAGTGGCAGAATAGTTACGTTCAGCGCTTTTCAGCGTGCGACTCCAATATGCAATGACTCGTTCAACAGTAACTTCGGTCGCCTCAAAAGTGGGTCCCCATGAATCCAACCACTCAATCTCGGGCTGTTTGGTTTTGTACCGATGAACAAAGGATGGCACATCCTGTGCACGGTCAAATGCTAACTTGGCTTGGGCATAGATTTTAGTGTCCATCAAGTCTCCTAAAGCCATCTTCTGGACTTGTTGGAGACAACAACCTAAGGCAAAATCCGAAGCGTCCGTATACAATTGATAGGGTATCCCACTAACTGGATGTCCCAGCACTGGTGCTGATCCTAGTGCGGTTTTAACATCCTCATAAGCTCGGACATGTTCAGCGGTCCACATCCAGGGTGTTCCCTTTTTTAGGAGCGAGAATAAAGGGGACACCATCCATGAATAGAATGGTATATATGCCGAAAAGTAAAGGACCATTCCAAGGAACCGTTGTAGTTCAGAGACCTTAGTGGGTGGGGCCAGTTCCAATATAGCGCGAACCTTCTCTTGATGGGTCGAAAAACCCAACCTGGATACTTTATGACCCAACAAGAAGATCGAATTATATCCGATAAAACATTTCCTGGGAGGGAGAGTGATACCGGCCAAAGCGATAGCGCCAAGCACCTGATTCAGGTGAAGCAAATGATCATCCCAGTTCTTAGAGAATATGACTATGTCATCGATGTAGACTAGACAAAAAATCCACAAGTAGGGTGCTAAGACTGTTTGCATGATGCACTGAAATGTGGAGGGGCCGTTTCTGAGCCCGAACGGCATCCTTTTAAATTGCCACAGCCCTCTATGAGATCTAAAGGCTGTTTTGGGCTTATTGTCCTCCAACATTTCTAATTGAGTAAACCCAGCTAGCGCGTTGAAAGAAGAAAGAACATTTGATCCCGACAGCGCCTGCATGATCTCCGATTGACGTGGTAAAGGGAATTCGTCTGGAACAGTGAGATGATTAAGTTTCCGATAGTCGATGACCACCCGCGGTTTACCACTGCGATATACTACAAAGGCTGGTGCCCCCCAGGGGCTTTTAGATGGCTCAATGACACCCTGTTTGACCCAGGTATCCATTTGCTCATCTATAACTCTCCTATTGGCTGGGGACGAAGGGAACATAGGCATGGATATGGGCTGGGCGCCCTCTTTCAAGGGGACAGGGACTCTACATTCCACTTGCCCTAACTGTCCATCGACTCCGAAAGCCTTAACGTTCTCAGTCAAAACTGATCTGAGACGTGGCAGGACCTCCGTTGGTATATCTGGTCCCAAGGTGACTAGCTTGTGAAGATCCTCTGAGGCAAATTGCTCATTATCAGCCATGGCAGCCGTCTTAGGACCAGGCAGTTCGAAATCATCCGCAATCTCTGGTTCAACAGGTGGCTTAGGCCTCTCTGAGGCGAATTGACAGTCCTCCTCAAGTTGAGAGAGACTTTCGATAATGTGTGGGATCTTGGTCGCGTCTGCTGCCATTAAACCTTTCTCCTCAAGTGATCTGGGCTTGTGAGCCCAACGAGCGGGGTCATGAATTATCCCTATTGTCTCCCCTCGTCGGATAGTCTTAGGGGTTAGTGATGGATTGGCTAAGGGCACTGCCACGCTATTCCTTGAAATTGCCGTGATTGGTGTGGCTAATATGGAACCGTCCTTGTTTTGCAATACAATTCCTTCAACAATCCACTCCTCACCCTTTAGATCGTCCACAAAGATGGGCACTAGTCTGGCTGACTCTGGATCGATAGTGCAATCCTTCAAGGCTCGCACGACTCTTTCAGTACACATGCCTTTATCGGGGAGAGAGGTGAGCTTGGGTTGCTCCTTCTCATGCTTCCCAAAAGGGGCCTTATTGACGGTGAAGGTCAAAGGTTGAGGTTCCTTAGAAGAACTGGCTGGAATAAAACCCTGTCGTCCCGGGAGAATAAGTCTAGATCCCAACGGCTGATCTCTTAGAGTACCAATTTCGTAATTAATATGAAAGTCTTCTCCTAAAAGAATTGGCACCGTCATTCCTCTAACGACGTAAGTTTCTGCCACAAACTTCAGTAACATTCCACTGTCGTCCTCCAGGTAAATAGGAATATTAACATATCCGATAACCTTAGCGTTACCCGTGAGCTGGATTAGATGTAACTTGAGTCCTTGTTTCAACTTATATATGCCCTGCAGCCCCTTGTAGAATTCCTCCGATATAAGGGAGAGATCTGCTCCTGTGTCCATTCGGACTTTAATGCGTTCGGGTGAATCGGGAGTTCCTACATGACTGAAAACATGGAGCGCTGCAACTCCTATGCTAGAGTAACCACTGGGGGGATCCCGTTTTCGATAAAGGATCGTAGTATCCTCCTTCATCAGTCGACTGGGACGAGGGTATTGGATTCTAGGCCTCTTACCTTCCTTGCGCAGGGACAAGCTTACGTTCCTGTGCTCACTTTGACAAGGAATATGCTTCGAAGGGGAATCCAATACCGGATCATTGTCGCTGTCCTCCGAATCTGAGTCCTCGTATGGTAGTAAGTCGGGGGGGTTTCCAGGATCAAACGGGAATGTGTCAACGTCAGCTCCAGGCAAACAGAGCGAGTTTGAGCTGATTTGTTCGTGAGAATCTTCAGTCTGCCCGTACTTCTCGGTCAGGCCTTCAAGGTCCTGCCGATGAGCACTCAACCGGTCTCCCTTTTCGAAGAAATCTGTGGCGAGTATGGATACATAAACTTCAGAGGGAAGAGCTTCACTAGTCGTTTGATTTTCCTCCCTTACTAATTTGTCTCCGACTCAGGGCACATAAATGGAAACAAAAGTCAATTTGTCATCAGAGCTATTTACTTGTCCTTGTATAGATAGTCCATGAACTGCTTCATATAACCTTTGCTCCTCAGCTTCCTCCAACATATCCTGTGCGGAGCATGTGTTGATAGAGACATAATGAGACATTTTGCCAGTGTGGGGGCAATCTATCTTGAAATGCTCTGGACTTCCGCATATCCAACATTCCTTGGTGAGTTTGACCGAGCTCTTCTTGTTACTCTTCTTGAAGAACACCTTTCCGTGACACTTTCCCTGTGTTGGATTAGCGACGTCAGGGACGGTCCTTCTCGTCGAGCCTCTCTCGTTAGTCTCACTAATGAGAACCTGGTTAGGTGAAGAGAAGTCGTCGGTGACTCTAAAATCCACTTCCTGACCCTCTGCTAACATTACATGTGGTTTCTGGAACCTGTACCGTTCCCGGTGTGTTTGGACCCAAGCGTTAATCAGAGCTTCTTGCAGGTTATTAGCATAAGTCTGCAAACTCATAATATCGTCAATGGGTTGTCCTTGAAGAAGGTAGAGCCATTCCGTAGGCAGCGTGAGAATGAGTCTGCGTGTCTCATCTCCTCTGTCCTGGTGGAACCTGTACAGAAAATGATAGAGTTTAACTCTCCATTGGATATAGTGGACGGGTGTCTCGCGATCGTGACCAGCTTGTTGAAATTTCATGGCTTCCCATTATAAGGCCAAGGATTCACGCCAGCGAGTTCCAACCAATCCTTCCACAATGCCCCAGAGAAATGACCCATGAGATTGACTGAATTCAGGACGATGCTCACGGTCTAGGGTGCTCCACCAGACCTTAGCGTTTCCCGTGAGTCGTCTTGGCAGAGCGACTCCTAACATCACACTCAAAGAGTCTGATATCTCCGCAAGACTCATGATGTCCATGATATAATCCAAGGCCTTGGATTGGGCTCCATTGTATTCGGGGAGGTCAGACCATTTGATCTTGAGGTTGTTGGTGTTAAGAGTGATCTTCTTGTCCTTAGGTAAGCCATCAATAAGCGCGCTAGCTTGAGACCGCATCGGAGTTCGAAAAGGGGTATTAGGCACTCCATTGTGGTGCTTCCCACGTCCCGAGTTCCCTCCTCGGTCTGAAGTGTTCGAACTCCCAGATGAATCACTAGGGGGTCCTCCTGATGGCAAGAAGGGATTTGAAGTGATCGGTAGAGAATGGTGGGGACCGTCTGGGTTCAGCGATCCTCGACCAGCAACTGGGCCAGCTATACCTCAGTGAATGCTGTAGAGAAGGACGGTCGACCCTTGCTGGCGACCGATCGGTTTCTGACAGTGGTCACCTCGTTCTCGACGTTAGGGCTGTTGGAAACTCCCTCAAATGCGACGTGAGAGCGAGGATCTCCCTGAAAAGGTGTGGGACCGGGTTCCATCGCGATTTGTATCACGATCTCCATCGTGTTCAGGAGTCGACATGGCTGAGTGTGAAGAGTCGATAGATTCTGACCGTTCGATATACAAAGAATAGTGTCTATTCAACTACTACTAGCAGATATTGACCGTACAGTACAATACCGTAGATTACCAGACAAGCTGTGCTAGTAAGAAGACACACTATGCGTCACAAGAGCAACTGTACAGTTGCTCTTGACGGCTAGAATGAACAAATGAAAGAGTTGACCTTCATGGTACAACTCGTAGCTAGATGTAGAATAGATAATCAACGCGAAGCTGAATATCTAGAGTAAAGAAATAATAGTGCGAGTCGACTATAATGTCGACTAGCGCAAAGACCTTAGATTGGAACTCGACCTTCACGGTTCGAGTCCAAAGTACGTTAGTATGCAAGAGAATACTACTTTTAAGGGTAGTTGAAACGTTACCCTTGACACCTCTCACTATTCGACGTCTGGGTCGTTTACGAGGTGGTGTCTGCTGGGTAAAAGTTGTCTGTCTCTTTTGACGCCGAGAGCGCCCATACGTATACACAAGGCTTCGAACTACAAAATCAAGGTGTGCTCGAAATATAGAAAGAATATAAAGAAAGAAAATAAAAGGTAAATAATAAAGTACTATAATCCAGTTATTATTCCTTAGTCCAGGTATGCATATATGCATACCCTTTACAGTGCCCCCCAGTTCGAAGGGATGTGCTATACTAGGTGTCGAAGAGCATCTGGGACGCTGCCCCAAGCTTCCTGTGAGGATCCCCCAAGGTCCAAAATGAGGTTTCCCCATCGTTCCCTTTTTACTCTGAAGGATTCAGCTATTCTCGCCCGAGTCAAATCACTAGAATTCCTGTACAAGGAGTCGGCCCATCGTCTGTAGGCTTTCTCTCTGCAACGAACGACTGTGTGGACACTAACCGGCGGAGTGGAAATCCGCGCGAGAAGAGGAGCATTGGGGAGGGGAAACGAAGACGCGGGCAGTGGGGCAGGAACGTGTGGCTGCATGGTGGTCTCTGTGGGAGGCGTCAGGACGAGGGCCTCGAGTAAATCTACTAAGCCAGCAATAGAGAGGACATTCGCTGAGTCTGGGGGCAGACGGTGAAGCTACACTATGATGTGCCGGAACATAGAGAGTTTAATCTCCTGTGCTGCTTATGCAAAGTTCTTCCCCTCTGCGAGATCCTCGAAGGAGAGATAGAAGTCCTCCATTATCTCCGACAATGGAGCCAGACTGCGACAACCCTTGAGGCTCCCTTGAAGGACCAGTTGCTGAAGTACTGGCACGAGCTGTGATAGCACCCTTCTGACAGGAAACTGTTTGGAAGGGTAGTTGACAGCTACTCGCATCCAGAAAGTTGTGGATATGGGCTCAGTGAGGGGAACCGGGCTGTCAAGGACGGGAATAGGGGATTGTTCTCGGAGAGGAGTGGTGGCTTTCTGCATCTCCTTCACCTTTCCACTTGTCATGAGAACGATGACGTCTGGTGTAGGAGGGTCCAAATCGACATCCATTCGCTCTTGTGGAAGGTCGTGGATAGGGCTACCTAAGGACACGCAATATGAATACGGAGAGTCGGGAGGGATACCCGGTGATGGCGGAAGTTGGGTCGGTACCGGTATAGCTTTCGGGGAGGGAGAGAGACGAGGTGCCAGAATCGGGGAAGGTTCACGTTGGGCTGAGGGAGTGTGTGTCGGGTGGAGGATGGGAGGGGGCCTCGACATCCCAAGTGAGGTTGGGACTGGTACAGCTTTTGAAGAGGGAGGTAAATGAGGCATTAGAATCAGGGCTGAGGGAGTGTGTGTAGGGTGAATGATGGGAAGGGGCCTCGACGTTGGCGAGAGATGTGGGACCGGAATTGTGAAGGGTATGCATATATCATGATTGGACTGTGGAATAATACATATATTATAGTATTATTATTATTTAGTTCTTACTCTTTTTCCCTAACTCTCTAGATCTTCGAGCATACCCGTATTTCTTAGTTCGAAGTCTTGTGTATATCTATGGGCGCTCTCAGCGCTAAATAGCAGACAACCTTTACCCAGCAGACACCACTTCGTAACGACTCAGACGTCGAATAGCGAGAGGTGTCAAGGGTAGTATCTCAGCTACCATAAGGGTAGCATTCTCTAGTCTACTAATAGCCTTTTGGACTCGAACCACTAAGGTCGAGTTCCGCTTTCAAGACTTTGCGCTCGTCGACACCGTAGTCGACTCACGCTACTATTACTCTATCCTAGACACTCAGTCTTTAGCTGAGTATCTTACTTATTTCTAGCTACTAGTTGTACCGTAAAAGGTCAACTCATTATCTTACTGTTCTAAGCCGTCACGAGCAACTATACAGTTGCTCTTGAGGCGTGCAGTGCGTTCTTATACTAGTACTAACAGTCTAGTAGTCTATAGTATTGTACTGATGGTCAATACTCTTTAATAGTAGTTGAATAAACACTATTCTTCGTATATTGAGCGGTCAGAATCCACCACTCTTCACAGGAATCGTGGAAGGTTTGTGTTCCAGTGACTGTTGACTAGGGCGGTGACCCCTCCATACTCTGGATGACGGTCTCCGCGTTTGTCTTTGGTTGGGGTCGCTGGTTACGAAACGAACTTTAGACGGGAGAAGGAACCCTTCATGGCAATCCTCTCCCAGAGATCGGATGCTATACACGCCATTCCTGTTCTCGTCCTCCTCCTCATCCTCGTCTGAGGAAAACTCAATTGGTCCCCTATGGTATCCCTTTTCTTGTTGGGGCAGCGTTTGACCGTCCCCTCGGGTAAGAACTATGCGTTGCAACTTAATGCGTCGAAGTAGCTCCCAGTCGTAAAAGATGGTACCCTCCTTCTCCTTCCAGCTCTTGGTTCCTGTCGTCCTAATACAAGGTGTCCCACCCTCACTATCATCGGTCTCCGCGAAGTCGGCCCATTTCTCTCCCGCGTGGGGAAGGATCGGCACGGAAGCTCTGTTTCCACATTGCGCTCTGTACTCACGCCGCTGCCGCTTGGAGGGGACTCCTTCTCTTGCTCCCCTCACCTCCTGTTGACTTCTATACTCAGCACGCCTTTCTCTTTTGCGGGTGAGTCTCCTTGCATTGTGTTCTTCCATAAACATTTCCTGCTTCCGCATGCTAGCAGCGACTTCCTCAGATGATGGTCTGACGGAGGGGCCTAACGGCTTGCTCCAATCCGTACCGGTATTTTCCCCTGGCTCATCACCAAAGGAGAAAGTCGACAGGGGGGTTGATTCTTGGGTACCCCAATTGCTCTCGACATTGTCTGTACGAGGCACATGTTAAGAACTGGAAACTGACTAATGTCGGTGGCCGACAGGGACCGATCGGAAGGACTTGGCTTCAGCTTATGGGCTGCGCCCTCGCAAATATCCGTAGGATGTCCTTAAATTTCGGGCGGGCGAAGACTAGTCCTAGTGAGTACCTTTCGGCGTGATACCGATCGGAATCGAAGGACAAGTCGGGCGTCAGGCCAAGGGGTCGGGGCCGGGAGTGGGCGAGCGCACGCGAAGGCGGATGGGGGAAGTCTTAGTATGAGACTGATACAGGTGTATGAGGGTATTCTGAGTCGATATTCTGATTGCCTAGTAACTACAATTACAGCGGGTTCATATACAAGTAACAGGCGTCTGGAAAATACTAATGGGGAGAAGGGCGGAACACGGTATTAACAATAAGCTTGACTAGGAACGGGAAGTTTATGATTAGTTCGGAGGCCGATGATAACCGAGAGCGGGATTACGATAAAAGGAAATGGTTCGAGGACTACAAATATAGATAGACATATGCGAAACATAAGATTGAACGGATCAACATAATAAAGGGGACGTATCAAAGTTTGACCAGACAATACGAGTTATTTGACGTGGGCGTAAATGGAGTTTGATCTTCGCGAAACATTCGTCAGCTTCGGGGCCGATGGTTTCCGAGAGGATGACTTGAAACGTTGACAAGTGGCGATAACCTCGGGGCTGATAGGGTTGCGACACGGTCGTAACAGCACGCGGGTGATGAATCCCCCGCTGGTCGTGGATGTACTGGCTGTCGGGGCTCGCGGGACCTTTTTGAACTTAGGGAGGACTTGCTTGTTTTGTTGGAAAGGGAGCATTATAGCATGATAAAAGTGGTGAAGTTGAAGATAGAGGGAAGGGCTGTAGATAGGTGAAGGACGTGGTGTGAAAGATAAAGAAAATTTATGCGAATTTACGTGTACTTTTTTTTATATATATATTGAATTGAAACTCCGCTCGGTTGGTCGTTAAATAAAATTCATTAATTGTGGCCGGGTTTTGGGGAAATGTGTCCGCTGCCAATTAATGGTTGTCCCAATCGACCGAAGGGATAGAAAAATGAAAAAGAATAAAAGCCAATGAGATGGCTCACTGAATAACTGAGATATTTCTGAAAGGAAGCTACAAAAGAGAGGGAATAGATGATTCCTTGAGCACATATATCCCGTTAAATGTTGAACAGCGCCTTGTACGCCCTCAGAAGTGCCGGAGCGTTTCTAAAGTCAGTGCTGCTTAATGTGAAGAGTGGTAGAAGTTCAGACCGTTCTATATACGAAGAAATGAGTAGAAAGGAAGGATATTGACCTATTCGGTGCAATATAAGGGAAGGTGAGAGAAAGAGCACGAGATGACAAAGGAGTCAATGAGTGTGATGGTTCGAGTGGAGGCCTCGACTATTACAGTTCGAGGCCAGAAGTGTTTAGTAGTTCAGATATTGCTACTTATGTAGTAGCTGACACGTTACCCTGATCACCGCTCGTAGTAGACCTAGTTTGTGTCTTTCGAGTGGTGGTTCTTGGGTTAAAGTGTGTCTGAGTTCTAATTGGTGCTGAGTGCACCCACAAGTATACACAATGCTTCGAACTAATGAAATATGCAAGATTCGAAGAATATGAAAGATAGAAAAATATGAATAAAATATGTAAAATATAAATGAAATAAAAGGAGTGTTTTACCACAATGATACTATGGTAAAAGCATACTCCTCACAGTGCCCCCCAGTTCGAAGGGATGTGCTATACGAAGTTCTGGAAAGCTTCGGGGATGCCCCCCAGGTGTCTTGTGTGAAGCCCCCCAAAATGCAAGGTGCCAAGACCCCAGTATTTGAAGAAAGGTTGGTGAGTTTAGGGGCGGTGAGGGATGATATGTCAATGTGGAAAAAGGGAGGGAAGGGAAGGGGAAAAAAAATAGATCCATTCTTTTCCTTCAGTCCTTAGTCGAGCACTCCTTCAGTCCTTAGTCGAGCACTCCTTCAGTCCTTAGTCGAGCACTCCTTCAGTCCTCGAACAGCAAATGGACTACTTGATAGCTTTCTAGACACTGCCACATTGTCTCCTTCCAGGACACGAGGCATTCCTCATAGTAAATGTCCTGTAGGCAGACAGACTGTCATGTAACTCATTGGGCAGTGCATCTTGGGGTTAGGAGGGTAAGCTATCATTAGAGTCCATCGGAATCTCCTCCTCCTTAAATGAGTACCGGAGGAGGTTTATGATGCTTTGCTGTGACGAGATAGTGTAAGACTCGGGATTGGGATCTTTCCATGCTGCTAGTCTATGGGACCTAGCAGCATGCCAGGATGTATACCCTATATCCCCTATACCGCCCCCCACTTTGCGATATTGTGATTCCACCACGATCTCGCAAATTAACCATTATTGTGCACAGTTAGGTTGCAGTCTGTGTGTTACGACCGTGTCGTAACCCATGTCACAACCCGATGGTCTCCGAGAATACTACAGTCTATCAATGTTCGAAGTTATTGATCAAGTCATCATTTCGGCAACCTTCGGAACACCGACACTGACGTATACCTTCATGGCAATCAAACCTCATTTACACCCCTGTCAAAATATACTCTACCATCTGGTTATGCTTTGATATGTCCCCTTTCATTATGATGATCCGTTTTACTCTATGTTTCACATATGCCCATATATACCTGTAGCCCGTGGACTATTCCCTTTTCTCGTAATCCCGCTCTCGCCTAAATCTCGGCTTCCGAACTTATCGTAACTTTCCGGTTCCTAGTCAAGCTTATTTGTCAATGCCGTTTTCCGCTCTTCCCTTAGTTGGTAGTTTCTAGACGCCGATAACTCGTATATAAGACCCATTGTAATGTAACTACTGGACAATCAGAATATCAACTTAGAATATCAACTTAGAATATCAACTTAGATCGACTTAGATACCCTCTAATTTCCGACTCCATTATCTATTCACGACCACCACATTCCGACTCCATCCGATTTACGATTCAACCTACATTTACGACTTCAACCTCTAATCTCCGACTCTCAGTCCCCGACACTCTCAGTCTCCAACTCTCAGTCTCCGACTGTCTCAGTCTCTGACTGTCTCAATCTCCGACTGTCTCAGTCTCCGACTGTCTCAGTCTCCGACTGTCTCAGTCTCCGACTCTCAGTCTCCGACTCTCAGTCTCCGACTCTCAGTCTCCGACTCTCTCAGTCTCCGACTCTCTCAGTCTCTGACTCCCTCAGTCTCCGACTCTCTCAGTCTCCGACTCTCTCAGTCTCCGACTCTTGGTCTCCGACCCCTCAACCCAACCCTCAACTTATCCTTCGGTTTCCGATCGGTAGTTTACCGAGAGGTTTACTTGACAGGACTAGTTTTCGCCTGCCCGAAATTTAAGGACACCTGACGGTAACTTGCGAGGGCGCAGCACATAAGCTGAAGCCAAGTCCTTCCGTTCGGTCCCCGTCAGTCTGCCGACATCCGTCAGTTTCTGCTCTTAACAGTATATTCTGATTTCTACTCGCAAACCTGTCCTTATATCTATTCATTTGTTCATCAATCCACATTGGCATCGCATTACTTATCTTTTACAGAACCCTTTTGTGTTTTCAGACATCACTCTGATTTCCAGATGCAAAGATAAGTTAATGGCCAAAGCTGATCCTGTTTTACTCAGATTCCACTCATTTTGCCCTGCTTCGATCCTTGTTTTGTCCTGCCCCTGGTTTGCTCGGCTCCCGATTATTTCCGGATATTCCGAATGGACTAATTTACCACTAGTCACCATACTCTCGGAATCCATCGGCTCCCGGAAATTTGCTATGTCTGCCATTTACCTTGATGGTATATTATGGATTCAAGTTCGCAATGTGTTGGCCACCTAGTGCTTGGTTTTCTTTACAGATATACCTTCCTAAACCATTGCTCATAACTCCAAATCGACATCGCCTTGCTTACCCTTGTTCTTTGCCTCGCCTTCGGACCTTTTTCGGGTCCCGACCCCTTTTCCGAACTTTTGTTTGGACCCTTTTCCAACCTACCCTTTGGTCCATGCTGTCCCATGCATGTTCCTTGCCTTGTCACTACCTTCCGACCCATTCTCCGACCATTCTCCGACTATTCTCCGACTATTCGGATTCCTCTCAACCTCTGCATTGATTCCTACACTGACTCTCCAGACCTTCCGGTTTTTTCGGCAGGTCGGACTCCAAGTCAGGAAGATTTTATGCAGTATGCATCTCTCATCGGCTTTTGCAACCTGGATACATTCCAAACTGCAATAGGCTTTCCGGTTCCCTTCTGGGACATTTTCTGGCTCTTTTCAGTTTCTCTGAGGAGCATTTATTTGTTTCCCTTGTGGAACAAATCTGGACGTCACCCCTTTGACTAGCAGTATGAGTTGCTTGATTATTTCTAGGATACCACTGTCTCACCCACTATAATCCGTTGATTTCCGGGTATTGAGCAGTAAATTTTCCGAAACTTCCGATGCCTCTCATTTGACTGTATTGGTCTGCTCTGAATATTTTCAGACATCTCTGGCCTTCGGGCAACCCTTTGCCTTTCTGGGCATTTCTGGCCTTTTGGTACCTCTGGTTCCTTTTGGCATGTTCTACTCTTTCAGTCAACTTTGGATTCTTTGGATTCCTTGGATTTCCGGATTTTCTGGAATCTTCGGACCCTTTGGATTTCAATTACCTGTTGAGTATATGCTCGTGAAGATCAGTTTAATCTGGCTTTTCAGGCATCTCTGGCCTTCGGGCACCCATGGCCCTTCTGGGCCTAGCCTTTTCGGCATCTCTGGTCTTTTGGCTTACCACTCTCTCACTTAAACTCGGATTCCATGGTTATTTCCGAACTTTCCGGAACCCTCGGAACTTTTGGATTCTTCGGACTTCTGGACTTTCCGGAATTTCCAGACCCTTTGGATCCTACTTATTTGTTGAGTGATTGTTTGCTGAAATCAGTTAATCCAGCCTTTCAGGCACTTTTGGCCTTCGGGCAACCCTCAGCCCTTTTCTCGGGCACCCCTGGCCTCTTTTGGCACTCTTGGCCTTCGGGCAACCTTCGGCCCTTTTTGGGCACCTCAAGCCTTTTGGCATATTTGGCCTTTTAGGCATTTATGGCTGTTTTCGGCATGTTCAACACTTTCACTTAACTTCGGATTCCTCAGATTTCTGGACTTTCCGGAATCCTTGGACTTTCCATTCCCAATTATCTGTTGAGTGTTTGCTTGCCAAAAATCAGTTTAATCCAGCCTTTTCAGGCAAACTTTGGCCTTCGGGCAATCCTAGCCTTTTGGATCCCTGGCCTCTCTTCCGGCCTTTTCAGCCCTTTTGTCCGACTTCAAATTCTGTGAATTTTCCGACCTTTCTGGAAACCTCGGACTTTCCAAAACCTTTGGATTTTCGGAATTTCTTGGACTTCCGAAATCCTCAAATTTTCAGGACCCTCGGACTTTCCAAAAACCTTGGACTCTCCAAATTTTAACTCTTTATTGAGTTTTCCCTTCTTGCCATGATTGTTTTTATCTTGGTATTTTTAGCATATATGGCCTTTTGTGCCATTCCAACCCTTTTAGCATACTTGGTCTTTTGGCACCAATGTTTCAGCTCAATTTCAGATTTCCAGATTTTCCAACCTCTTCGAACTTTTGGAAACTTCGGATTCTGAAAATGCCATCACCCGGCCCTTCTCCGAATACCTTTCTGCCTTCAATATGGTCATCCACTTCTGTCCCGGCCGCCTTGGTGGAAAACCTGATGCTATGACTAGACGATGGGACGTCTATCCTAAAGAGGGGAGTAGCGACTACGCCACAGTTAATCTGGATAATTTCAAGCCTATGTTTTCATCCAAACAACTGTCCGAGTTAATCCGAGCTACTTACCTTATACATCCAGTCATGTGCAGTGTTATCCTTATGGACACCGAAAATTACATCAAGATATACTATCGGCAATTCCATTAGACCCAGTCACCAAAGCACACCTCAATAACCCGTCCGACCCCGATCATTCCCGATGGTCACTCGACCCGCAAGGTTTCATTAAACTTGACAATTGCATATATGTTCTGGACTCCGACACTCTCCGACTTCGAGTTTTACAGCATAAAACATGACCACCAGTTCTCGGGACATTTCAGTATCAATTTACCATCGGACCTATCCGAAGAGAAAATACATGGCCCGGTCTCCGAGATTTTGTCAAGCATTATTGTAAATCATGCACCAACTGTGCACGTTCCAAATCAAGACGTCACAAACCATATGGCCTACTCAAACAATACCGGAAAAACCCTGGAATTCAATGTTAATGGATTTCATCGAACACCTACCGGCATCCAATGGCCATACCACAATTCTCGTTGTTGTGGATCGGCTTACCAAGCAAAGTATTTTCATTCCAACTTATGATACAGTAACATCCATACAGTTGGCCGAATTGTTCAACACTCATGTATTCTCCAAGCATGGCATTTCCGTTGCATGTCACTTCCGATCGCAGATCCAAGTTCATCTCTCACTTTTTTAGGTCACTTGGAAAAGCACTTGACATGAAACTCCATTTCATTTCCAGCTACCACCCGGAAAGCGATGACCAAACCAAATGCATTAATTAAACACTGGAACAGTACATCTGAGTCTATTGCAACTATCAACAAGACAATTGGAAATCACTTCTACCGCTTGCCGAATTCACATATAACAACACCCCAAATGCTACTACCGGCATTTCGCCTTTCTTCGCAAATAAAGGCTACAACCCAAATATCACTATCCATCTGGAACGCGATCTCACTTCAACCCGTGCTCAGGACTTTGTCACAAACCTCAATGAGCTACACCAAGAACTTCGAAAGAACATCACATCGGCCCATGAACATTACCAACACTCCACAGACAAAAATCGGCTGCCACCCCCTGAACTCAAGATCGGTGACCGAGTATTTGTCAAAGCCGAGTTCTTCCGAATGACTAGGCCATCCAAAAAGCTCGCCAATAAGTACTTAGGACCTTTTTGAAATTATAGCACAAGCAGGCACGCTCTCTTGAATGTTTCAGCTCCCCGAGAATATGCGTGCAGTACACCTAGTACAACCTTCGCCTCCACCCATGGTTATTGATGGGGAACCCAAATTTGAGATATCGGAAATCCTAGATTCAAAGATGGATAATCACCGACGTACCTGCAAACTACTCTATTTGGTCAAGTGGACAGGTTACGAAGGTACCGATGAATAAGTATCCTGGATTCTTGCCACAGAACTCGGAAACACATCGGACATTATCAAAGACTTCCATCAAGCATATCCGAACATATCCGGACCCCTATCATCTACAGCATCCCGACATTTTCCGACACCCATATTTGTGTATCCTGTTCTCTTTTCCTTCACTTCCTCCTCGGCCCTCTCAGTGGCTGCCAGCAACTCGGCATTCCCTGTTTGCCCCCAGTTAACACTCCGGCCCCTCATAGGCAATTTCCAGTCCATTCGGACACCTTCCAGCCTTTCCGGCACCTTTCTGTCCTACTGGTTAGCATTTATTCTCGCACTGCCTTGCACCCTCTGCATTTTGGCATCTTTGGACTTTTGTCACCCCTGTCCCCCTTGCCCTGTTTTGTCTGCTCCCACATTTTCAGTGTGCTCGGATCCCTCGGAACTTCTGGACTCTGTCCTGGACCTTTTCGGACTTTCAGACCTTATTGGATTTTCGGAATTTTTAGGTTTCCGGACCTTTTCGAGGTTTGAACTTACATTCAAGTATCCAAATATGACCATGGTCTCGTCCTGACCTTCCTCTCGATCTTGACTTTCCGAATCCTCTCCGAATCCTTTCTGAATCCTTTCCGAACTTTTCCGAACCTTTTCTGAACCCTTTCCAGCACCTTGCCAAATCCCATCCCCTTCCGACCTTCCTGCCTTCACCTTATTCTTCAGCACTTTTCGGCCTCCTTGGGATTTCGGCCAAATGGGGGGATACTATTACGACTGTGTCGTAACCCATGTCGCAACCTGATGGTCTCCGAGAATACTACAGTCTATCAATGTTCGAAGTTATTGATCAAGTCATCATTTCGGCAACCTTCAGAACACCGACACTGACGTATACCTTCATGGCAATCAAACCTCATTTACGCCCCTGTCAAAATATACTCTACCATCTGGTTATGCTTTGATACGTCCCCTTTCATTATGATGATCCGTTTTACTCTATGTTTCACATATGCCCATATATACCTGTAGCCCGTGGACTATTCCCTTTTCTCGTAATCCCGCTCTCGGCTAAATCTCGGCTTCCGAACTTATCGTAACTTTCCGGTTCCTAGTCAAGCTTATTTGTCAATGCCGTTTTCTGCTCTTCCCTTAGTTAGTAGTTTCTAGATGCCGATAACTCGTATATAAGACCCATTGTAATGTAACTACTGGACAATCAGAATATCAACTTAGAATATCGACTTAGAATATCGACTTAGATCGACTTAGATACCCTCTAATTTCCGACTCCATTATCTATTCACGACCACCACATTCCAACTCCATCCGATTTACGATTCAACCTACATTTACGACTTCAACCTCTAATCTCCAACTCTCAGTCCCCGACACTCTCAGTCTCCAACTCTCAGTCTCCGACTGTCTCAATCTCCGACTGTCTCAATCTCCGACTGTCTCAGTCTCCGACTGTCTCAGTCTCCGACTGTCTCAGTCTCCGACTGTCTCAGTCTCCGACTGTCTCAGTCTCCGACTGTCTCAGTCTCCGACTGTCTCAGTCTCCGACTGTCTCAGTCTCCGACTCTCAGTCTCCAACTGTCTCAGTCTCCAACTCTCAGTCTCCAACTCTCTCAGTCTCCGACTCTCTCAGTCTCTGACTCTCTCAGTCTCTGACTCTCTCAGTCTCTGACTCTCTCAGTCTCCGACTCTTGGTCTCCGACCCCTCAACCCAACCCTCAACTTATCCTTCGGTTTCCGATCGGTAGTTTACCGAGAGGTTTACTTGACAGGACTAGTTTTCGCCTGCCCGAAATTTAAGGACACCTGACAGTAACTTGCGAGGGCGCAGCACATAAGCTGAAGCCAAGTCCTTCCGTTCGGTCCCCGTCAGTCTGCCGACATCCGTCAGTTTCTGCTCTTAACACTGTGTTCCTGAAAGGTCTAGCCCATGGCAGGTCTAGAAAGTGTCCAGGAATGCTTCAAGTAGGTAGGCGAGTCCGGAGGAAAAAGAAAAAATCACGAAATTGACTGAGTTCAGTACAATTGTGATGATGGACCCAAATACAGCACTGAGGTTGGGTCGCATAGTTCTGTCCAGACGTATCTGACCTAGGTGTTGCCCTGCGAGTTATTGAACCTTTTGTAGCTAGTCGACTGTCAATGAAGGTAAAGTGGAGGGGTGGAGAGGAAAGGGTGGATTTGACTGTGAGCAATGAGCGTATTTTGTAGGCATCGAAGATGCTAAGAGCACCAGGTGGAGGTGAAATCGAAGATCTGTCGCCCATGGATACCTTGTTGAAAAACGTTGCACGCTGTAAGTTGTGAAGGTCAGAAAGGCAAAGCTTCGACTATTTCAGTGCGAAGCTTTATCCTTGAGGAAAGACCTTGTTGAACAGTGTGTGCTGAACCTGTAAGTTGAAAGGCTTAGAAGAACAGAGCTTCGACTATTTCAGTACGAAGCTTTAGCAGAGGGAAAGGCTAAGAGTAGAAGGTGGTATGAAGGCTTCGTTGTGAGGTGACACGGCCTTGTGTCCACATGTGTCCACAAGCTTTGGAAGTCAGTCCCTTAGTCTGTTTCGTGTTACTGTCGACCTCATATCCTCATTGTTTGAAAGGACTGGGTAAGGTAAGTCCTAGCACTGACATGTATTGTTCCAGTCGCCTTTCGAACCCTAGCATGCACTATGCACCCGCACAGTGCACTCATGCAGCACGATGTGCTTTCGCACCCCGGATGGTGAGTTCTCAACAGCAGTATCCTCATTGTCTGCCCTGCTTTTCCAGCTATCCCCAATACCTCCAAACAATACGTCTGAACTGACCATGATGGCATGGTTGCGCGCACTCATGCAGCGCAGTCGCATACTTGTGTACCTGCACGGTGCACTTGCGCACCCGTGCAGTCCACTTGCATGCACTTGTGCAGCGCCGTCATGTGTACTCGTGCAGCGCCATTGCGCACACTTGTGTGTACTCGTGCAGCGTGGTTGCGTGCACTTGTGCAGCGCCGTTGTGTGCACTCGTGCAGCGCCGTTGCGCACTCATGCAGTGCGGTTGCGCACACTTGTGCAGCACCGTTGTGCGCACTTGTAGTGTGGTTGCGCGCTCTCAAACCGCGCCCACGCACCACACCTGCACACCCGCGCACTCGTGCACCCACGTCTTCACACCACGCCCATGCGCCGCACCTGCGCACCCGCGCATTCGCGCCTTCAAACCACGCCAACGCGCCGCACCTGCACACCCGCGCATTCGCGCCTTCAAACCACGCCAACGCGCCGCACCTGCGCACCCACGCATTCACGTCTTCAAACCACGCCCACGCGCCGCACCTGCGCACCCGCGCATTCGCGCCTTCAAACCACGCCAACGCGCACGCTCCACGTCCACGCGCCTCCACGCCCTGCGCGAACGCTCCCCGTCCACACGCCTCCACACACCGCGTGCACGCTCCACATCCACACGCTGCACGAACGTTCCCCGTCCACACGCCTCCATGCACCGCGCGAACGCTCCTCGTCCACACCCCACGCACGTGCACCACAATCTACGCCCCATGCGCGTGCACCACGTCCATGCGCCATGCGCACTCACCCCATCCACGCGTCGTGCGCACTCGCCCCATCCACACGTCGCGTGCACTCGCTCCATCCACGCGTCGCGCGCACCACATCTACACCCCACACACACACTCCACGTCCACGCACATGGACCGCACTTGCGTAGTCGTGCCGTGGCGCACTTGCGTAGTCGCACCGTGGCGCACTTGCATATTCGCACCATGGCGCACTTGCGTATTCGCGCCGTCACGCACTCGTGCAGTCACACCATTGCGCTGTCATGCAGTCGCACCGTGGCATACCCGCGCGGCGTCCTTGTGTGCCCGCACATCGTACTCGCGCACCTGCACAGCGTGCTTGCGCACCATGCGACTCGTTTGCACACCTGCGCAGCTATGTGCTCATGCACTGCACCCGGCTCTCGACCATTTCCTTGGCGAGACTGGTGACACAGTCATTTGCACACTGCCACACCTGCATCCATGTGCCACACCCCACTTCCACACGCCACACCCATACGCTTGCACCTACGCAGCTACATGCTCATGCACTGCACCCAGCTCTCGACTGTTCCATCGGTGAGACTGGTGATGCAGATGTTAGCATGCTCTTGCAGGCCATAGGTGACGATCCCATATGTGCCCTCTCCTATACCCCCTATACTGCCCCCCTGTTGCAATATCATTGTTCCAGAATGGTCTTGCAACATAACGATTGTCCCCCATGTGACGTAATTTTTGAGGGAGCGTCCTGGGTCGAACGGAAATGTATCTGTCCTTGGCTTGGTCTGTCGAGGGGTATCCTTCGCGGTGTGTCCATGATTGCCTTCCCTTCGCAGAAACTTTGTCAGCGCCCTCCATTCTGGAATTAGGGGCTTATGTCGATGAATTCTCAGTGATGTCTGCATGGGAAGGCTTTTGGCTGGTGAGTCCTGTCCTGGGCCTTTTCTATCGTCAAAACCATAATCTGATTTCTGCTCCCCAGTTTCCAAGCCTTTACTGCAGTCCCAATCGTTCGAGTTATTGGACAACTTATTGGAGGGTCCACTTGGCGGAATAAATGGGATAGGATGGGTAGGTGATGGATGGCGAGATTCGTCAGGACACTGCGAATCTTGACCTGAGGATGATGGGGGACTGGAGATGACTTTGACTGTGATCTTTTCTGCAGACACATTCGAGAAAGACAACTGTCCTTTTTTGGCAGTTGATCTGGCATAGATTCCAGGACATTCTTCATGAAAGGGACCAGAGGGTGTTTGTGTTGGCTCATCAAACCCATTGAGCAATTCCGCCATCATCTTGTTACATCTCTCCAGGTTGCGCATCAATCTTGACCTGAGAGTGAAGTAGGCGAAACACACATTCGAGGGTTTACCGTATATGGATTCCTTCAACATTTGAATGTATCTGAAATCCATATCGACCCTTGGCATGATGTGGTTCCCTCCGAGCAATACATGCATAATCTGTAGCAGATCATCATGTACACAAAGCAAATCGGAGAGCAGAATGAACAGTTCCATCTTGATACCCGCTATTCCCTTTTCTCGGAAGAATATCACTTCGTTCGACCACTTCGGGATCAACTTTGTTACCTCGTCGAGAGTTCCAGGCTGAGTGAATAAATCGTGTGCTGATATGATGCCATGATACCGACCTAGCCAAACTGCTACTGTTGCAGGCATGGATGGGTATCTAGTCCTGTAATCCTTCGTGGCAGCAATGACCTTATCCCTTGAAACTCGAGAAGCATAATAGGAGCTCCACTTCACATTGACAGGCTCCGAATAAAGTAATTGACCATGATGCTCAAGCATAACTTGTCTCGGTGGGAAGACCAGTGTATCCTTCATGAAGATGCGAGCATTTTGCCTTTCCAAGGGACTCGACTGCTCGAAGTTCGAGTTACCTTCCATTTGACCAGATTCGCAACACTCAGCGTGCGAGAAGTTCCAGACAGCGTTTTGCGAAGTTGCAAATGTTGACACTTCGCAGCTGTGTAGTTAGAATTTCGTATTGAATATAAAAAGAGATTTTCTTTGTAGGGAAAGAACGGTCCGGCTGGGATCACCACTGTGAAGAGTGGCAGAAGTTCAGACCGTTCTATATACGAAGAAATGAGTAGAAAGGAAGGATATTGACCTATTCGGTGCAATATAAGAGAAAGTGAGAGAAAGAGCACGAGATGACGAAGGAGTCAACGAGTGCAATGGTTTGAGTGGAGGCCTCGACTATTACAGTTCGAGGCCAGAAGTGTTTAGTAGTTCAGATATTGCTACTTATGTAGTAGCTGACACGTTACCCTGATCACCGCTCGTAGTAGACCTAGTTTGTGTCTTACGAGTGGTGGTTCTTGGGTTAAAGTGTGTCTGAGTTCTAATTGGTGCTGAGTGCACCCACAAGTATACACAATGCTTCGAACTAATGAAATATGCAATATTCGAAGAATATGAAAGATAGAAAATTATGAATAGAATATGTAAAATATAAATAAAATAAAAGGAGTATTTTACCACAATGAATACTGTGGTAAAAGCATACTCCTCACAGTCGAGTTGTATGCGTGAACAACTACCTCAATCCACTGGGACCAGCTTTCCTTAGGAGAGGCACAATAGGCTCGAAGCATCTATTCTATGGTCGCATTCATATTCTCCGTTTGCCCATCCGTTTGAGGATGATGAGCCGAAGATACCGCAAGGGTGGTACCATAGATCTTACAGACTTCCCGCCAAAACCTGCAGGTCCATCTCTTATCCTGGTCACAGATTATTCGAGAGGGCAGTCTGAAGGGGCTTGCTACCTGTTTGACAAATATTCGTGCGAATCCTTCAGCCGTAAGGTTCGAAAAGGTAGGTATTGTAATAGCATAACGCGTCAATTTATCAACGGCAACGAAGACTGTGGAATACGAATCCTTTCCTGAATCGGGTAGTCCAGTGATTAAGTCTATAGAAACTACCTCAAATGGCCTAAAAGGTACGTCAGCTGGTCTGAGGGCTCCTTGACGAGCGGTGCGATCGACTTTGGTTTTTTGGCAGATATTGCAGGTACGCGCGTACGACACGCAATCTTGTAGCATTCTCGGCCAAAAGAACTGGCCTTTCATCAGGTTGAACAACCGCTGGCCTCCGGCGTGTGCTCCCTCAAAAGGGTTCTCATGCACCAACCTTAGAATCGAGTTAATCATGGTTCTGGGTACACAGACTCGACTTTTCCAGTCCGAGTCGCGAAAGTACAGGAGTCGGTTTGCTCCCACGAAGTAGTGAGAAGGAGTAACAACCGCGTTGGGTGAAGGGGTATCTAAAGCGTAGAGATTCCTGAAAACCAGGTCCTTTGAATAACCCTCTAGAAATTTCTTTATATATCCCTCCTCGATGCTGATTAGTAGCTGAGGATGACGCAATGCGAAGTCAGACTCGTCTTCCTGGTCGTTCCTTATTGCATTATGAGTATCCCATTCTGACCGTCGGACCTTTTGAGTTACTCCGAAAGGCTCCATAGAATCGAGTATGGTAGAGAAGACCGCTTTCTTAGCGGGTTCGTCCTTCCATAGTTTTTCCTCAGTACTCTTGTCCAGAGAGGTCGAGGTGATAGCCTGCAAATCATCTCTAATAGGGCTCACGAAGGCTGGTACCCGAGGGAGTCTGGACAGTGGATCCATGTTGCTGTGAACTCTCCCTGCTCGATGCAAAATCTCGAGACCTGGAAATGCAGCATATATCACCCCCCATGCGGCTAGTCGACGATTAGTGTTCTCGTAAGATCTAGCCCATTGCAGAGCTGCATGGTCCGTAATGAGCAGGACATGTTCACCTTCAATGAAAGGTTGAAAGTGGACTAGTCCCTCCTTTGCTGCTAATGCTTCCCGTTCAGTAGCAGAATAGTTATGCTCAGCGCTTTTCAGCGTGCGACTCCAATATGCAATGACTCGTTCAACAGTAACTTCGGTCGCCTCAAAAGTGGATCCCCACGAATCCGACCACTCAATCTTGGGCTGTTTGGTTTTGTACCGATGAACAAAGGATGGCACGTCCTGTGCACGGTCAAAAGCCAATTTGGCTTGGGCATAGATTTTAGTGTCCACTAAATCTCCTAAAGCCATCTTCTGGACTTGTTGGAGGAAACAACCCAAGGCAAAATCCGAAGCGTCCATATACAATCGGTAGGGCATCCCACTAACTGGATGTCCCAGCACTGGAGCTGATCCTAATGTGGTTTTAACATCCTCATAAGCTCGGACATGTTCAGCAGTCCACGTCCAAGGTGTTCCCTTTTTTAGGAGCGAGAATAAAGGGGACACCATCCATGAATAAAATGGTATATATGCTGAAACGTAAAGGACCATTCCAAGGAACCGTTGTAGATCAGAAACCTTAGTGGGTGGGGCCAATTCCAATATAGCGCGAACTTTTTCTTGGTGGGTTGAAAAACCCAGCCTAGATACTTTATGACCCAATAACAATATCGAATTATATCCGATAAAACATTTCTTGGGAGAGAGTGATACCGGCCGAAGCGATAGCGCCAAGCACCTGATTCAGGTGAAGCAAATGATCATCCCAGTTCTTAGAGAATATGACTATGTCATTGATGTAGACTAAACAAAAAATCCACAAGTAGGGTGCTAAAACTGTTTGCATGACGCGCTGAAATGTGGAGGGGCCGTTTCTGAGCCCAAATGGCATCCTTTTAAATTGCCACAGCCCTCTATGGGATCTAAAGGCTGTTTTGGGCTTATCGTCCTCCAACATTTCCAATTGAGTAAACCCAGCTAGCGCATCGAAAGAAGAAAGAACATTTGACCCCGACAGCACCTGCATAATCTCCGATTGACGTGGTAAAGGGAATTCGTCTGGAACAGTGAGATGGTTAAGTTTCCGATAGTCGATGACCACCCGCAGTTTACCATTGCGATATACTACAAAGGCTGGCACTCCCCAGGGGCTTTTAGATGGCTCAATGACACCCTGTTCGAACCAGGTATCCATTTGCTCGTCTATAACTCTCCTATTGGCAGGGGACGAAGGGAACATAGGCATGGATATGGGCTGGGTGCCCTCTTTCAAGGGGACAGGGACTCTACATTCCACTTGCCCTAACCGTCCGTCAACTCCGAAAGCCTTAACGTTCTCAGTCAAAACTGATCTGAGACATGGCAGGACCTCCGTTGGTATATCCGGTCCCAAATTGACTAACTTGTGAAGATCCTCTGAGGCAAATTTCTCATTATCAGCCACTGCAGCCGTCTTAGGACCAGGCGGTTCGAAATCGTCTGCAATCTCTGGTTCAACAGGTGGTTTAGGCCTTTCTGAGGCGACTTGACGGTCCTCCTCAAGTTGAGAAAGACTTTCGATAAGGTGTGCGATCTTGGTCGCGCCTGCTACCATTAAACCTTTCTCCTCGAGTGACCTGGGCTTGTGAGCCCAACGAGCGGGGTTATGAATTATCCCTATTGTCTCCCCTCGTCGGATAGTCTTAGGGGTTAACGATGGATTGGCTAAAGGTACTGCCGCACTATTCCTTGAAATTGCTGTGATTGGTGTGGCTAATATAGAACCGTCCTCGTTTTGCAGTACAATTCCTTCAACAATCCATTCCTCGCCCTTTAGATCTTCAACAAAAATAGGCACTAGTCTGGCTGACTCTGGATCGATAGTGCAATCCTCCAAGGCTCACGCGACTCTTTCAGTACGCACACCTTTATCGGGGAGAGAGGTGAGTTTGGAAGACTCCTTCTCATGCTTCCCGAAAGGGGCCTTATTGACGGTGAAGGTCAAAGGTTGAGATTCCTTAGAAGAACTGGCTGGAATAAAACCCTGCCGTCCCAGGAGAATGAGTCTAGATCCCAACGGCTGATCTCTTAGAGTACCAATTTCATAATTAATATGGAAGTCTTCTCCTAAAAGAATCGGCACCGTCATTCCTCTAACGACATAAGTTTCTGCCGCGAACTTCAGTAACGCTCCACTGTCGTCCTCCAGGTAAATGGGAATATTAACATATCCGATAACTTTAGCGTTACCTGTGAGCTGGATTAGACGTAACTTGAGTCCTTGTTTCAACTTATATATGCCCTGCAGCTCCTTGTAGAATTCCTCCGATATAAGGGAAAGATCTGCTCCCGTGTCCATTCGAATTTTAACGTGTTCGGGTGAATTGGGAGTTCCTACATGACCGAAAACATGGAGCGCTGCAACTCCTATGCTAGAATAACCACTGGGAGGATCCCATTTTCGATCAAGGATCGTAGTATCCTCCTTCATCAGACGACTGGGACGAGGGTATTGGATTCGAGGCCTCTTACTTTCCTTGTGCAGGGACAAGATTACGTTCCTGCGTTCACTTCGGCAAGGAACATGCTTCGAAGGGGAATCCAATACTGGATCATCGTCGCCGTCCTCCGAATCCGAGTTCTCGTACGGTAGTAAATCGGGGGGGTTCCCGGTATCAAACGGGAACGTGTCAACATCAGCTCCAGGCGAACAGAGCGAATTCGAATTGATTTGTTCGTGAGAATCTCCAGTCTGACAGTAGTCCTCGGTCAGGCCTTCAAGGTCCTGCCGATGAGCACTTAGCCGGTCTCCTTTTTCGAAGAAATCTGCGGCGAGTATGGATATGTAAGCTTCAGACAGAAGAGCTTCACCAGTCGTTCGATTTTCCTCCCTCACTAATTTGTCTTCGACATGGGGCGAATAAATGGAAACAAAGTCAATTCGTCATCAGAGTTATTTACTTGTCCTTGTATAGATAGTCCATGAACCGCTTCATATAACCTTTGCTCCTCAGCTTCCTCCGACATATCCTGTGCGGAGCATTTGTTGATAGAGACATAATGAGACATTTTGCCAGCTTGAGGGCAGTCTATCTTAAAATGCTCCGGACTTCCGCATATCCAACATTCCTTGGTGGGTTTGACCGAACTCCTCTTGTTACTCCTCTCGAAGAACATTTTTCCGTGACGCTTTCCCTGTTTTGGATCAGCGGCATCTGGAACGGTCCTTCTCGTCGAGCCTCTCTCGTTAGTCTCACTAACGAGAATATGGTTAGGTGAAGAGGAGTCGCCGGTGACTCTAAAATCCAATTCTTGACCCTCCGATAACATTACACGCGGTTTCTGGAACCTGTAGTGTTCCCAGTGTGTTTGGACCCAAGCGTTAATCAGAGCTTCTTGCAGGTTATTAGCATAAGTCTGTAAACTCATTATATTATCGATGGGTTGTCCTTGAAGAAGGTAGAGCCATTCCCTAGGCAGTGTGAGAATGAGTCTGCGTGTCTCATCCCCTCTGTCCTGGTGGAACCCGTACAGGAAACGATAAAGTTTAACTCTCCGTTGGATATAGTGGACGGGTGTCTCACAATCGTGACCAGCCTGTCGAAATTTCATAGCTTCCCATTCTAAGGCTAAGGATTCACGCCAACGAGTTCCAAGCAATCCTTTGACGATACCCCAAAGAAACGACCCATGAGATTGACTGAATTCAGTACGATGCTCACAGTCTAAGGTGCTCCACCAGACCTTAGCATGCCCCTTGAGTCGTCTTGGCAGAGCAACTCCTAAGATCGCACTCATAGAGTCTGATATCTCCACGAGACTCATGATGTCCATGATATAGTCCAGGGCTTCGGATTGAGCTCCATCGTATTCAGGGAGATCAGACCATTTGATCTTAAGGTCGTTGGTGTTAAGAGTGACCTTCTTGTCCTTAGGTAAGTCATCAATAAGCGCGCTAGCTCGAGACCGCATCAGAGTTCGAAAAGGGGTATTAGGCACTCCATTGTGGCGCTCCCCACGTCCTGAGTTCCCTCCCCGGTCTGAAGTATTCGAACTCCCAGATGAATCGCTAGGGGGTCCTCCTGATGGCAAGAAAGGGTTTGAAGCGATCGGTAGAGAATGGTGGGGACCGTCTGGATTAAGCGATCCTCGACCAGCAACTGGGCCAGCTATGCCCTCAGTGAATGCTGTGGAGAAGGACGGTCGACCCTTGTTGGCGACTGATCGGTTTCTGAGAGTGGTCACTTCATTCCTGAAGTTAGGGCTGTTGGAGACTCCCTCAAATGCGATGCGAGAGCGATGATCACCCTGGAGAGACGTTAGGCCTGGTTCCATCACGATTTGTCTCTCGATCTCCATCGCATTCAGAAGTCGACACGGCTGGGGTTGATGGAAGGGAGCGCAGACCTCAATCCTCTTCTCCTGAAGGCGTTCTATCACTTGCGTCCTCAAGTCCAGTGCAAAATCCTCCAATATTACAGGACAGTTGAGAGAATGCAGAAAACGAGTATCAGGGGACCCGTTTAAGTTGTGAACGAACGAATTGGTCGTGGAGATAGGCGAATCAGGGACCTGGATCGAGTCGTTATAGGGGAGGAGTACCTCTAAAACCATCTTATCAAGTCTTCTTTGGTTTCGCTTCAACTGACCTCTTAAAGTGAGGTATGCCAGCGATAGATTTGGCGTGACTCCATTGAGAGACTCCTCCAACATGCGGATGTACATGTACTGGTAGTCAACCTTAGGCACAACATGATCTCCCCCAAGCAGGACATGCAGGATCTGCAACACATCATCATGCGTACGAAGTGCTTCAAGGAACAGAGAAAACACCTCCTGCTTGAGAATTCTTCTTCCTCCTTCCATAGTAGTCGTCACCTCGTTCGACCATTCAGGAATCGATTGGGTCAAATCCTCAAGGTTCCCTGGTCGCGTGAATAAATCCCCCGCCGATAAAATCGCTTGATAATGCCCTAACCAGACTGCTACAGTCTCCGGTAGAATAGGGTAATCCGTACTGTACTCCTCCACGAAGGGGGTAACCTGATCCTCGGGGATTCGATCGGTGTAGTACATATCCCATTTGCAATCGATGGGCTGGGCGTAAACCATCTGACCTCCGAGGAACTGCTTAAGGATGACCTGTCTCGGAGGGCATCTGAGAACGGGCGTGGGTGCTCGATTAGACTCAACGTTAACTCCAGGGGTGTCCAACTGCTCGAGTAATGAGCGTTCCTCAGGTGGATCGGGGGGAATGTTCATTGACGATCCAGCTACTACTCCGGGGGAATCCTCTGGAGGAGGTGATCCTGGAGGAAGCTGGGGAATGTTCGTAGACGATCCAGCTACTACTCCAGGGGAATCTGTTACGACCGTGTCGTAACCCATGTCGCAACCCGATGGTCTCTGAGAATACTACAGTCTATCGATGTTCCAAGTTATTGATCAAGTCATCATTTCGGCAACCTTCGGAATACCGACACTGACGTATACCTTCACGGCGATCAAACCTCGTTTACGCCCCTGTCAAATATACTCGTACCATCTGGTTATGCTTTGATACGTCCCCTTTCATTATGATGATCTGTTTTACTCTATGTTTCACATATGCCCATATATACTTGTAGCCCGTGGACTATTCCCTTTTCTCGTAACCCCGCTCTCGGCTAAATCTCGGCTTCCGATCTTATCGTAACCGTCCGGTTCCTAGTCAAGCTTATTTGTCAATGCCGTTTTCCGCTCTTCCCTTAGTTAGTAGTTTCTAGACACCGATAACTTGTATATAAGACCCGCTGTAATGTAACTACTAGACAATCAGAATATCGACTTAGATCGACTTAGATACCCTCTAATTTCCGACTCCATTATCTATTCACGACCACCACATTCCGACTCCATCCGATTTACGATTCAACCTACATTTATGACTTCAACCTCTAATCTCCAACTCTCAGTCTCCGACTCTCTCAGTCTCCGACTCTCTCAGTCTCTGACACTCTCGGTCTCCGACTCTCTCAGTCTCTGACTCTCTCAGCCTCCGACTCTTGGTCTCCGACCCCTCAACCCAACCCTCAACTTATCCTTCGGTTTCCGATCAGTAGTTTACCGAGAGGTTTACTTGACAGGACTAGTTTTCGCCTGCCCGAAATTTAAGGACACCTGACGGTAACTTGCGAGGGCACAGCACATAAGCTGAAGCCAAGTCCTTCCATTCAGTCCCTGTCGGTCTGCCGACATCCGTCAGTTTCTGCTCTTAACAGAATCCTCTGGAGGAGCTGATCCTTGAAAAGTTGACGAAGACTTCCTCAGGGTGACGTTACGGGGTGGTTCTAGGTTAAAAGATTTTTGATGAGGCATGGAGCTACCCGGTGTTGATGAAGGCCTAGATGTTTGATTCTTGCCCGTAGTCATTCGCGTGTTCAGGTCTTAGTAGTCAAATAATAAGTTTTTCCTCGTAGGAAAAGAACGGTCTGGCTCGGATCACCACTGTGAAGAGTCGATAGATCCTGACCGTTCGATATACGAAGAATAGTGTCTATTCAACTACTATTAGCAGATATTGACCGTACAGTACAATACCGTAGATTACCAGACAAGCTGTGCTAGTAAGAAGACACGCTATGCGTCACAAGAGCAACTGTACAGTTGCTCTTGATGGCTAGAATGAACAAATGAAAGAGTTGACCTTCACGGTACAACCCGTAGCTAGATGTAGAATAGATAATCAACGCGAAGCTGAATATCTAGAGTAAAGAAATAATAGCGCGAGTCGACTATAATGTCGACTAGCGCAAAGACCTTAGATTGGAACTCGACCTTCACGGTTCGAGTCCAAAGTACGTTAGTATGCAAGAGAATACTACTTTTAAGGGTAGTTGAAACGTTACCCTTGACACCTCTCGCTATTCGACATCTGGGTCATTTACGAGGTGGTGTCTGCTGGGTAAAAGTTGTCTGTCTCTTTTGGCGCTGAGAGTGCCCATACGTATACACAAAGCTTCGAACTACAAAATCAAGGTGTGCTCGAAATATAGAAAGAATATAAAGAAAGAAAATAAAAGGTAAATAATAAAGTACTATAATCCAGTTATTATTCCTTAGTCCAGGTATGCATATATGCATACCCTTTACACTGAGGTTGATGAAAGGGAGCACAGACCTCAATCCTCTTTTCTTGGAGGCATTCTATCACCTGCGTCCTCAAGTCCAGCGGAAAGTCCTCCAATATCACAGGACGGTTGAGAGAACATAGGAAACGAGTATCTGGAGACCCATTTAGGTTGCGAACGAACGAATTGGTCGTGGAGATAGGCGAATCGGGGACCTGAATCGAGTCATTATAAGGGAGGAGTACCTCTAAAACCATCTTATCAAGTCTTCTTTGATTTCGCTTAGCCGACCCCTTAAGGTGAAATATGCGAATGGCAGATTTGGCATGACTCCATTGAGAGACTCCTCCAACATGCGGATGTACATGTACTGGTAGTCAACCTTAGGCACGACATGATCTCCGCCGAACAGGACGTGCAGGATCTGCAACACATCATCATGCGTACGAAGTGCTTCAAGGAATAGAGAAAACACCTCCCACTTGAGAACCCTTCTTCATCCTTCCGCAGCGGTAGTCACCTCGTTCGACCATTCAGGAATCGATCAGGTCAAGTCCTCAAGGTTCCCTGGTTGTGTGAATAAATCTCGCGCCAATAAGATCGCCTGGTAACGACCTAACCAAACTGCTACAGTCACTGGTAAAATGGGATAATCCGTATTGTACTCCTCTACAAAGGGAGTAACCAGATCCTCGGAGATTCGATCGGTGTAATACATATCCCATTGTAAGTCGATGGGCTGAGCATAAATTATATGACCTCCGAGGAACTGCTTGAGAATAACTTGTCTCGGAGGGAACTTGAGAATGGGCGTGGGTGCTCGACCAGGCTCAACATCGACTCCAGGGGCGTTCAACTGCCTGGGTGATGAGCGTTCTTCAGGTGGGTCGGGTGGAATGTTTGTTGACAATTCTGCTACTACTCCGGAAGGATCCTCCAGAGGAGTTGATCCTTGGAGAGTCAATGAAGACTTCCTCAAGGTGACATTATGGGGTGGTTCCAAATTAGCGGATTTCTGACGAGGCATGGAGCTACTCAGAGCTGATGAAGACCTAGGTGTTTGGTTCTTGCCTGTAGTCATTCGCGTGTTTGGGTTTTAGTAGTCCAATAATAAGATCTTTCTTCGTAGGAAAAGAACGGTCCGGCCCGGATCACCACTGTGAAGAGTCGATAGATTCTGACCGTTCAATATACGAAGTATAGTGTTTATTCAACTACTATTAGCAGGTATTGACCATTCAGTGCAATATCATAGATTGCTAGACTGACAGTACTAGCAAGGAGACACGCTACGCATCACAAGAGCAACTATACAGTTGCTCTTGACGGCTAGAATGAGAGAATGAAAGAGTTGACCTTTACGGTACCACTCGCAGCTAGATGTAAAGTAGATAATCAACGAGAGGTTGGATACCTAAAGTAAAGAGATAGTAGCGCAAGTCAACTATAGTGTCGAGGAGCGCAAAGACCTTAGAGTGAAACTCGACCTTTGCGGTTCGAGTTCAAAGTCTGTTAGTATGCGAGAAAACGCTACCTTTATAGGTAACTGAGACGTTACCCTTGACACCTCTCGCTATTCGACGTCTGGGTCGTTTACAAGGTGGTGTCAGGGGACAATCCTAAGTTTTCCATTTTCTCTGACTCTCCTTAATATAGTTCATAAGTAAAGACTGAGAGGGGCACCTTGTTGTTATCACATTTTCAAACTCAGCTGCACCTTTAGTTAGTCACCCGCTAGCTGAGGATTCCTTAGACTTTTCTCTTCGGATTTCCTCTGCTAGGTAAGTAATATTGTATTCTACATGTATGTAATTAGATAGGTATAAACTCACTTCGGATTTCCTCTGCTAGGACCCCAACTCAGTCATAATGCGAGTTAGTGCAGTCTAGAGAGTCGCACTTACAGAAGAAAAGTCTCACATCGAGTGACTGAAATTACCGCCGCTATTTTTCGAACCATATTCAAGATTGCAAGTTCAAACGTTTATACAGATCTAATCGACTTCGAATTTATGCGCGGTTCCCTTCCCTCATTTTTACCATCATGTCGGCTTCTATAACTGATCCTCACCAGGTGCTGGAACAGCACAGTAACGAGATTCGCGAACTCCAAGCCTCCCAGAAGCAAAACACGGACTTGCTGCAGCAAATCCTCCAGCAACTTACTGTACAGTCGCAACCACCAGCAAATCCTCCACAGCCGACAGCATTACCTACGTCAATTCCTTCTGCCGCTTCGATGAACTCAGGTCCGAAGGTCCCACTCCCGAATGCGTATGACGGCGAGCGATCCGGCGGACGCACCTTTTACAATTCGTGTCTGTTATACATTAGCATGAACGGGTCGAAATTCCAAATGGATGAGACGAAGGTACAGTGGGTGGTGTCGTTCATGAAAACCGGCCGAGCCGCCCTTTTTGCGAACCGGCTCATGAAGTCGTGGAGTCAAGGAGAGACAGTGCCTTTGTGGGAGACCTTCGCGCAGACATTCGAGCGCGAATTCTTTCCAGCTGACGAAGCAGCGACGGCCCGTATCAAACTAGAAGGAACGACGTACCATCAAGCCCAAAGAACCGTTGACGAGTACACTGACGAATTTCGCGAACTCGTTGACCTTGCGGGTTACAAAGATTCATTAGCTATCGTAATGAAATATCGACACGGCCTCTTACCGAATATCCAGACCCAGGTCGCGATGATGGAGAACCGCCCGAAGGACGACGACGAGCAAGGCTGGTACGACGCCGCTTCCCACTTCGACCGAAACCGAAACGCGAACGAAATCTTTCGTTCTGCAGGCGTCACCACGCGACCGGTTGCACTAAAATCTGCGACATTTCCTCGCGTCGTACCCGCGTCGCTCCCCCGCGTCGTACCCGCGTTGTTTACCCGTGTCGTTCCCCCACATCCTACGCCGACTCTACCCTCCTCTAGGCCAATCGACGCGATGGACGTCGATGCAACCAAAGGCCGCGGCCTTCCTTCGACCCTCTGCTTCGAATGTCGTCAACCGGGTCACTTCAGTCGAGACTGCCCTCATAAACTGCAGAGGATCTGTTCATTACTCACCAGCCTTGATCAGGAAGGACAGGACATGGCCATGGATATCCTGCTCACTGAAGCAGATGTCCGAATTGCTTGTAGTAGGGTGGCCGAAGCTGATGATTCTCCAAGAGGGGCTGATCTACAGCCTGTTTCGGGTTTTCCCGACAGCAGCGAGTGAAGGGTATGCCCTCGTTGCCACTTTCAAATAGATTCAGTGTTCTCTCAGTTGATGATGTATGTACAGTTAATACATCTGAAGTTGAACCTCCATTGAGTGAGGACACTGGAATTCAAGTCATACCTACCCCATCCAAGCCCCTTTCCATCCATTCACATCGTAGAAGACCAGTTTGGGAACGCCGTCTTCCAAAATCTTTCATTATTGCCTCAACTGCAACTGCCAAATCATTACACCTGAAAGTTGAACTCCAAACAACTGATACAGGTCTCCTCCGATCAACTCGTGCATTGGTTGATTGTGGTGCAACTGGTTTGTTCATTGACCGAGACTATGTGCATGAAAATGGAATTGCCACACGATCACTTCTTTACCCAATCCATGTGTACAATGTAGATGGGACACCCAATGAAGCAGGTTCAATCACTGAAGTTGCTGAACTGGTCCTCTGTTACAAGGACCACTCAGAGAAGGCACTATTTGCAGTCACCAAGCTTGGGAAGGAATCCCTTTTGCTTGGCTATACCTGGCTTTGGGATCACAATCCTGAGATAAATTGGCAGACACAAGAAGTCAAGATGACTCGTTGCAACCCACACTGTAAAGAGTGTAAAATATCAACCCTCTGGGCACGTGAAGAGATCAGATGTTTACAAGCTTGCAGAGATGCCCCAGCCCCAACCTTCATATTGGAGGAAATAGAAGAGCCAATTCCTGACTTGCTACCTGATCAGTCTGATGAGGTGGAGGACCCAATGGATGACTCAATTGAAGATGGAGATCGGGTATTTGTCACAGTGATGCACCCAGAACTGACTCCAAGTCAGATTCGAGCATCTGCTACAGTGTCTCAGAGATTAGCAGAGGCTAGTGCAAGGTTCAACACACCGAGTCCAAAAGGTTTCCGACATGTTGTCCCAGAGTATCTCCACACCTTTGAAGATGTGTTTTCTAAGGAGTCATTTGATTCACTACCAGATCGAAAGCCTTGGGACCATGCAATTGAACTAATCCCTGATGCAAAATCAACCAATTGCAAGGTCTACCCTATGTCCCTCAATGAGCAGACAGAGCTGGATATCTTTATTGCTGAAAACTTGGCAACTGGCCGGATACGTCCTTCTAAGTCACCCATGGCATCCCCAGTTTTCTTCATCAAGAAGAAGGATGGCTCCCTTCGACTTGTCCAATATTATCGTATACTGAATGACCAAACCATAAAAAATCGATATCCACTCCCACTCATTTCAGAGCTGGTAAATCGATTGAAAGGGGCACGGTATTTCACAAAGCTTGATGTTAGATGGGGCTACAACAATGTTCGCATAAAAGAAGGGGATGAGTGGAAGGCTGCCTTCCGAACAAATAGAGGGTTGTTTGAACCCTTAGTCATGTTTTTCGGTCTCACTAATAGCCCAGCAACCTTCCAGACTATGATGAATGATATCTTCCGGGATTTGATTGCTGAAGGAGTCGTATGTGTCTACCTGGATGACATCCTCATCTTTACCAAGACACTTGAGGAACATCGCCGTGTCCTATTACTGGTCCTTGAGCATCTTTGTGAGTATAAACTCTACCTTAAGCCAGAGAAATGTGAGTTCGAAAGAATGAAGATTGAATACCTGGGCCTAGTCATATCTGAAAACCAAGCAGAGATGGACCCAATTAAGGTGTCAGGTGTGCGTGATTGGCCCACTCCAACTAGCCGGAAAGAGGTACAAGCCTTCCTTGGGTTTACCAACTTCTATAGGCGATTTATAGCGGATTTCTCCCACCATGCACGACCACTGTTTGACCTCACAAAAAAGGAATCAGCTTGGAGGTGGACTATAACAGAGGACCAAGCTTTCCTTTTCCTCAAGAATCTGGTTACAAATGCACCGATTCTGACAATGCCCAATGACTCAAAACCATTTCGAGTTGAAGCTGACTCATCAGACTATGCCACTGGAGCAGTCCTCTCACAACAGCTGGATGATGGAAAGTGGCATCCTGTTGCCTTTTACTCAAAAAGCCTGTCAGCTGTTGAACGCAATTATGAGATCCATGACAAAGAGATGCTTGCAGTGATCCATGCCTTTGATGAGTGGAGACATTTCCTAAAGGGGGCACGACACTCAGTGGAGGTGTGGACTGACCACAAAAACCTGGAGTACTTCATGTCTTCAAAGAAGTTAAATCGAAGACAGGCCAGATGGTCCCTGTTCCTGGCACGTTTTGATTTCCAACTGCACCACCGACCAGGACGCTCGATGGGCAAAACTGATGCACTCTCTCGCCGGTCTGACCATGGCTCTGGTGAGGGTGACAACTCAGACATAACCCTACTTAAACCAGAGTTTTTTGCAATTCAAGCCATGGAGGGTGTGTCAATACATGGGCCAGAACGTGAATTTCTCACTGCTATTCGTCAAGGAAATGAGAAGGGTGAACAGGAGGAAGCAGTGATCACAGCAGTGAAGGAGCTCCGAAAATCTGGTGGCCGATCCATCAGATTAATGGAATGGTCAGAGGAGGATGGACTGGTATTGTATCGGGGAAAAATATACGTACCAACTGGCCCAGAACTGAGGCGTAGAATTGTGGAACAGCATCATGACTCTCGGGTTGCTGGCCATGCAGGACGATGGAAGACCTTAGAGCTGATCAGTCGCAACTTTTGGTGGCCAGGTATATCACGATATATAGGGCAGTATGTCAAGACCTGTGACATTTGTATGCGCACCAAGTTCCAACGTCGAATGCCAATTGGGGAATTACACCCAAATGCCACACCAGAAGATCGATGGGATACAACTAGTGTTGACTTCATAGTTGACCTACCTGAATCCCAAGGGTACGATTCAGTGATGGTGATTGTAGATCTCATGACAAAGCATGGACACTTCCTACCTACACATAAGACTGTTGACTCTGTTGGTGCAGCTCGGATCTTTTTCAAGGATGTGTGGAAGCATCATGGACTTCCACAGCGAGTTATCTCAGATCGTGGATCACAGTTTGCAAGTCAGTTCACTCGGGAATTATACCGACTCCTTGGTATTCAACCAGCCTATTCCACAGCCTACCACCCTCAGACTGATGGACAGACTGAATGAGTCAACCAAGAGTTGGAGACATATCTACGGATTTTTGTAAATCAGCGCCAATCAGACTGGGTTGATCTTCTCCCACTTGCAGAATTCCAATATAACAACCATATCCATGCATCTACACAACAGACACCATTCATGTTAGACTGTGGACATCATCCACGAATGGGTTTTGAACCAAACCTTCGATCCAATAAGGTAGAATCAGTAAATGATCTTCGAGATCGAATGGCTGAAACTCTTGAGGAGGCAAAAGCAGCACTGGCTAAAGCAAAGGATGACATGACAAAGTACTATAACCGTCAGCGAACCCCAGCACCAAACTTCAAGGCAGGAGACCAAGTTTTCCTAGATGCCAGTGATATTCAAATGGCCCAGCCCTCAAAGAAGCTTTCACACCTTCGATTAGGGCCATTTAAGGTACTTGAACAGGTCTCACCAATTGCCTATAGATTGGAACTGCCCAGGTCCATGAACAGACTTCACCCAGTCTTCAATGTGGTGAAACTGACACCAAAGATTGAGGATCCAATCACTGGCCGCCAAGCTAAACCACCACCAGATCCAATAGTGGTAGAAGGAGAGATTGAGTATGAGGTTGAGAAGGTATTGGACAGTAGATGGAGATATGGAAGAATTGAATACCTCATAAAATGGCAAGGTTTCGGCATGGAACATAATAGCTGGGAACCAGGACATAAGGTATTTGCCCCTGCCTTGACAGCAGACTTCCACACACAACATCTAGAGGCAGTAACAATTCAGGGCCCTATTCGAGGATCAAGGCAACCTCCAACCACCACAGTACGAGCAACCCAGACTCCAGGGTTTCGAAAGGTAAAGCCTGGACTCTACTGGCAGCAACACAATGTCGGGATGCCATACCTTAAAGGGGGGGTGATGTCAGGGGACAATCCTAAGTTTTCCATTTTCTCTGACTCTCCTTAATATAGTTCATAAGTAAAGACTGAGAGGGGCACCTTGTTGTTATCACATTTTCAAACTCAGCTGCACCTTTAGTTAGTCACCCACTAGCCGAGGATTCCTTAGACTTTTCTCTTCGGATTTCCTCTGCTAGGTAAGTAATATTGTATTCTACATGTATGTAATTAGATAGGTATAAACTCACTTCGGATTTCCTCTGCTAGGACCCCAACTCAGTCATAGTGCGAGTTAGTGCAGTCTAGAGAGTCGCCCTTACAGGTGGTGTCTGCTGGGTAAAAAGATGTCTGTCGTTTGGCGCCGAGAGCACCCATAGGTATACACAAGACTTCGAACTAAGAAATACGGGTATGCTCGAAGGATATAGGGAATTAAAGAAAAGGAATAGAAACTAGATAATAAAGTACTATAATGTGCATATTAATCCACTGTCCAATTATGCATATATGCATACCCTTCACAGTAATACCCCAATTCCCAAGATACGCACTTTGTCTCTTGCCAGCCAGAATCATATCCTCTCACTGCTTGATGCTGGTCATTCAGCTAGCCACATTGCAGTTTCTACTGGTCATAGCATTGGCACAGTCTCAAAGCTTCGTTCTAAGCATTGTTCTCATCTCCCTAAGTCCATTGGTGGTCGTCCCCCAAAGCTTTCCCCTACAACATTCACTATGCACAGCACCTCATCAGCTCTGCAAAGGCTGACACTGCTGTTGATGTGGCCAAAGCTCTTAGGAGTGTCACCAACCAGTTCATCTGCACCCAAACTGTGTACAATAGTCTTAATATGGTTGGGAATGCCTCAATAACTCTTCTAATGTTTGGTACTTCAGATTTACATCCCTAATAACTCAGAGAATAAAAATGCAAAAATATCAAAGATATTTGTGAATATGCTCTATTATATCTATATTATGGAAATACAGTGCCATTACATAAGCTCCAAATATGGAAATACTACAAATATTTATATATAGGAGACTTATTGGAAGGGATTTTTTGTGAGGTTTGGAGAAGGATTTGTGATGTTATGGGCTACATGCTGTGGGAAGGACCTAGGTATTCTTTCAAGATAGATGAGAGGATGGATGGGGACCTTTATCTTAAGATTATAGAGAAGGACCTTCAAGCCAGCTTCAGCTATTATAGAAAATATGTAGGTGATGTCATCTTTCAGCAAGATCATGACCTTGAACATACCTGCAAGAAGGCCCAGACTTGGTTTCAAGATAATGATTTCAATGTTCTCCAATGGCCAGCACAGTCTCCAGACCTCAACCCCATTGAACACTTGTGGGACTATGAAAAGAGGAGGCTAAAGGATACTGGTGTTGTGGGAGAGGGTGGAGGAGGAGTGGAACAAGATTGATGCAGAGGTGTGTCAGAATTTGATTGAGAGTATGCCTAGGAGGGTTGTAGCTGTGTTGAAGGCAAAGGGTGGCTATACTAAGTACTAAATATAAGTAGTTTTGTGGGTCAGAGTGGTCAGCAAAAAAACCCTTCACATGAGTCTCTTGTATATAAATATTTGTAATATTTCCATATTTGGAGTTTATGTAATGGCATCATACTTCCATATTCTAGATATGATAGAGCATATTCACAAATATCTTTGATATTTCTGCATTTTTATTCTTTGAGTTATCAGGGATATAAGTCTGAAGGGTGAAACATGCGAAGGGTTTTTTGAGTCACTGTATGGCCAACCTGCACAGGTCACGGGTAGGTATGGGCCTCAGGTACCTGGACCTCAACCCACACCCATCATCAGGGTTTTATCACACAACAGAACTGTACAGTGTCAAACTTGAATCTTATCCTAGACTACAATACACAGGCTGAAAAATACAGTGCACTCCAAATCTCATCCATCATGCAGCTGAATATCTTCTCCAACACTGCAAAAAGAGTCATCAAGTTGACAGACAAGGCAAAGGCTGCAGTGGATGAACATGAAGGTGCATATTGACCAGTGAAGAGGAAGAACAATGGAAATGGAAGTACACTGGTGATAAATTCAAAAAAGGCTCAGGTGACCCAAGTAACTGGTGACAATGACAAAGATAGCACAATGCCATCATGCCATCATCATTAACTCCAGTAGAGGGCACCATGCCAACACAACCAGTGTTACCCAATGCAGGAGTAAAGGTTTGGTGGTGTGCAACCCTCTGAACAGAAGAGGAAAAGGAGGAGTTGTGCACAGATGGGCCATCACAAGAATCAAGTCCACAGCCTGAAAGTGCAGACAATGAGTTGAGTGTGTCTACGTCCAATCTAACATCATTGAAATCAGTTAATTGACTTGTTCTAGGATGCCTTATGAAATATTGGATGTCACCTGTTTGTGCCTTCTTTTATCCAACACCCAAACTTGCTGATGCTGATGGTCATCAGGCACACAAGTTCAAGTGTAGTGCTTGAGGCTGCAAGGTCACAGTTTGGAGATATCTGGACAAGAAGGATGTGAGATTGACCAGTAATATGTGCAGGCATGTCAAAGGATGTTGGGGTGATGAGGTGTTGAACACTACAGATGATGCAAAGGATGCTGATAAGGTTCCAAGATTGCGGGTGATGTCTGTCACAAATCGAATTTTACTCAATAAAGTTGAATAAACAATCGAAGAATATTCAACAATATTGAATAAAGATGCCTCATTCGACGAAGTATTAATTTGTCCTGTTGATAAAGCATGAGGCAAAGATAGGACACAGAGGCTCATGAATAAATAAGTCAAAGAAGGACTCAGAAAAGTTTGATGGTTATGTAATACAGTAATAATATAATATAATACAGGTTTTCTGACTGACTTCCTTCATTCCTATCATTGCCCTTATATACTATATATCATTTACCTATGATGATAATATGATATCAAAGTGAAATCATCAACGACATCAACCTGAGACAAGTTGAAGATATTGTCGAAGAATAGTCAAGTTGGAAGTCAAGTTGGAAGTTGAGTTGAGTTGAGTTGGAAGTTGAGTTGGAAGTTGAGTTGGAAGTTGAGTCGGAAAGTTGAAGGAATGTCAAAGAAATGTCAAAGAAATATTAAATTGAATATTATCTAAAATTGAGTTTGTACATTCGTGACAATGTCCTTCTAAATGTATCAATCACTGCAACATTTGAGTGTAAGGGGAAAGGTAAGGATACTTACTTGCACAGGCAACATACTCAGGCAGAAACAAAGTGAGGTCTTCACATAGTACCTAATCTGCACATCATCTGACCCACTATCTTGAAGGGCTGTGCTTGTGCACTGGGTATCTGAAAGCCTATGACCATTTGAGATTGTGAAGGATCAGGCATTCCAATGTTTAATGAAGACTGGAAGACCAGAATACTATTTACCACATCCCACAACTATCTCATGTGACTATATCCATGCTACTCTGTTTATTCAACTTTCTTGTTATTTCCTTAAACACTTGAGTAGTTGCTCATAATTGAACTTCAAAGTCAATTCTCTTTTATTCGTCATAGCTATCTATTCTACTTAGGATAGCTAATTCTCTTAACCATATTGAACTACATAGTCAATATGTGTTTGGCCTGTATTAGACTTAGATAGTCAATACATTGTTGTGTCGTACCTAAACGGTCAATATTCTTCCTGTGAAGAGTCGATAGATTCTGACCACTCAATGTATGAAGAATAGTATTTATTCAACTACTATTATTAAGTATTGACCGTTCTGTACAATACTGTAGATTACTAGACTGATAGTACTAGTAAAAGATGCACTACACGTCACAAGAGCAACTGTACAGTTGCTCGTGACGATAAGGACTGGAGAAAAGAAGAGTTGACCTTTACGGTACAACTTGTAGCTAGAAGTAAGAAAGATAATCAGCAAAAGACTGAATATCAAAGGTAGAGATATAGCAGCGTGAATCGACTAGAGTGTTGACAAGTGCAAAGACTTGAGAGTGGGACTCGACCTTCACGGTTTGAGTCCAAAGATTACTAGTACGCAAGAAGTTGCTACCTTTATAAGTAGCTGAGACATTACCCTTGACACCTCTCGCTATTCGATGTCTGGGTCATTACGAGGTGGTGTCTGCTGGGTAAAAAGGTGTCTGTCTTTTGGCGCCGAGAGCGCCCATAGGTATACACAAGACTTTGAACTAAGAAATACGGGTATGCTCGAAGGATAAAGAGAATTAAAGAAAAAGAATAGAAACTAGATAATAAAGTACTATAATATGCATATTATTCCACTGTCCAATCATGCATATATGCATACCCTTCACAGTGCCCCCCAGTTCGAAGGGATGTGCTATACAAGGTGTCGAAGAGCATCTGGGACACCGCCCCAAGCTTCCTGTGAGGATCCCCCAAGGTCCAAAATGATGTTTCCCCATCATTCCCTTTTTACTCTGAAGGATTCGGCTATTCTTGCCTGAGCCAAATCACTAGAATTCCTGTACAAGGAGTCGGCCCATCATCTGTAGGCTTTCTCTCTGCAACGAATGACTGCGCAGACACTAACCAGCAGAGCGGAAATCCGCGCGAGAAGAGGAGCATTGGGGAGGGGAAACGAAGACGCGGGTAGCGGGGCAGGAATGTGTGGCTGTGTAGTGGTCTCTGTGGGAGGTGTCAGGACGAGGGCCTCGAGTAAATCTACGAAGCCAGCAATAGAGAGGACACTCACTGAGTCTGGGGGCAGACGGTGAGGCTCCACTATGATGTGCCGGAACATAGAGAGTTTAATCTCCTGAGCTGCTCGCGCAAAGTTCTTCCCCTCTGCGAGATCCTCGAAGGAGAGATAGAAATCCTCCATTATCTCCGACAATGGAGCAAGACCGCGACAACCCTTAAGGCTCCCGTGAAGGACCGGTTGCTGAAGTACCAGCACTAGCTGTGATAGTACCCTTCTGACAGGAAACTGTTTGGAAGGGTAGTTGACAGCTACTCGCATCCAGAAAGTGGTGGATATGAGCTCAGTGGGGGGAAGCGGGCTGTCGGGGATGGGAATAGGGGATCGCTCTCGGAGAGGAGTGGTGGCCTTCTGCATCTCCTTCGCCTTTCTGCTTGTCATGGGAATGATGACGTCCAGTGTAAAAGGGTCCAAATCGACATCCATTTGCTCTTGTGGAAGGTCGTGGATAGGGCTACCTAAGGACACGCAATATGAATATGGAGAGTCGGGAGGGATACCTGGTGACGGTGGAAGTGGGGTTGGGACTGGTACAGCTTTCGGGGAGGGAGAGAGACAAGGCACCAGAATCGGGGCTGAGGGAGTGTGTGCCGGGAGGAGGATGGGAGGGGGCTCAACGTTGGCGAAAGGCGTGGGACTGGAATCGGGGAAGGTTCGCGTTGGGCTGAGGGAGTGTGTGCCGGGTGGAGGATGGGAGGGGGCCTCGACATCCTAAGTGAGGTAGGGACCGGTACAGCTTTTGGGGAGGGAGGTAGACGAGGCGTTAGAATCGGGGCTGAGGGAGTGTGTGCTGGGTGGAGGATGGGAAGGGGCCTCAACGTTGGCGAAAGATGTGGGACTGGAATCGTAGAAGGTTCATGTTCCTGTGATGGTTGACTAGGGCGATGACCCCTCCATACTTTGGATGACGGTTTCCGTGTTTCTCTTCAGTTGGGGTCGCTGGTTACGAAGCGAACTTTCGATGGGAGGAGGAACCCTTTGTCCAGATATCGGATGCTGTATGCACCATTCCTATTCTTGTCTTCCTCCTCATCCTCATCCGAGGAAAAATCAATTGGTCCCGTATGGTATCCCTTTTCTCGCTGGGGCAACGCTTGACCGACCCCTCGGGTAAGAATTATTCATTGCAACTTAATACGTCGAAGTAGTTCCCAGTCATAAAAGATGGTACCCTCCTTTTCCTTCCAGCTCTTGGTTCCCGTCGTCCTAATGCAAGGCGTCCCACCCTCGCTATCATCAGTGTGAAGAGTGATAGAAGTTCTAACCGTTCTATATACGAAGAATATCGACCGTTTAGGTACGATACCATGATGTATTGACTGTCTAAGTCTAATACAGACTGAACACGTATTGACTACTTAGTTCAATATGGTAGAGAGGAGTAGCTATCTAAAGTAAGGTAGATAGCTAGAACGAATACGTAGAATCAACTGTTAAGTGCGATTCTGGATGACTGCTCGAGTGCAAGTAGAGTAGTTAGAGAGTCAAATAATAGAGTAGCGTGGATGTAGTCCATGCGGGTTGAGATAAGGATTGAGTTTCGACTGGTACAGTTCAAAACTCAGATTGAATGAGTAGCTAAAGCCCGTCTGTGACGGTCGAGATGATACACCAATCACACCTTACAGGACACTAACAGGTGTGTGAAGAGTCGATAGATTCTGACCATTTGATATACGAAGAATAGTGTTTATTCAACTACTATTAGCAGGTATTGACCGTACAGTACAATACCGTAGATTACTAGACAAGCAGTACTAGTAAGAAGACACGCTATGCATCACAAGAGCAACTGTACAGTTGCTCTTGACGGCTTGAATGAAATAATGAAAGAGTTGACCTTCACGGTACAACTCGTAGCTAGATGTAAAATAGATAATCAACGCGAAGCTGAATATCTAGAGTAAAGAGATAGTAGCGCGAGTCGACTATAATGTCGACTAGCGCAAAGACCTTAGAGTGGAACTCAACCTTCGCAGTTCGAGTCCAAAGTACATTAGTATGCGAGAGAATACTACCTTTATAGGTAGTTGAGATGTTACCCTTGACACCTCTCGCTATTCGACGTCTGGGTCGTTTACGAGGTGGTGTCTGCTGGGTAAAAGTGTCTATCGTTTTGGCACTGAGAGCGCCCATACGTATACACAAAGCTTCGAACTACAAAATAAGGGTATGCTCGAAATATAGAAAGAATGTAAAGAAAGAAATAAAAGATAAATAATAAAGTACTATAATCCAACTAATATTCCTTAGTCCAATTATGCATATATGCATACCCTTCACACCATTGCAGAGCTGCATGGTCCGTAATGAGTAGAACATGTTCACCTTCAATGAAGGGTTGGAAGTGGACTAGTCCCTCCTTTGCTGCTAACGCTTCCCATTCAGTGGCAGAATAGTTACGTTCAGTGCTTTTCAGTGTGTGACTCCAATATGCAATGACTTGTTCAACGGTAACTTCGGTCACCTCAAAAGTGGGTCCCCATGAATCCGACCACTCAATCTCAGGCTGTTTGGTTTTGTACCAATTAACAAAGGATGGCACATCCTGCACACGGTCAAAAGCTAACTTGGCTTGGGCATAGATTTTAGTGTCCATCAAGTCTCCTAAAGCCATCTTCTGGACTTGTTGGAGACAACAACCTAAGGCAAAATCCGAAGCGTCCATATACAATCGATAGGGCATCCCACTAACTGGATGTCCCAGCACTGGTGCTGATCCTAGTGCGGTTTTAACATCCTCATAAGCTCAGACATGTTCAGCGGTCCACGTCCAGGGTGTTCCCTTTTTTAGAAGCGAGAATAAAGGGGACACCATCCATGAATAGAATGGTATATACGCCGAAAAGTAAAGGACCATTCCAAGGAACCATTGTAGTTCAGAAACCTTAGTGGGTGGGGCCAGTTCCAATATAGCGCGAACTTTCTCTTGATGGGTCAAAAAACCCAACCTGGATACTTTATGACCCAACAACAAGATTGAATTATATCTGATAAAACACTTCTTGGGAGAGAGAGTGATGCCAGCCAAAGCGATAGCACCAAGCACCTGATTCAGGTGAAGCAAATGATCATCCCAGTTCTTAGAGAATATGACTATGTCATCGATGTAGACTAAACAAAAAATCCACAAGTAGGGTGCTAAAACTGTTTGCATGACGCGCTGAAATGTGGAGGGGCCGTTTCTGAGCCCGAACGGCATCCTTTTAAATTGCCACAGCCCTCTATGAGATCTGAAGGCTGTTTTGGGCTTATCGTCCTCCAGCATTCCTAATTGAGTAAACCCAGCTAGTGCGTCAAAAGAAGAGAGAACATTTGATCCCGACAGCACTTGCATGATCTCCGATTGACATGGTAAAGGGAATTCGTCTGGAACAGTGAGATGATTAAGTTTCCCATAGTCGATGACCACCCGCGGTTTACCATTGCGATATACTACAAAGGCTGGTGCCCCCCAGGGGCTTTTAGATGGCTCAATGACACCCTGTTCGAACCAGGTATCCATTTGCTCATCTATAACTCTCCTATTGGCAGGGGACGAAGGGAACATAGGCATGGATACGGGCTGGGCGCCCTCTTTCAAGGGGACAGGGACTCTACATTCCACTTGCCCTAACCCTCCATCGACTCCGAAAGCCTTAACGTTCTCAGTCAAAACTGATCTGAGACATGGCAGGACCTCCGTTGGTATATCTGGTCCCAAGTTGACTAGCTTGTGAAGATCCTCTGAAGCAAATTTCTCATTATCAGCCACCGCAGCCATCTTAGGACCAGGCAGTTCGAAATTGTCTGCAATCTCTGGTTCAACAGGTGGCTTAGGCCTCTCTGAGGCGAATTGACGGTCCTCCTCAAGTTGAGAGAGACTTTCAATAATGTGTGCGATCTTGGTCGTGCCTGCTGCCTGTGAAGAGTGGCGGAAGTTCTGACCGTTCTATATATGAATAAATGAGTAGAAAGGAAGGATATTGACCTATTCGATGCAATATAAGAGAAAGTGAGAGAAGGAGCACGAGATGACGAAGGAGTCAACGAGTGCAATGGTTCGAGTGGAGGCCTCAACTGTTACAGTTCGAGGCCAGAAGTGTTAGATAGTTCAGATATTGCTACCTATGTAGTAGCTGACACGTTACCCTGATCACCGCTCGTAGTAGACCTAGTTTATGTCTTACGAGTGGTGGTTCTTGGGTTAAAGTGTGTCTGTGTTCTAATTGGTGCCAAGTGCACCCACAAGTATACACAATGCTTCGAACTAATGAAATGATGGAATATTCGAAGAATATAAAAGATAGATAAATATGAATAGAATGTGTAAAATATAAATAAAATAAAAGGAGTGTTTTACCACAATGAAACTGTGGTAAAAGCATACTCCTCACACTGCCATTAAACCTTTCTCCTTAAGTGACCTGGGCTTGTGAGCCCAATGAGCGGGGTCATGGATTATCCCTATTTTCTCCCCTTGTCGGATAGTCTTAGGGGTTAGCGATGGATTGGCTAAGGGTACTGCCGCACTATTCCTTGAAATTGCCGTGATTGGTGTGGCTAATATAGAACCGTCCTCATTTTGCAATACAATTCCTTCAACAATCCACTCCTCACCCTTTAGATCTTCAACAAAAATGGGCACTAGTCTGGCTGACTCTGGATCAATAGTGCAATCCTCCAAGGCTTGTGCGACTCTTTCAGTATGCACGCCTTTATCGGGGAGAGAGGTGAGCTTGGGTTGCTCCTTCTCATACTTCCCGAAAGGGGCCTTATTGACGGTGAAGGTCAAAGGTTGAGGTTCCTTAGAAGAACTGGCTGGAATAAAACCCTGTCATCCCAGGAGAATAAATCTAGATCCCAACGGCTGATCTCTTAGAGTACCAATTTCGTAATTAATATGGAAGTCTTCTCCTAAAAGAATTGGCACCGTCATTCCTCTAACAACATAAGTTTCCACCGCGAACTTCAGTAACGTTCCACTTTTGTCCTCCAGGTAAATAGGAATATTAACATATCCGATAACCTTAGCGTTACCCGTGAGCTGGATTAGACGTAACTTGAGTCCTTGTTTCAACTTATATACGCCCTGCAGCCCCTTGTAGAATTCCTCCGATATAAGGGAAAGATCCACTCCCATGTCCATTCAGACTTTAACGTGTTCGGGTGAATTGGGAGTTCCTACATGACCGAAAACATGGAGTGCTGCAACTCCTATGCTAGAGTAACCACTGGGGGGATCCCGTTTTCGATAAAGGATCATAGTATCCTCCTTCATCAGTCGACTGAAGTCAAATCACAGAGTAGTGCAGATGTAGTCCGCATAGATTGAGATAAAGGTGGAGTTTTGACTAGTATAGTTCGAAACTCTGATTGCGTAGATAGTCAAAGCCCATCTGTGATGGTCAAGACGATACCCCAATCGCAACTTACAGGACACTAACTAGTGTCTGGGTAAGTTGTAGTTGTGGGGTAAAAGTGTCTGAGTTCTAACTATGGGTGCTAGAATACATAAGTCTGGCATGTATGTGCCCACAAGAGTCGATGTACCACATACATAGGTCGTCGAACTAATTACAAGTGTATAATAAAATAGAGAGAAAGTAGAAATAATAATGGAAATATAGTATGAGCTCATCCAGACTATATTTCCTGAGTATATTTTGCTGTATCTCTCACAACCAGACAACCCACCAGGACCTGGACTCCACCCTATATACACCCGACTCTCTGTATCTCACAGACCAGTCACCAGACTCTGACCGGACTCCTGGAACCCCTCTAACAGAGCATAGAACCCTGCTCTCGTTATGGTCAAACAGTCTGTCATGTGTCTCATGTACCAGTCATCGGACTCCACCGGACTCCGAACTCCACCCTATATACACCCAACACTCTGTATCTCATGGACCAGTCATCGGACCCTGACTGTGAAGAGTCGATAGATTCTGACCGTTCGATATACGAAGAATAGTGTTTATTCAACTACTATTAGCAGGTATTGACCGTACAGTACAATACCGTAGATTACTAGACAAGCAGTACTAGTAAGAAGACACGCTACGCATCACAAGAGCAACTGTACAGTTGCTCTTGACGGCTAGAATGAAAGAATGAAAGAGTTGACCTTCACGGTACAACTCGTAGCTAGATGTAAAATAGATAATCAACGCAAAGCTGAATATCTAGAGTAAAGAGATAATAGCGCGAGTCGACTATAATGTCGACTAGCGCAAAGACCTTAGAGTGGAACTCAACCTTCGCGGTTCGAGTCCAAAGTACGTTAGTATGCGAGAGAATACTACCTTTATAGGTAGTTGAGACGTTACCCTTGACACCTCTCGCTATTCGACGTCTGGGTCATTTATGAGGTGGTGTCTGCTGGGTAAAAAGTGTCTGTTGTTTTGGCACCGAGAGCGCCCATACGTATACACAAAGCTTCGAACTACAAAATAAAGGTATGCTCGAAATATAGAAAGAATATAAAGAAAGAAAATAAAAGATAAATAATAAAGTACTATAATCCAACTATTATTCCTTAGTCCAATTATGCATATATGCATACCCTTTACACTGACCAGACTCCCCAGAACCTGTGAAGGGTATGCATATATGCATAATTGGACTAAGGAATAATAGTTGGATTATAGTACTTTATTATTTACTTTTTATTTTCTTCATTTACATTCTTTCTATATTTCGAGCATACCCTTATTTTGTAGTTCGAAGCTTTGTGTATACGTATGGGCACTCTCGGTGCCAAACAATAGACACTTTTTACCCAGCAGACACCACCTCGTAAACGACCCAGACGTCGAATAGCGAGAGGTGTCAAGGGTAACGTCTCCACTACCTATAAAGGTAGTGTTCTCTCGCATACTAACAGACTTTGGACTTGAACCGCGAAGGTCGAGTTCCACTCTAAGGTCCTTGCGCTCGTCGACATTATAGTCGACTCGCGCTACTATCTCTTACTTTAGATACTCAGCTTCTCGTTGATTATCTATCTTACTTCTAGCTACGAGTTGTACCGTGAAGGTCAACTCTTTCATCTTTTCATTCTAGCCGTCAAGAGCAACTGTACAGTTGCTCTTGTGACGCGTTGCGTGTCTCCCTGCTAGTACTGCCAGTCTAGTAATCTACGGTATTGTACTGAATGGTCAATACCTGCCAATAGTAGTTGAATAAACACTATACTTCGTATATTGAATGGTCAGAATCAATCGACTCTTCACAGAACCCCTCTAACAGAGCCCCATTCCCATTATGGTCTAATGACCTGTCATGATCTGTTCTCTGCTCCCATTCCGTTCCATCCCTAATTCCCAGTTTAGTATTTACTTGTTTCATTTTATGTTTAATAGTTCTGCCCCTCATTAATACCGGATTTGGTATTATTACATTTCACACTCTATATAAGTCTCCTATATTCATGTACTTAGAATCCAGTTTCAATCTCAAACAAGTTTGACCCTCAAACAAGTTACACCCTCAAACAACTTTGACCCCTGATCCAGTCTCTAGTCCTCTTGTCTGTCTGCACACTGTCACAACTGTCACAAGTCACAACATTGTCACAAACAATCAAAGGTAATATTTGACAACTCTTCGACTCATCGAATTCGACTTGACAAACCTGAACATTATTTGACAACATTGAATCTCTTTCGACATGTCCCATTTCGACGTCATATGTATATGATTTCATTATTAGTTCATAACATAGTCATAACAATATGAAGAAAAGCATAAAAGGGCTACGAACGGAGCAAGGGAAGTCAGTCGAAATATCTGTAAATTAGTGATACTAGTAATTCTAACTTGTTGTAACTTCTTTGACAAAAACTTCCGTGAGTTCTCGCGACTGGTAATAGCCTCTTACTTCATCGACAGGGTGAATATATACTTTGTTGAATGAGGCTTTCGATTCGATCAGTAGAATATAATTCGACTTTATTGAAGAATAATTGATTCGTGACACACACTCGATTCCCAAACTCCCACAGGAACTCTGGAATCTACATCTTCCTGTATGCATTCTGTCAGCTCAAAATATGGACACCCGAATGAGTGTATGAGGGCACAGCCTATAAGCTGAAGCCAAGTCCATCTCAGCCATACCATACCTTTCTGGTAATTATTCTGATACACTGTCTTGTACTACTAATCCCTGGAACTTTCCCCAGACTTATTACCCAGGGACTCCCATGGGACATTTCACGGAAGAAAGTGTGTGTTCAGAATAATTACCGGAAACACTCCATGGGACTTCCTCGGAGTTTATATCTTTGTTTGGAACTTAACAATCTTCCCTTCCACTGAGGAGATCAGGAAAAAACAGCAGTCCAAGGCTTTCTCCATGCAGGTTCAGGAGGAACTGGAAATGCTCAAGAGGAAGAGGAGGGAGGAGTACTTAGAAGGACTGCGAAAGATGGGTGCTAGGGATAATGTCCCCTCAAAGCAGACATGGCAGGAATGGAGGAGAAAGGAAGAAAGCAACAACCCTTCAACCATTGCTCCCCCCCCCCTGGGCCATAAGTGGATGAATTTCGCTGAGATGGATTGCAGCGACAGGGCATGCCATGTGTTCAGAGTGTGGGACAGAAAAGCAGGAAAGGAAAAGATGGGGTCACCTTCTACGATTGGGCCAGAGTATGGAGGATCAAACTACAAAGCATTGCATTGTGACGCGGGGACGGAGTTGCACTACCTCCCAGACCTCCTTCCCAATGTGGGCCCCAGGAACGAACCTACTGGATGGGACCCATCGATTTCTCATCCAATTTGGAGGATGACCAACCACACTACCCCACCTACGATGACAAGTACCTCAGTGCTGATTGCCATGAAGGTTTTTTACTTCCTGACAACATTCACTTCTTCACGAGTGACCCTAACCAATGACGAAAATTGCTGACTTCTGTCAGAGTTTGGAGGGGGTATCGTCCAGCCAACCCTGTGATGCCGTCCAGCTCCACTCACCTGTCTCCACCTCCACCCGTTTCTTCCACACCCCCACTGCAGCACTTTACACCCTTTTCAGAGCTGCCAGGAAGTCTTGAACCATCCACCAACCTGCCTCCTCTTCCCCCTATGCCTTTACCTCTTCCCTCCACAGGACCTTCCCTCATACCACTGCCCTCACCTATGCCCAAGCCCTCTCCAGCACCGCAGCCAACCCCACCCCCCTGCACGTCACCTGACCCCCTTGTCACCACCTGCTCTACCCTGACACCATTGTTCTCTATGGTGTCGGACACTTCCCTTGTTCCCCTGCCAGCTCGGAGTCCACCACCCACCTCTCCCTGCTCACCTTGCATTTCCCTAGGGAGCCCCATTCATCAACCTGATATTACATTGATGGATGTTGATCACCCTATCCAGGCAGTCCTCAAGGTGCCTCCCTCAGTCATGGATGTCTTTGAGGAACCCCTCCCAGCCATGGAGGTCTTCAAGGAACCTCCCCCAGCCATGGAAGTTTTCAAGGAACCTCCCCCCTTAAGCGAAAAGGTGAAGGGGAAGTGGAAGGCTGATGTTCAGGCCAACAAGCCCCTTGCCATTGACCCCTTCCTGGCCGACCCCATTTGCAGCCCCCCACCGCAGCCGCCTTCTCTCCCTCACTCTTGGGACACAGCCGACTTGGCTCATTTCTTACAGGCAGGTTGGATGCACGTGTCCATTAACTACCCCTCCAACATTTTCACTGTGGGACGCACGCTAATGTGACTGGGTGTGAGAGGTATGGCAAAATATACTCTGGAAATATAGTCTGGATGAGCTCATACTATATTTCCATTATTATTTCTACTTTCTCTCTATTTTATTATACACATATAATTAGTTCAACGACCTATGCATTCGGTACATCGACTCTTGTGGGCACATACATGCCAGACTTATGTATTCTAGTGCCCGTAGTTAGAACTCAGACACTTTTTACCCCGCAACCACAACTTACCCAGACACCCAGTTAGTGTCCTGTAAGTTGTGATTGGGGTATTGTCTTGACCGTCACAGATGGGCTTCAACTATCTGCGCAATCAGAGTCTCGAACTATACTAGTCGAAACTCAACCTTTATCTCAATCCATGTGGACTACATCTGCACTACTCTGTTATTTGACTCTCTCATTATTCTCTTCAACACTCAAGCAGTCATTCAGAATTACACTTTACAGTCAATTCTCCTTATTTGTTTTAGCTCTCTATTCTACTTTAGATAGCTATTTCACTCGACCGTATTGAACTAAATGGTCAATACGTGTTCAGTCTGTATTAGACTTAGATAGTCAATACATCTTCGTGTCATACCTAAATGGTCAATATTCTTCGTATATAGAACGGTTAGAACTTCCACCACTCTTCACACTGGGGCCAACCTTGCGGCACCCCCTTCTTAAAGGGCTTATCCAGGGGTATAGTGGGTCTCTCACACTGTCAGACTGCATGAGTGCACTTTATTTACACATCAATGACCCTAAGGAACAGCTGCGTTTAGCAGAGGACATCAAATGGGTTGAGCTCTCCATGTATTGGTCCCTGCTTGTCGACTCCACTTGTGTCCTTCCTGAGCATGCACTGATCCACTTGGCTGTGGACCTAGTCGACCTGTTGGAGCATCTGTTATCGGATTCTGACACCCTGGGAGGACTTCCCTCTAGTGGAGATGCAAGCTGTGCACCACTTCCCACTCCTACCCTGCCATCACTACACCCCTGGCCCCCTCTCATCACCTGCATTACAGACGCCTCTGCTGATTGCGTTCACACCATCATTTGAATGTGCCAAAAGGCCTACAGTCGTTGGGTCTCTTCAATTCAGAAGCTGGATGGGTTGACATCTGCCAATGACTGTGAAGAGTGGTAGAAGTTCAGACCATTCTATATACGAAGAAATGAGTAGAAGAGGAGGAATTGACCTATTTGGTGCGATATGAGAGAAAGTGAGAGAGAGAGCACTAGATGATGCAGAAGTCAACAAGTGCAATGGATCGAGTGGAGGCCTCGACTGTAATAGTTCAAGGCCAGAAGTGTTCAGTAGTTCAGATAATGCTACCTATGTGGTAGCTGACACGTTACCCTGATCACCACTCGTAGTAGACCTAGTTTATGTCTTCTGAGTGGTGGTGCTTGGGTAAAAGTGTGTCTTAGTTCTATTTGGTGCTGAGTGCACCCACAAGTATACACAAAGCTTCGAACTAATGAAATGGTACGATATTCGAAGAATATAAAAGATAGAAAAATATGAATAAAATGTGTAAAATATAAATAAAATAAAAGGAGTGTTTTACCACAATGAAACTGTGGTAAAAGCATACTCCTCACAATGACATTTTGAAGTGGGAAGACATTGCCCTTTCGTTTCATGCCAGGCATCTCTCCTGGGGAAACACTATCCTGCACCTCGGTGTGAGAGGTATGGTGAAATACACTCAGGAAATATAGTCAGATGAGCTCTTACTATATTTCCTTTATTATTTCTATTTTCTCTCTTTTATTATATCTATAATTAGTTCGACAACCTATGTATGCGGTACATCGACTCTTGTGGGTGCACACACGCCAGACTTATGTATTCTAGCACCCGTAGTTTAGAACTCAGACACTTTTTACACCGCAACCACGACTTACCCAGACACCCATTAGTGTCCTGTAAGTTGTGATTGGTGTATCGTCTCAACCGTCACAGATGGGCTTTAGCTATCTACTCTATCAGAGTTTTGAACTGTACCAGTCGAAACTCAATCCTTATCTCAACTCGTGTGGACCACATCCACGCTACTCTATTATTCGACTCTCTAGTACTCTACTTTACTCTCAAGCAGTCGTTCAAAATCGCACTTGACAGTCGATTCTACTTATTCGTTTTAGCTCTCTACCTTATTCTAGATAGCTACTTCCCTCTACCGTATTTAACTAAGTAGACAATACGTGTTCATTCTGTATTAGACTTCAACAGTCAATACATCTTAGTGTCGTACCTAAACGGTCGATATCCTTCGTATATAGAATGGTTAGAACTTCCACTACTCTTCACAGTGGTGATCCGGGCTGGACCGCTCTTTCCCTACGAAGAAGAAATGACATCTTATAAGCTTCTAAGTACGTAAATGACTACTGGCAAGAACCAAACGTCGAGACCTTCGATGACCCCAAGTAATTCAAAACCTCGTCAAAGACCTGCAAGTCTGGAACCACCCTGTAACATCACCATGAGGAAGTCTTTGTTGACTTTTCAAAAACCAGTTCTTCCTGGGAGTCCTCCCGGAGCAGCAGCTGGACCGTCAACAGAAGCCCCCCCAAGTCCGTGAGAAGAACGTCCGCCGACTGAGCAGTTGAACATTCCAGGAGCTAATGTCGAGACTACCCGTGCTCCCGAACCCGTTCTCTCGTTCCCACCTAGACAGGTCATCCTTAAGCAATTCTTCAGGGGTCATATGATTTATGCTCAACCCATCGACTTACAATGGGATGCGTACTACGCCGATCGAATCCCTGCGGATCAGGTTACTCCCTTCGTGGAGGAGTATAATTTGGATTACCCTCTTCTACCGGCGACTGTAGCGGTCTGGTTAGGTCGTTATCAGGCCATTTTATCGGCGCAAGATCTATTCACGTGACCTGGAACCCTCGAGGATCTGACCCGCTCGATTCCCGAATGGTCGAGCGAAGTTACTTCTGTTATGGAAGGAGGGAGGACGGTTCTTAAACAAGAAGTGTTCTCTTCATTCCTCGAAGCGCTCCGCACGCACGATGACGCGTTACAAATCCTTCACGTCCTACTCAGTGGGGATCACATCGTCCCCAAAGTTGACTACCAGTATATATACATTCAGATGCTGGAGGAGTCTCTTAACGGGATTACTTGGAATTCTTCGTTTGCATATTTTACTTTAAGGGGTCGGTTAAGGCGAAATCAGAGAAGACTCAATAAGATGGTTTTGGAGGTGCTTTACCCTTATGGTGATTCCATCCAGGTACCCAATTTGCCCATCTCCACAACAAGTTCGTTTGTTCATACCCTGAATGGGTCTCCTGACACTCGTTTCCTTCATTCGCTTAATCGTCCCATTATTTTGCAAGACTTCCCGTCAGACATGAGGATGCAGGTTGCCGAATGTCTTCAGGAAAAGGGAATGGAGGTATGCATCCCCCTCTATCAACCTCAACCTCGTCGACCTTTGAACACGGTCGAAATCAAGAGAGGAATCGCCACGGAACCTAGCTGTGAGGAGTATGCTTTTACCACAGTTTCATTGTGGTAAAACATTTCATTTATATTTTACATATTCTATTCATATTTTACTATCTTTCATATTCTTCGAATATTGCATATTTCATTAGTTCGAAGCATTGTGTATACTTGTGGGTGCACTCAGCACCAATTAGAACTCAGACACACTTTAACCCAAGAACCACCACTCGTAAGACACAAACTAGGTCTACTACAAGTGGTGATCAGGGTAACGTGTCAGCTACTACATAAGTAGCAGTATCTGAACTACTGAGCACTTCTGGCCTCGAACTGTAATAGTCGAGGCCTCCACTCGAACCATCGCACTCATTGACTCCTTCGTCATCTTGTGCTCTTTCTCTCACTTTCTCTTATATTGCACCGAATAGGTCAATATCCTCCTCTTCTACTCATTTCTTCGTATATAGAACGGTCTGAACTTCTACAACTCTTCACACTAGCCCTGTTCCCTATCAGGAAATTCACCGCTCTCATGTCATGTTTGAAAGAATTCCGGATAACTCTAACATTGGTGAGGAACAAACTATGACTAGGAATTGATCAGTCGCCAACAGGGGTTGACCGTCTTTCTCTACTGCATTCACTGAGGGTATAGCTGGTCAGGTTGCTGGTCGAGGATCGCTGAATCCAGTCGAACCTCGCCATTCCCTGCCGATCTCCTCCAACCCCTTTCTGCCATCAGGAGGACCCCCTAGTAATTCATCAGGGAGTTCTAGTGCCTCAAGCTATGGAGGGCATTTGGGACATGGGGGGCGCCACGGTAGAGTACATGACTCTCCCTTTCAAACTCCGATGCAGCCTCGAGCCAGCGCGCCTATTGATGACTTACCTAAGGATAAAAGGATCGCTCTTAACACCAACAACATCAAGATAAAATGGTCAGATCTTCCCAAATACAATGGGACTCAATCCAAGGCATTGGACTACATCATGGATATTATGAGTCTCTTGGAGATCTCAGACTCCATGAGCACATTGTTGGGAGTCGCTCTGCCAAGACGACTCACCAGCGATGCCAAGATCTGGTGGAGCACCCTAGACCGTGAACATCGCACTGAATTCAGTCGATCTCACGGATCGTTTCTTTGGGGTATCGTAGAAGGATTACTTGGAACTCGTTGGCGCGAATCTTTAGCTCTAGAATGGGAGGCCATGAAGTTTCGTCAAATTGGCCACAATCGTGAGACACCCGTTCAGTACATTCAGTGGAGAGTCAAGCTCTATCGATTCTTGTATGGGTTTCACCAAAATCGGAAGGATGAAACGCACAGACTTATCCTGACGCTGCCCACGGAATGGCTTTACCTTCTACAGGGACAACCTATCGACAACATCATGAGCTTGCAGACTTATGCGAACAATTTACAAGAGGCTCTGATTAACGCTTGGGTTCAAACACATCGAGAGCATTATCGGTTTCAGAAACCCAGAGTCATGATCGCTGAGCAAGACGAGTCGGATCCTTGGCATGAGGAAGAGCACTCTGGAGAATTCAATCTCACTAATCGAGGCCACGTCCTCCTTGGCAAACTCGAGGATAAAACCGTCTCTAGGAGATCGAACGCAAAACAGGGTAAGAAACACGGCAAGTTCTCTTTCGAACAGAGTGACAAGAAAAGCATTGCCAAACACCCGAAGGAATGCTGGATTTGCAGGAGTTTAGAGCATTTTAAGATCGACTGCCCTCACGCGGGCAGAATGTCACACTATGTTTCTATTAACAAATGCTCCGCGCAGAACCTGATGGAGGAGGCGGAGTGTGAAGAGTGGTAGAAGTTCTAACCGTTCTATATACAAAGAATATCGACCGTTGAAGTACGATACCATGATGTATTGACTGTCTAAGTCTAATACAGACCAAACACGTATTGACTATTTAGTTCAATACGGTAGAGAGAAGTAGCTATCTAAAGTAAGGTAGATAGCTGGAACGAATAAGCAGAATTGACTGGTTAAGTGCGATTCTTGACAACTGCTCAAGTGCAAGTAGAGTAGTTAGAGAGTTGAATAATAGAGTAGTGTGGATGTAGTCCACGTGAGTTGAGATAAGGATTGAGTTTCGACTGATACAGTTCAAAACTCAGTTTGAATGAGTAGCTAAAGCCCATCTGTGACGGTCGAGACGATACACCAATCACAACTTACAGGACACTAACGGGTGTCTGGGTAAGTCGTGGTTGTGGTGTAAAAAGTGTCTGAGTTCTAAACTACGGGCGCTAGAATACATAAGTCTGCATGTGTGCCCACAAGAGTTGATGTACTGCATACATAGGTCGTCGAACTAATTATAGATATAATAAAAGAGAGAAAATAGAAATAATAAAGGAAATATAGTAAGAGCTCATCCAACTATATTTCCTGAGTGTATTTCGCCATACCTCTCACACGGAGGATCAAAGGGCTTATGAAATGGTTTGCGGATTAAGCATACAGGGACAAGTACATAACGCTGATGAGGAATCAATTTTCATTTCTGTCTACCTTCCTCAGTCAGAGGACGAAGTCGTTTCAGATGCGAATGCATCTTCAAATGAGAACGAGTATCGCAAGTCTATGTTTCTATATCAGACCGCAACTTTCTCAAGAAAGGAGACTGGCTAAACGCTCATCATCAGAACTGGAAAGGTCTGACTGAGACGAGAGTTTTATCACGACCTGAACCTCCCACCATTGAGGAGATCGTCGACGAGGAAGCATTTGCGAACCGATCTAAGGAAATAAGTCAAACCTACGTTATAGAAGACCCCTCTAAGGCAGAGGGATCAGAGGAGGAGAGCTTCCCCTTCGACCCAGGACAATTACCCAACTTAATTCCTTGCGATGAGTCAGACTCTGAAGCGGACGACTCTATTTCGAACGTTACTCCCAAGGTACCTAACGGTAGATGCATCAGGAGGAACGTCAAACTGGCTGCAAGAAAAGAAAGCAAAAGACCTAGAGTTCAATACCCTCGATCCAGTCGGCTTATAAAGGAGGATTCGACTATTATCTATCGCAGAAGGGACCCTCCGGGTGGATATTCTAGTATTGGGATTTCAGCATTGCACATCTACGGATGCGTGGGGAACTCAGAAGCCTCAAATCCTATTAAAATCAGGCTGGACGCTGGGGCCGACCTCTCCTTAATTTTGGAGGACTTCTATAAGGAACTGGAAGACCGCCCCAAGCTCAAGCAAGGACTCAAGTTGCGCCTCGTACAACTTACCGGTAATGCCAAAGTATTAGGATACATCAACGTCCCCATTTATCTTGAAGATGAGACTGGCACGCTCCTTAAATTTACCGCCGAAATGTACGTTGTCCACGGTATGACTGTCCCGATTCTTCTTGGAGAAGACTTTCATGTGAACTACGAGATCGGGACACTGCGAGACCAACCGCTGGGCTCTAGATTGATTTTGCCAGGGAGAGCGGGATCTATTCCAGCCAGTTCTTATAAGGAGCCGCAGCCTTTAGCCTTCTCAATTAGCAAGGTTCCCCTTGAGGAACTAGCCAATGACTCACCTGAATTGACTTCCAAACCCGACAAAGGAGTGCGTACTGAAAGAGTCGCACGGGCCTTGCAGGATTGCACTATAGAACCGGAATCAGCTCGATTAGTACCAATATTTGTGGGAGATCTTATTGGTGACCAATGGATAGTCGAGGGAATTGTCTTACAGAACGACGATGGGAGTATACTAGCTGCTCCCACCACTGCCATCTCTAGGGAATGCGCCATGATACCTCTCGCTAACCCCTCTCTGACGCTAAGAATCATTAGATGAGGGGAAACCATTGGATTAATTCACAACGCGAACAAATGGGCCCAGACACCTAGATCTTCAACTGAGAAAGCATCAATGCAGTCAATGGCAACCAAGATCACCCATCTCGTCAAAAGTCTATCAAGAATAGAAGAGGAGCGTGTCCTTAATCCTCAATCTTCCGGACTACCCCCAGAACGGGAACTCGCAGACGATTTCAACCCGGCAGGTCCTAAAACGTCGGAGGTTGCCACCACGGAAACATTTCGTGGGAAAGATCTGCATAAGCTGGTTAACTTAGGACCTGACATCCCTGCTGATGTCTCCTCCCGCTTGGAGTTGGTATTAACCAAGAACGTCCTAGCCTTCAGAGTAGACGGGTGTTTAGGACAGGTAGATGTCAAGGTTAATGTCCCCTTGACAGAGGGCGCGCAACCTATTTCTATGTCGATGTTTACAACCTCTCCGGCTAATAGGAAGGTCATTGACGAACAAATGGACACTTGGTTCCAACAGGGGGTAATCGAACCGTCCAAGAGTCCTTGGGGGGTGCCAGCCTTTGTCATATATCGCAACGGGAAACCACGAGTAGTGATCGACTATAGAAAGTTGAACAGTCTAACAGTTCCTGACGAATTCCCACTGCCACACCAGTCGGAAATCATGCAAGTGCTTTCGGGCTCCAACATCTTATCTTCCTTCGATGCACTAGCCAGTTTTACCCAACTTGAAATGTTAGAGGAAGACAAGCCGAAGACTGCCTTCAGATCCCATCGAGGACTGTGGCAATTCAGGAGAATGCCCTTTGGACTTCATAATGGACCTTCTATATTCCAAAGGGTTATGCAAACCGTACTTGCACCTTACTTATGGATATTCTGCCTGGTTTATATTGACGACATCGTGATCTTTTCTAAGACATGGGACAATCATCTAGAACATTTATATCAGGTTTTACAAGCCATAATTGCTGCGAGAATCACTCTCTCACCCAAAAAGTGCTACGTGGGGTATAATTTGATTCTACTACTAGAACATAAGGTGTCTAGACTCGGCTTTTTGACCCATCAAGAAAAGGTCGCCGCTATATTAGAATTGGCGATGCCCTCTAAGATAGCAGATCTTCAACATTTTCTAGGAATGGTTCTGTACTTCTCCGCGTACATACCATTTTACTCCTGGACAGTCGCTCCACTTTTCAACCTCTTGAAGAAAGGAGTTCATTGGAATTGGGATTCTGAACACACCCGAGCTTTTGAGGACATCAAGGTTGCGTTGAGCTCAGCTCCAGTACTCAGACACCCCACAAGCGGTATGCCTTATCGGTTATACACAGATGCTTCGGACTTTGCGCTAGGATGTTGTCTCCAACAAATACAGAAAATGACGCTTAAAGACCTTAAGGATCCGAACATTTATGCCCAAGCACGAGCAGCCTTCGATCAATCACGAGACGTGCCCATCTTCGTTACTCATTATAAAACCAAGGAGCCGGAATTCACCTGGACGGATTCCTGGGCCGCAGATTTTGACGACACCAGTGTCACGGTCGAACACGTTATCGCCTATTGGAGCCGTACGCTCAAGAAAGCAGAATGTAACTATTCAGCCACAGAGCGAGAAGTGTTAGCCGCTAAAGAAGGATTAGTCCATTTCCAGCCCTTTATCGAAGGTGAACATATCCTTCTGATCACTGACCATGTGGCATTACAATGGGCCAGATCTTACGAGAATACTAATCGTCGACTGGCGGCATGGGGGGCGGTATACGCTGCATACCCTGGTCTGGAAATCCTACATAGAGCAGGACGAATACATAGCAATGTTGACCCACTGTCCAGACTTCCTCGAGTACCGGACTATGCTAGCCCCACGAGAGACGACCTTTTACCAATCGTAGCGGATTCTTATAACCGGAATGACGATGAGACGTTATGGGAGAACAAACCAGCAGAAAAAGCCGTCTTTCTCACTCATCACGAGTTAGTCAAACCAGTCGGAACCATGGAAGAGGTCCCCCAAACGAAATGGGACTTGCACAATCTCCCCAGAAACGATGAAACCGATGAAGCAAATTTTACTCTCTCGAACCCACAATTGCTTATAGAGATCGACGAAAATTACACAAAGGAACTTCGCGATGGATACCAGAAGGATCCCACCTTCAGAAATCATTACGCCACCAATCCCATTTCTCCAAACATGGTAACTACTCCTTCACATTATTTCATCGGCAAGAATAAGTTACTGTTCTTTCCAGATTCGGACTGGAAAAGTCGAATCTGCATTCCTAGCAGCATGACAACAACCATACTCAAGGTGATACATGATAATCCTTTCGAAGGAGCTCATGCAGGTGGCCACAGGCTCTTTAATCTGATAAAAGACCGTTCCTCCTGGCCAAGGATGTTGCGACTGGTACAGCTTTTGAAGAGGGAGGTAAATGAGGCGTTAGAATCGGGGCTGAGGGAGTGTGTGTAGGGTGAATGATGGGAAGGGGCCTCGATGTTGGCGAAAGACGTGGGACCAGAATCATGGAAGGTTCGCATTCCAGTGACTGTTGACTAGGGCGGTGACCCCTCCATACTCTGGATGACGGTCTCCGCGTTTGTCTTTGGTTGGGGTCGCTGGTTACGAAGCGAACTTTAGACGGGAGAAGGAACCCTTCATGGCAATCCTCTCCCAGAGATCGGATGCTATACACACCATTCCTGTTCTCGTCTTCCTCCTCATCCTCATCCGAGGAGAAATCAATTGGTCCCCTACGGTATTCCTTTTCTCGCTGGGGCAACATTTGACCGTCCCCTCGGGTAAGAACTATTCATTGCAACTTAATGCGTCGAAGTAGTTCCCAGTCATAAAAGATGGTACCCTCCTTCTCCTTCCAGCTCTTGGTTCCCATCGTGTCCCACCCTCACTATCATCGGTCTCCGCGAAGTCAGCCCATTTCTCTCCCGGGGGGGGGGAAGGATCGGCGTGGAAGCTCTGTTTCCGAATTGCACTCTGTACTCATGCCGCTGCTGCTTGGAGGGGACTCCTTCTCTTGCTCCCCTCGCCTCCTGTTGACTTCTATACTCAGCACGCCTTTCTCTTTTGCGGGTGAGCCTCCTTGCATTGTGTTCTTCCATAAACATTTCCTGCTTCCGCATGATAGCAGCGACTTCCTCAGATGATGGTCTGACGGAGGGCCCTAACGGCTTGCTCCAATCTGTACCGGTATTTCCCCCCGGCTCATCACCAAAGGAGAAAGTCGACAGGGGGGTTGATTCTTGGGTACCCCGATTGCTCTCGACATTATCTGTACGAGGCATGCGGGTGATGAATCCCCCGCTGGTCGTGGATGTACTGGCTGTCGGGGCTCGCGGGACTTTTTTGAACTTAGGGAGGACTTGCTTGTTTTGTTGGAAAGGGAGCATTATAGCACGATAAAGTGGTGAAGTTGAAGATAGAGGGAAGGGCTGTAGATAGGTGAAGGACGTGGTGTGAAAGATAAAGAAAATTTATGCGAATTTACGTGTGCTTTTTTTTATATATATTGAATTGAAACTCCGCTTGGTTGGTCATTAAATAAAATTCATTAATTGTGGCTGGGTTTTGGGGAAATGTGTCCGCCACCAATTAGTGGTTGTCCCAATCGACCGGAGGGATAGAAAAATGAAAGAGAATAAAAGCCAATGAGATGGCTCACTGAATAACTGAGATATTTCTGAAAGGAAGTTACAAAAGAGATGGAATAAATGATAGAATAGATGATTCCTTGAGTGCATATATCCCGTTAAATGTTGAACAGCACCTTGTACGCCCTCAGAAGTGCTGGAGCATTTCTGAGGTCAGTGCTGCTTAACCACAAATCCTCTTCGGGTCCATAACCTTTCCAGCGCACCCTAGATAGCAGACGATTTCGCTGTTTCCTATGTCCAACAATAGCTTCGACTTCATATTCTTCATGATCTGATTTCACCTCTCTTAGGTTCTCAAGTTGGGGTCTTGGACCTAGCTTGGGAGGAGAGGGTTGATATTTCCGCAGATGATCCCGATTAATGACTGGATGCATCAGATACTCCAGGGGGATCTTAAGCCTAAATACTTGAGAGTTCAATTTCTCAAGGACCTCGAATGGTCCAATCCGTCTTTGTATTAGTTTCTTCCCCGTTCCCTTGACTTCCACCAGTTCGAGGGAGTGGGGGTTCACCAATACAAAGTCTCCCTCAGAGATATCTTCTACAGGTCTTTGCTTCTTGTTATATGCTCGTGCTTCAATCTCTTGGGCTTGAGCGATTGAATCCCGCACCATCTGCCGATGATTTTCTAGCTCGAGGATCCATTGGTCGGCCATAGGGCTGTCAGATAGTTCTCTAGGAACTAGGGGTTCATCACCTCCTAGAACTCGAGACATTCCTCTTGGAAGGTATCCCATTAATAAGAAGGCCGGGGCGTAGTTTGTGGAACTGTGAACAGTCGAGTTGTATGCGTGAACAACTACCTCAATGCACTGGGACCAGCTTTCCTTAGCAGAAGCACAATAGGCTCGAAGCATCTGTTCTATGGTCGCATTCATATTCTCTGTTTGCCCATCCGTTTGAGGATGATGAGCCGAAGATACCGCAAGGGTGGTACCATAGATCTTACAGACTTCCCGCCAAAACCTGCAGGTCCATCTCTTATCCCGGTCACAGATTATTTGAGAGGGCAGTCCGAAGGGGCTTGCCACCTGTTTGACAAATATTCATGCGAATCCTTCAGCCGTAAGGTTAGAAAAGGTAGGTATTGTAATATCGTAACGTGTCAATTTATCAACGGCGACGAAGACTGCGGAATACGAATCCTTTCCTGAGTTGGGTAGTCCAGTGATTAAGTCCATAGAAACTACCTCGAATGGCCTAAAAGGTACGTCAGCTGGTCTGAGGGCTCCTTGACGAGCGGTGCAATCGACTTTGGTTTTTTGGCAGATGTCGCATGTACGCAGGTACGACACGCAATCTTGTAGCATTCTTGGCCAAAAGAACCGGTCTTTCATCAGGTTGAACAACCGCTGGCCTCCGGCGTGTGCTCCCTCAAAAGGGTTATCATGTCCCAACCTTAAAATCGAGTTAAGCATGGTTCTGGGTACACAGACTCGACTTTTCCAGTCTGAGTCGCGAAAGTACAGGAGTCGGTTTGCTCCCACGAAGTAGTGAGAAGGAGTAACAACCGCATTGGGTGAAGGGGTATCTAGAGCATAGAGATTCCTGAAAACGGGGTCTTTTGAATAACCCTCTAGAAATTTCTTTATATATCCCTCCTCGATGCTGATTAGTAGCTAAGGATGATGCAATGCGAAGTCAGACTCGTCTTCCTGGTCGTTCCTTATTGCATTATGAGAATCCCATTCTGACTGTCGGACCTTTTGAGTTACTCCGAAAGGTTCCATAGAATTGAGTATGGTAGAGAAGACCGCCTTCTTAGCGGGTTCGTCCTTCCATAGTTTTTCCTCAGTACTCTTGTCCAGAGAGGTCGAGGTGATAGCCTGCAAGTCATCTCTAATAGGGCTCACGAAGGCTGGTACCCGAGGGAGTCTGGACAGTGGGTCCACGTTGCTGTGAACTCTGCCTGCTCGATGCAAAATCTCGAAACCTGTAAATGCAGCGTATATCGCCCCCCATGCAGCTAGTCGACGATTAGTGTTCTCGTAAGATCTAGCCCATTGCAGAGCTGCATGGTCCGTAATGAGCAGAACATGTTCACCTTCAATGAAAGGTTGAAAGTGGACTAGTCCCTCCTTTGCTGCTAACGCTTCCCGTTCAGTAGCAGAATAGTTACGCTCAGCACTATTCAGTGTGCGACTCCAATATGCAATGACTCGTTCAACAGTAACTTCGGTCGCCTCAAAAGTGGGTCCCCACGAATCCGACCACTCAATCTCGGGCTGTTTGGTTTTGTACCGATGAACAAAGGATGGCACATCCTGCGCACGGTCAAAAGCCAACTTGGCTTGGGCATAGATTTTAGTGTCCACTAAGTCTCCTAAAGCCATCTTCTGGACTTGTTGGAGACAACAACCCAAGGCAAAATCCGAAGCGTCCGTATACAATCGGTAGGGCATCCCACTAACTGGATGTCCCAGCATTGGAGCTGATCCTAATGCGGTTTTAACATCCTCATAAGCTCGGACATGTTCAGCAGTCCACGTCCAGGGTGTTCCCTTTTTTAGGAGTGAGAATAAAGGGGACACCATCCATGAATAGAATGGTATATATGCTGAAAAGTAAAGGACCATTCCAAGGAACCGTTGTAGGTCAGAAACCTTAGTGGGTGGGGCCAGTTCCAATATAGCGTGAACTTTTTCTTGGTGGGTTGAAAAACCCAACCTGGATACTTTATGACCCAATAACAATATTGAATTATATCCGATAAAACATTTCTTGGGAGAGAGAGTGATACCGGCCGAAGCGATAGCACCAAGCACCTGATTCAGGTGAAGCAAATGATCATCCCAGTTCTTAGAGAATATGACTATGTCATTGATGTAGACTAAACAAAAAATCCACAAGTAGGGTGCTAAAACTGTTTGCATGACGCGCTGAAATGTGGAGGGGCCGTTTCTGAGCCCGAACGGCATCCTTTTAAATTGCCACAGCCCTCTATGAGATCTAAAGGCTGTTTTGGGCTTATCGTCCTCCAACATTTCTAATTGAGTAAACCCAGCTAGCGCGTCGAAAGAAGAAAGAACATTTGATCCCAACAGCACCTGCATGATCTCTGATTGACGTGGTAAAGGGAATTCATCTGGAACAGTGAGATGATTAAGTTTCCGATAGTCGATGACCACCCGCGGTTTACCATTGCGATATACTACAAAGGCTGGCGCTCCCCAGGGGCTTTTAGATGGCTCAATGACACCCTGTTCGAACCAGGTATCCATTTGCTCGTCTATAACTCTCCTATTGGCAGGGGACGAAGGGAACATAGGCATGGATATGGGCTGGGCCCCCTCTTTCAAGGGGACAGGGACTCTACATTCCACTTGCCCTAACCGTCCATCGACTCCGAAAGCCTTAATGTTCTCAGTCAAAACTGATCTGAGACATGGCAGGACCTCCGTTGGTATATCCGGTCCCAAATTGACTAACTTGTGAAGATCCTCTGAGGCAAATTTCTCATTATCAGCCACTGCAGCCGTCTTAGGACCAGGTGGTTCAAAATCGTCTGCAATCTCTGGTTCAACAGGTGGCTTAGGCCTCTCTGAGGTGACTTGACGGTCCTCCTCAAGTTGAGAGAGACTTTCGATAAGGTGTGCGATCTTGGTCGCGCCTGCTACCATTAAACCTTTCTCCTTGAGTGACCTGGGCTTGTGAGCCCAACGAGCGGGGTCATGAATTATCCCTATTGTCTCCCCTCGTCGGATAGTCTTAGGGGTTAACAATGGATTGGCTAAAGGTACTGCCGCACTATTCCTTGAAATTGCCGTGATTGGTGTGGCTAATATTGAACTGTCCTCGTTTTGCAATACAATTCCTTCAACAATCCATTCATCGCCCTCTAGATCTTCAACAAAAATAGGCACTAGTCTGGCTGACTCTGGATCGATAGTGCAATCCTCCAAGGCTCGCACGACTCTTTCAGTATGCACACCTTTATCGGGGAGAGAGGTGAGTTTGGATTGCTCCTTCTCATGCTTCCCGAAAGGGGCCTTATTGACGGTGAAAGTCAAAGGTTGAGATTCCTTAGAAGAACTGGCTGGAATAAAACCCTGTCGTCCTGGGAGAATAAGTCTAGATCCCAACGGCTGATCTCTTAGAGTACCGATTTCGTAATTAATATGGAAATCCTCTCCTAAAATAATTGGCACCGTCATTCCTCTAATGACATAAGTTTCCGCTGTGAACCTCAGTAACGTTCCACTGTCGTCCTCCAGGTAAATAGGAATATTGTGAAGAGTGGTGGATTCTGACCGCTCAATATACGAAGAATAGTGTTTATTCAACTACTATTAGAGAGTATTGACCGTCAGTACAATACTATAGATTACTAGACTGTTAGTACTAGTATAAGAACGCACTGCACGCCTCAAGAGCAACTGTATAGTTGCTCGTGACGGCTTAAACAGTAAGATAATGAGTTGACCTTTTACGGTACAACTAGTAGCTAGAAATAAGTAAGATACTCAGCTAAAGACTGAGTATCTAGGATAGAGTAATAGTAGCGCGAGTCGACTACAGTGTCGACGAGCGCAAAGTCTTGAAAGCGGAACTCAACCTTAGCGGTTCAAGTCCAAAAGGCTATTAGTAGACTAGAGAATGCTACCCTTATGGTAGCTGAGATACTACCCTTGACACCTCTCGCTATTCGACGTCTGAGTCGTTACGAGGTGGTGTCTGCTGGGTAAAAGTTGTCTGAGTTCTAATTGGTGCTGAGTGCACCCACAAGTATACACAATGCTTCGAACTAATGAAATATGCAATATTCGAAGAATATGAAAGATAGTAAAATATGAATAGAATATGTAAAATATAAATGAAATAAAAGGAGTGTTTTACCACAATGAAACTGTGGTAAAAGCATACTCCTCACAAATATTAACATATCTGATAACTTTAGCGTTACCCGTGAGCTGGATTAGACACAACTTGAGTCCTTGTTTCAACTTATATATGCCCTGCAGCTCCTTGTAGAATTCCTCTGGTATAAGGGAAAGATCTGCTCCCGTGTCCATTCGAATTTTAACGTGTTCGGGTGAATCGGGAGTTCCTACATGACCGAAAACATGGAGCGTGGCAACTCCTATGCTAGAGTAACCACTGGGAGGATCCCGTTTTCGATAAAGGATCGTAGTATCCTCCTTCATCAGACGACTGGGACGAGGGTATTGGATTCGAGGCCTCTTACTTTCCTTGCGCAGGGACAAGCTTACATTCCTGCGCTCACTTCGGCAAGGAACATGCTTCGAAGGGGAACCCAATACTGGATCATTGTCACTGTCCTCTGAATCCAAGTTCTCGTACGGTAGTAAATCGGGGGGGTTCCTGGGATCAAACGGGAAAGTGTCAACATCAGCTCCAGGCGAACAGAGCGAATTCGAACTGATTTGTTCGTGAGAATCTCCAGTCTGACAGTAGTTCTTGGTCAGGCCTTCAAGGTCCTGCCGATGAGCACTCAGCCGGTCTCCCTTTTCAAAGAAATCTGCGGCGAGTATGGATACATAAACTTCAGATGGAAGAGCTTCACCAGTCGTTTGATTTTCCTCCCTTACTAATTTGTCTCCAACTTGGGGCGCATAAATGGAAACAAAAGTCAATTCGTCATCAGAGCTATTTACTTGTCCTTGTATAGATAGTCCATGAACCGCTTCATATAACCTTTGCTCCTCAGCTTCCTCCGACATATCCTGTGCGGAGCATTTGTTGATAGAGACATAATGAGACATTTTGCCAGCTTGAGGGCAGTCTATCTTAAAATGCTCCGGACTTCTGCATATCCACCATTCCTTGGTGGGTTTGACCGCGCTCTTCTTGTTACTCCTCTCGAAGAACATTTTTCCGTGACGCTTTCTCTGCGTTGGATTAGCGATGTCAGGGATGGTCCTTCTCATCGAGCCTCTCTCGTTAGTCTCACTAACGAGAACCTGGTTAGGTGAAGGGAAGTCATCGATGACTCTAAAATCCACTTCCTGACCCTCTGCTAACATTACGTGCGGTTTCTGGAACCTGTAACGTTCCCGGTGTGTTTGGACCCAAGCGTTAATCAGAGCTTCTTGCAGGTTATTAGCATAAGTCTGCAAGCTCATGATATCATCGATGGGTTGTCCTTGAAGAAGGTAGAGCCATTCCGTAGGCAGCATGAGAAAGTGTCTGCGTGTCTCATCTCCTCTGTCCTGGTGGAACCCGTACAGAAAATGATAGAGTTTAACTCTCCATTGGATGTAGTGGATGGGTGTCTCGCGATCGTGACCAACTTGTCGAAATTTCATGGCTTCCCATTCTAAGGCCAAGGATTCACGCCAGCGAGTTCCAAGCAATCCTTCCACAATGCCCCAGAGAAATGACCTGTGAGATTGACTGAATTCAGTACGATGCTCACGGTCTAGGGTGCTCCACCAGACCTTAGCATTTCCCATAAGTCGTCTTGGCAGAGCGAGTCCTAACATCACACTCAAAGAGTCTGATATCTCCACAAGACTCATGATGTCCATGATATAGTCCAAGGCCTTGGATTGGGCTCCATCATATTCGGGGAGGTCAGACCATTTGATCTTGAGGTCACTGGTGTTAAGAGTGATCTTCTTGTCATTAGGTAAGTCGTCAATAAGCGCACTGGCTTGAGACCGCATCGGAGTTCGAAAAGGGGTGTTAGGCACTCTATTGTGGCGCTCCCCACGTCCCGAGTTCCCTCCTCGGTCTGAAGTGCTCGAACTCCCGGATGAATCACTAGGGGGTCCTCCTGATGGCAAGAAGGGATTCGAAGTGATCAGCAGAGAATGGCGGGGACCGTCTGGATTCAGCGATCCTCGACCAGCGACTGGGCCAGCTATACCCTCAGTGAACGCTGTAGAGAAGGACGGTCGACCCTTGCTGGCGACTGATCGATTTCTGACAGTGGTCACCTCGTTCCCGACATTAGGGCTGTTGGAAACTCCCTCAAACGCGACGCGAGAGCGAGGATCTCCCTGCAAAGGTGTGGGACCAGATTCCATCACGATTTGTCTCTCCATCTCCATCATGTTCAGGAGTCGACGCGGCTGAGGTTGATGAAAGGGAGCACAGACCTCAATCCTCTTTTCTTGAAGGCATTCTATCACCTGCGTCCTCAAGTCCAGCGGAAAGTCCTCCATTATCACAGGACGGTTGAGAGAAGATAGGAAACGAGTATCTGGAGACCCATTTAGGTTGCGAACAAACGAATCAGTCATGGAGATAGGCGAATCGGGGACCTGAATCGAGTCGTTATAGGGGAGGAGTACCTCTAAAACCATCTTATCAAGTCTTCCTTGATTTCGTCTCAGCCGACCCCTTAGAGTGAAGTATGCAAACGGCAGATTTGGCGTGACTCCATTGAGAGACTCCTCCAACATGCAGATGTACATGTACTGGTAGTCGACCTTAGGCATGACATGATCTCCGCCGAGCAGGACGTGCAGGATCTGCAACGCATCATCATGCATACGAAGTGCCTCAAGGAAGAGAGAAAACACCTCCTGCTTGAGAATTCTTCTTCCTCCTTCCGTAGCGGTAGTCACCTCATTCGACCATTCGGGAATCGATCGGGTCAAGTCCTCGAGGTTCCCTGGTCGTGTGAATAAGTCTCGCGCCAATAAGATCGCTTGGTAACGACCCAACCAAACTGCTACAGTCACTGGTAAAATGGGATAATCCGTATTGTACTCCTCTACAAAGGGGGTAACCAGATCCTCGGAGATTTGATCGGTGTAGTACATATCCCATTGTACATCGATGGGCTGAGCATAAATCATATGAACTCCGAGGAACTGCTTGAGGATAACCTGTCTCGGCGGGAACCTGAGAACAGGCGAGGGTGCTCGACCAGTCTCAATGTTGGCTCCAGGGGCGTTCGACTGCCCGAGTGACGAGCGTTCTTCAGGTGGGTTGGGTGGAATGTTCGTTGACGAATCCGCTACTACTCCAGAAGGATCCTCCAGAGGAGTTGATCCTTGGAGAGTCGACGAAGACTTCCTCAAAGTGACATTACGGGATGGTTCCAAATTAGCGGGTTTTTGACGAGGCATGGAGCTACTCGGAGCTGATGAAGACCTAGGTGTTTGGTTCTTGCCCGTAGTCATTCACGTGTTCGAGTTTTAGTAGTCCAATAATAAGATCTTTCTTCATAGGAAAAGAACGGTCCGGCCTGGATCACCACTGTGAAGAGTCGATAGATTCTGACCGTTCGATATACGAAGAATAGTGTTTATTCAACTACTATTAGCAGGTATTGACCGTACAGTACAATACCGTAGATTACTAGACAAGCAGTACTAGTAAGAAGACATGCTATGCATCACAAGAGCAACTGTACAGTTGCTCTTGATGGCTTGAATGAAAGAATGAAAGAGTTGACCTTCACGGTACAACTTGTAGCTAGATGTAAAATAGATAATCAATGTGAAGCTGAATATCTAGAGTAAAGAGATAGTAGCGCGAGTCGACTATAATGTCGACTAGTGCAAAGACCTTAGAGTGGAACTCGACCTTCGCAGTTCGAGTCCAAAGTATGTTAGTATGCGAGAGAATACTACCTTTATAGGTAGTTGAGACGTTACCCTTGACACCTCTCGCTATTCGACGTCTGGGTCGTTTACGAGGTGGTGTCTGCTGGGTAAAAGTGTCTATTGTTTTGGTGCCAAGAGCGCCCATATGTATACACAAAGCTTCGAACTACAAAATAAGGGTATGCTCGAAATATAGAAAGAATGTAAAGAAAGAAAATAAAAGATAAATAATAAAGTACTATAATCCAACTATTATTCCTTAGTCCAATTATGCATATATGCATACCCTTTACACGTCTCGACCGTCACAGACGGGCTTTAGCTATCTACTCTATCAGAGTTTCGAACTGTACCAGTCGAAACTCAATCCTTATCTCAACTCGCGTGGACCACATCCACGCTACTCTATTATTCGACTCTCTAGTACTCTACTTTACTCTCAAGCAGTCGTTCAGAACCGCACTTGACAGTCGATTCTACTTATTCGTTTTAGCTCTCTACCTTATTCTAGATAGCTACTTCCCTCTACCATATTGAACTAAGTAGTCAATACGCGTTCATTCTGTATTAGACTTCGACAGTCAATACATCTTAGTGTCGTACCTAAACAGTCGATATCCTTCGTATATAGAATGGTTAGAACTTCCACTACTCTTCACAATGTGTGACATAGCCCTTCGAACTGGGGGGCACTGTGAAGGATGGGCTGCAAACAACGCAATACTCCCAGAACTGAGTATTGCTTCAATTCCTTATTCTTTCCATATTTTATATTATTTTAATTTTACTCCAAATGTGAGATATATCTCGCATTTAGTAGTGCAAAGGTCCATGTATGCTTGTGGGCACATGATTGATTGTCTTTCAGATTAGGGAGAACAATTACAACCTAACCCAAATGCATGTATAAGCCCCATTCATAACAATATTACTCAATGAAGGGCTAAAACCAAGGATGTGCCAATTGAAGTGGTGCACAAGGTATGTATAATCTCACCAGGAAACTGTACACTAGATGTAACAGTTCTCATGTTTTGATAGTCTAATGTCAAATGTAATTTTATTTTGATAATATCCAATACAAAATTGATGAAGCATCTACTTATTTTGAAAAAAGAAACATGTCGCGGCACTTGCGCAGCACCGCACACCCTGCGCGGCACTTTCCTATAGTTTAGGGTAATATTAGGCAATTTGAAATTGTTGGCTCAGCACCCTTCTCTCCTTCAGTTAAGCGCAAGCTATTATCTTCGGATTGTACCATGTTAAAAATCGAGTGAAAGTCACACGACTTTTGGCCGTGTGGAGTGGTCAAACTAATAGGTTTACGTAAGCAAATTGTTAAACGTCGCATCTTGATTGACCACTCAAAGCCGTAGGCCATCCTAACCATCGTGCAAGTAGTCATGTCGCAGAATGCACAGAAGCCGGCCTCGAGGCTTGTGGTGGTGAGTTAAGAGTCCTGCGTGTGTGTGTGTGTTATAATTGCCCTTGTTAACGACTTTGATTTCGGTAGATAGGCACGGTTTTGTTCTATCTCGTAGCAGCCTTAACAGTACGTGGCAATGCTTGCCATATCCTAGGTTGTAACTCGACTGATAATGTATGCCAGATGGTTATCGCGTAATCTAGTCTTTTTGTCAAGCGTATAAAGGGCGGATTTTGACTGTCGCATTCATTTCTACAGAAATAAATGGGTCTTGAGCTCAACAGACGCACCCCTTTTCTTTCTTTTTGCGCAGCTAGTGATTGCTGTCGTTTTATTCATGGTGTCGCATCTCGTTGGTCTCTTTACCATTCCATTTGTGATTGATATGAGTATAATTCGAGGCATGGTGCCCTTGGTGTGTGTCAACGTGTTGGGTTTGAGGTAGGCATGTCCCCGACTGGTTTCAGGTAAATGGTCTGACAATGACAATTCTGCAGTTTCAATAACTATTGCCTCAAATACGTTGATGCTTCCTTCTACCAAATCGCCCGTGGCCTCGTACTCCCGACCACCGTTCTTTTATCCTATGTCTTCCTTTCGTCTCGACCTTCTGTCCGTGTTCTCGCCTCCTGTGGTGTTGTTACTCTCGGCTTCTTCATCGGTGTGCTCCTTGACAACTACAGCACCGCACCCTCCCCCGACTCCCCACTTCCTCTCCCAGCTAAACCCAAATCCGAGGCAGACTCATCTCTTACGTCCTCCCTGGGCATCATATTCGGTCTCTTATCATCAGTGACCACGGCTTCCTCCGCAGTCATTATCAAGCAGAGCTTGGATGTCGTTGGCGGGAGTACGCTTGCCCTTGCGTGGTATTCGAATCTGTTCAGTGCGGTGGTGTTGCTTCCGCTTCTCTTTTTGGCAGGAGAGGGACCCGCTGTTCATCAGCTGCTGTTTGCGGATGAGAAGGGGTGGGAGACTTTTTTGTGGGGAACATTAATTACGGTACGTTTGGTGTTGGCGTTAGAAGAGCCATCCTTTTTTGATGTCAAGTTGTTTTTGTGCAGGGGCTCTTTGGCTTTCTGATCTGCATAGCGGGATTTTTGAGCATCAAGGTCACCTCGCCCATCACGCATATGGTCTCTTCTGCTGTAAGAGGCGTGGTTGTTACGCTTCTTGGAGTGTGGTTTTTCCACGAAGTTATTACCTCGTACGTGCACCGCGTCCCTTGGCTCAGTTTATACTAAATGTTACCCCTCTCAGCGGCCGGGCTGCATCTATCCTCACCATTCTCGCAGGCTCGATATATTATACATGGGTCAAAAACGAGGAGCAGAATCGCAAAGAGGCTGCAAAAGCAAAAGGCTATGAGCATGTCCCACTGGATGACGTGGAGAGTGGAGTGGCATCCCCAACGAGGCATAAATCGACACCGCCGCCGTAAATATAACGGAATTTGAAGTGAAGTATTACTTAATACCAAAAGCAGTCGGCCATTGCTACAGACAATAGAGGACTACTTTATTTATTTACCTATGATACCTGTATCTTACACTATAGACATATATATTGACAGGAGGTCAAAGTGAGGATGATCGATCAATCTTTCGTTGTGACCATACGCACTCCAGGTGGTTTTATCTACTGCGGTGAATGTTATCAACATTGAATGTTTCTAGGTCTGCCGTGTTCCTGGTATGGTGCACCAGCACCATATTCTTAGATTTGGGAAAGGCCTGTCAAGAGAGTGATTGAATTGATGCAAGAAGGATGCAATTTGAAATGCTAAAGGAGAATTTTGGATGCGGAGCCCAGTAAGAAATTCACCCTCTCCTTTACTTGTTTATATCCTTTCTGATCATTGCAGTCTATCTAACCCCCTTTTCAACTTGTAACGATGACCAGTACTCCCGTAATAAATTCGCACACAAGGCTGGTTCCTTTTTTTCTTTATAATTAAAGACTGGGACAGCAGAAACCGACTGTTCCATTAGCCCATGGGCACAGTTGGGTTTTCCGGCGCATAACCTGGATTCAGTGCTAAGCCCTAACATGTCGATATATGGCCACCGCTGGTGTTTTATCTTGAGCTTTCTTTCATACACTCGTGATTGTCACCATGTGTAGCCGGTGTATATATTCCTGGCTGACTTCTCACGGCCAGCGCTGGCGGTGAGGGTAACTTTTTTGTTGATGGAGCTGATGCATACAAGCTCCGACTGACGGCGGGATGATGTGATAATACACGTATGATTCTCTTGGGAATTTCACAATAAATGGGGATATAAATACAAGACGGCCTTGTCTATGGTCTCGGAATGCCGTCTGAAGTGGCTCTGACACATTCTGTGAAGAAATGTAACGAGGGACACGTGCGATTGATTTGCAAATGAGGAAGACCTCAGCTGGATCAGGCAAGTCTCGAAGCGGAGAGAAGATACGTTCGAATCACAAAAGTTGCCATGAACGGAAACGGCGATTGAATTTGACAGGAGATGGCATGATGCAAGTGGCTGGGTACAAACACGGCGAACTCGTCATACCGGTATACGTTATCATACCTGCATAAATAGTACAGGAAGCGTCGAGTTGCCCATCTTCTCTCCCTGTATAACAGTTGATGTCGAATTTCCGATGTGATGTTGATTCTGAAGAAGAAATGTCTGAATGCATAGAATGATATTTTTAGAAACTTAACTGAGGCTATCGACAGGAAGACGCGAATAGAGTTAATAATTATTAGTTACTTACAGGCTGTATAGATACATTACTATTGAAACACACGGTACACCATAATACTCGAGTTCATATACAATAGGGCTTAAAGGGATCCACGGGAACATATCAATCAATCAAGCCTCACTTCTGTATTTTCGCACTATCGCCGGCTCCTTATACGTCCATCTCAATGCCAACGAGTTGACAACCACAGAGATGGACGACAATGCCATCGCTGCGGATGCCCAAACCGGTGGTAAATCTGTCTTCTTCCCTGAGACCCCGTAAAAAGCCCCGGCTGCCAGCGGTATCAAGGCAACATTATAGAGACATGCCCAGACAAAATTACTGATGATTTTGTGCCGGGTGGCCCGCGCGAGGTGGTGAATCGTGAGAATGGAGAGAAGATCGGAACGAATCAGAGAGAATGAGGCGGTGGAGAGGGCGAGTGAGGAGCCACTCCCCATTGCAATACTGATGTCTGCCTGAGACAGTGCAGGTGCGTCATTGATGCCGTCACCGACGAACGCGACAGTTTTCCGTTTGCGTGCAGGTGAGGCGGACGATTCCGGCAGTGAGATATCCTCTCCGTTCTGTAGCCTCTCCACCCACGACTGCTTATCGGCCGGTAATGCACCTGCAATGACATGCGTGCTTTCGATGCCAACACTCTGGGCTATCGTCTTCGCGGTGACTTCGTTATCGCCCGAAATCATCCATACATCGATATTAAGTTTCCGCAGCTCCGTGATTAAAGTGGAGGCTTCGGCGCGTGGGGGGTCATGTACCCCGAGGAGAGCCAAAATAGTATGGCGCTTCGCCTTGATGGGCAAGTTGCACGAGGAACCAGAAAGAAGCTTCACCGAAAGTAAAACAACGCTTTTGCCCCCAATTTGCCATGACCGGAGGTCTCCCGATGATTGTTCCGCGAGGACCGGAGAGGCGTACTCTGCATGGACATCTTGCATAAGATTTTCATTCCCTATGCATACCTCTAAATCTGTTGCTGCCGCGGAAATTCGGAGAGTAGCGATAAGTCCACGTCCGGGGATTTCCTCTGAAGATACAAGCTCGACGTTGGTGGCGTCATTTTGATCTGTGTCCAGTTGTAGTTGCGAGTCGCACCATTCTCGTATACCAACTGCCACAGGGTGAGTCGATGCGAATTCGGCAGATCGGAGCAGTGATAAAATTAAGGTGCGGGCTGGAGAATGAGATGAGGTTAATGTAATTTGGGACGATGTGTTAGAAGTCGGAAGAGGGGCTCCCAGATCGGTTTCACCGTCGACTATTGAGGAATGCGAAATCAGTAGCCGGTTGTCTGAAACGGTGAATTTTCCTCGAGTTATTGTCCCCGTCTTGTCCATCACAAGGACGTTCAGATTACCCAGAGCGAAAAAAGCGTCGCTGCCACCATTCGATACAATTCCATACTGTGCTCCCAGACCAATACCAACTATTTGAGCGGTTGGGACAGCAAGACCAATTCCTAGAAAGTAAAAGACATATTTAGGACAAGTATTAGACATGGTGAAAAATCACTTACCACACGGACACGCCACTACCAGAACAGCTACTGCAAATTGAACTGCAAATAGTACCCGGTTTCCAGCAGTCATCTCTACACCCGTGTTCCCCAATGAAGTCGGAATACCCCGGAAACACCATGCCGCCAACACAATGCAGGCGATCCCTACAACAATAGGGACAAAAAAGGATGTGATATTTTCCGCTATTCGTTCCACGCCACCGTCCCGTCCTTTTCCGCCGCCGCCACCCAAAACCATGTTGACTATGCCGTCAACAACCCGGTCACCCTCGAGACAGTCCACCCTAGCAAGAACAGCGCTGTTACCAGCATTCACCGTGCCAGCATAGATGGGGTCGCCGTCAAATTTGGGTACGGGGGAATGTTCACCGGTTAGACTTGCTTGGATGAAGTGTGTCAGGGGGCGCGAGGCGTCGACGGGTGTTACTTGTGATGATGTTGGTGGTGCGATTAGAATGCAGTCTAGAGGCGGAGATGCTCCGGGTGGGATTAATACTATATCAGATATTTCGAATAGAGGTGTAGGGATATGAAGTGTAGTTGTCGCTGTGAGTGGATCATCGAGGGGCTCAATATCAGATGCAGATGCAGGAGTGGTGGTGAGGGAAGAGTAGGAAACCAGTAAACCTCCTTCGGGGACGGAGCCTGAGAGGTCGCTCAGAACATTCGTTGTACGTTGCCTTGTGAGGTGATCCAGATGGCGTCCAAGGAGAATAAATAGCTGGTCAATAATGTAAGATATTCAGTTCTAGTAGAATTTCAGTGTTCGTACCATCAAGAATACCGAGCTATCAAACCACCCCATACCCCCCACTCCCGAGTTTTCCGTACGTTTACCACTGACATCTAGGCCCAAGAGCACTAAGCTGGCGAGGTATCCGGTCAGTGTACCCAGAGAGACAAGGGTATCCATGCTTCCCCATCTGATCAGCCTGTTTAACCAAGACGTCGAAGGGGGGCGCCACACATTCCATAAACTTTTCGCCGCTCCCTTGTAAAAATAGATGCCCACACCAAATTGTATCGGTGTGGCCAAACCCCATAAGATGACAGTCGCGAGTGTGGCGTCGCCCCAAACTGGTTTTTCTAAGGACATCCTGAAAGAATTGGTTTCTGGCAGAAGGGACGTGCCGACCACTGCGACCACAAATGTGGGTATTGCGAAAAGCAGTGTGATCAAGAATAGATAAAGGATGTGATAAGATGTTTTTTGACTTGAGGAAGAAAGGGAACGGGGAGGGAGTGGTGTAAATGTTACGGAAGGATGGGAATACTTGAGTAAGTCAAGTATAGTTCGAAGAGTTTGAGTCGGGGGTTGGGGCACATATGTTAATGTGAATGTCGCAGGGGAAGACCCGAGAGACTGTGTGTGCGATACCTGGAAAGGAAGGGAGGAAAGCGTAGCTGTGAGTGCATACCTGTCATAAAAACATTAATTACGGTAGAAATATAGAAGCGATGGTTGACATACTCATCAATTTCACCCTCAGCACTGATTGTGACCTCTCGGATACTTGATTTGAGCTTTCTTTTACCAATTAGTGGTATAATTTCCACGATCGAACAATCAAAACCAGCATCTTCAATCTCACTCCGGACGCGCTCAGCGTCTGCACGACTTTGCACAACGGCATTGCCTGAGCTTCCTAACAAGTTGATGGTTATGTCGGCAATCCCGGGCACACTTTCTATAGCACGAGTGATGGCGGAAACACATGAGGCGCAAGTCATCCCTTGAATGGCCAAAACTACTCTGTATGTTTGTAAGGGGTTTGACGATATCAATTCTGCACCAAATCCAGCATCTTCTATTGACTGAATTATTGTGCTGACTGACATGGTGGGATTGTGTTGGATAGTGGCGGAAGGGGGGACTAGTGTCACATGGCTTGATTGGACACCGGGCATGGGCCGGAGGAGACTGTTAAGTGTCGACGTACAGGCACTAACAAATAATAAGTGAGCGCAAAATAAAAGGTCTGAGTTAATTGGACCATGTACCTGCATGTTAAGCCTTCCAGTGTAAATCTCGATTCGTGAATCTCCCCCTCGTTGTTTGTACTTTTTTCTTCTTCTGGGGACATCTCATTACGGCAAGCGTCACATGTTTTTTTATGTTGATCTTCGTGTCGAGAGATGGCCCTGCGTCGAATAGAAGCCAAAAAAGAACGGAATCTCTGTGGGCGAGTTGAGGCTATAGATGCTACATCGAAACCACGTTCGTCGAGCTGCTTCAAAACAGCGGCGACGTCGGGAAAGTCAAACGAGACGGTGTGGTCAACGAGAGAAACATCGAGGCCATCGGCGGCGTTGAGCATGCTGAAACATGCGTGAATGTTGGCGACACATGACTGGCAATGGAGATTATCGATACGGAGAACAGTGCGCATTTGGCTCAGATGTGAGAACAGAATGGGCGCACTGAAATATAGAGAAGTATAGAGAAGTACGGGAGGAAATTGACAAGGCACATGTTCCCTAAAATTGGTGAATATTTATACACTCATGCGAGTGAATTGTGCGGTCCAGCGAAAGTGCCTCATTGAGTATTATTAATCTTGAGTGGCGTTATTAAACGAAAGTCGATCTTGCTTGGTAAGCCTGCAGTGACACAATTGTTGAGAGCATTATTGCTAGATGTCCATATGTATCGGTAGTCATTGGTGATGATGATGATTTCATTTTATTCCGCTAGTTTGCTGGTCCTATGTCAATGTGATAAGATCCAGGAAAAGGATCAGCGGCTGATGGGCGCTGGGTGCGAACATGTTGCAACTGCTAGTTTGTCGCGTGTTGCATTCTAACTATTCAGCTCCCTGGGTATCTTTGTATTGCGAGATTGAATTAAAAACATTTTGCCTGACAAGGAAGCGGCCAATGTAGACAGTTGGGTTATCGGGCGAAGCAGCTGACAGAAACGAATGAACAATATCTGTAGCTGTCTAGAACATCCCTGTCATAATTTTTTACTTGTCATCATTGCAATGTTGTTGTTCCATTTAATGTTAGGACATCAGTGATCCAGGCGTGTGAGAATTGACGTCCAGCCATTCATAAGTGTAGGCAGACAGCCTAAAAACCACAAGCATGCTGATTCCCGTGCCCTTATTAGACGATCACTCACTGATTTCGCGGCAAAACCCTTCGCTCGTTTCATTGAAAATTTGTCGCCAATTGAACAACGCTAAAAATCATGATTATGTAATGTAATCAAGCGAATGGGATGTCCGGCTTGGCCTGGTACCGGTGCTGCGAACCTTGATTGATCACAGCAATGAATCGACAGTACCAAGGGTCACATTTTAATGTACTGTGGCTGTGGCTTGGTATGTATTGTGATGTAGCAATCATTGTGCCACATCATTCACCCAGACTACCCAGTTAAGTATTAGAATGATAAAGGACCCTAGTGGACAAATAGACCACCACTCATACTCAAACTCAGACTCAGATTAACCACATGGCGGACAGAACCAAAGCCATGGATGAGGACTACTATAGGTACATGTGGGTACATAGGTCTGAACCACATATTCCGCTTTTACCTCACACAGCGCTGAATCCGACGGAGATGGAACAAGGACACCCTACCAGGGGGCTCATAATATGGAAGTAGACCAGTATCTGCCAAGAGCCAGGGGATGTTTAAACGAGCTGAATTAACAATCCACGGAATGATATGGATTCGAAGCCTCAGGTACAGGGCCAGAATTTCATCAGGCGTGCTAACACGCTGTTAGATTGTTTGTGTTGATCGAGGTAGGGAGTAATACTTACTACTGGGAGGTGCATATCGATGTATACTAGAAATACCTTCACATATAGGCCACTCCCGAATCACGAAAAGCATCTGTTGTATTCGCTATATTAGACAAAATGTATTTAGACGGCGGCCTATCAACGACTTATTCGCCAAGGCAGGATCTCGCCAAGGCAGGATCTCATCACGTGTCCGAGATCACCGATGCTTCCCTCGATCTTTGTCTTTGTGGGTTCGGTCCCGATCCCCGGTAAACAAATGGTGCCCAATAGTATGGCCTTTCTATAGAAATAGAAAGTTCCTTTGGCCCCACACTCAGCAATACCAGTTCGGATAAGACATTATAAGCGTCAGGAATATAAAATCGTCTGTAAAGAGATTGAACGTGCCGTAAAGCATACAACATTGCATACATGGGTAGCAGCATGAGGGGCGTAAGGAGATAGGAAACGCAGACTGTGATACATGAAGCAAAATGGATGAAGTACTAGAAAAGAAGATAGGATATGCATAGCTGTAATCAAACTTGTTTCATAAAAGGATGAGGAGAATGGAGACCGAATAGACCAGGAGGTGACGGTGAGGCAACGAGTTCAGCTTCTTGCTGCGAGGGAGTGGGAGCCCATTGAGGATTGGCTACGAAAGAAGAATAAACACATGTTCGAAAGATAGATCTAAATCACTTACGTTGCCATGTCGCCCAAGACGCTATAGTCCGTGTATCAGGAGGCCCCGATGGCCCTGCCTGCGCGGCAGCAGCGGCGGCTTCTGCTTCTTTCTGCCGCCTCTGTCGTTTAGATAATTTGGGTGGATGTGGGGGAGAAACATAACGTAAACCGGGCTTTGGAGCCGGTACGGGAGGCTCCTCAGGAGGACCGTCTGGGCCAGATGAAGGCGGTCCGCCGGGAGGTGGCCAACCGTGTCCTAAGGGAGGCATCGGAGGATCCCTGAAAAGTCATAAGCCCAAGGATAGCATAATAAGCGACTTCAGCATACCAGTCAGGATCGAACTCAGCACCAGGACCGAACCTGCTTTTCATACACATTAAGAAACCCAATTCACTTGTAAAATGTTATCAGCAATAGCATGGGAAGGACGTAGTAGGGCACATACTGTTGGGCGTTGCGCTTATGTTGTCGCAACTTGTTTACTTCACCCAATAACATACGTACTTCTTCTGCAAGCGTTCTACTGAAATGCTCGAGGTACTGGGTGTTTGAATTAGCGCGCTTCGTAAAGAGATCATAACGGACAAACCCTTTGAACATCGAACGAAATTTTCTCTCGACCAGCCGCTTTAACAGCTGTCAAAGTTTCTGTATGTCGCTTTTCACTATCAGCTCGCAAACCTAAATAGAAAGTTAGCAAGTCTGGCGCGTGTTGTTCAATGGAGTCGTCGAACCATCCATCAATGACGTAAGTGAGGCAGACTGCTCCTCGCCAAGCTTTTTAATAGCTTCTAAAAGTTGCTCTAAACCTACAAGATGTCAGTCAGCGTGGGATGAAAAAAAGGATAGAAAATACAACAGAATTCACCTGGTCTATCAGCTTCACGCTCCTTCTCCTCCACCGCGAGCAATTTGGCAGCCTCCTTCTCGTCTATAACATGCTGCAGTGTATCTTTCAACTTCTCAAAGTCCGTATCTTTCTTGGCCCTCCGCTCTTCCGCCTTTGCTAATTCTTCATCATTCAACTCCTGCAACCGTTGACATTGAGCGTTCTTTTCTTCTAGCATTGTCGAGATTTCGTTGACTTGGCTATGAAGTCCTTCATCCCGCTCTACCAGCTCTACCGTCTCCTGGTCACGACGTTCAGCGTCCACCTGTTCCTTTGCGAGCTTCTGCGTTTCATTCTCCTCGCGCAGTGCAATAACTTCAGCCTCAAGAGCCCTGAAATGGTCATCAAATTCGGCCTGGAGATTAGCCGTTTCGTCCTCAGTTGACTGTAGTATTCGCGCCTTTTCGGCTTCAAATTCTTCCCTTTCTAAAGCACACTGGCTTCTGATAGTTTCGGCAATAGTGCATATGGATTTAGTTGCAATGCTTGACTTGGACGAGCTGGTCGAGGACCGTGAGACAGATCCGTCAGCTACCGTCTCAATTGAAATTGTGGGTAGATTGTCTTGTTTGGCAACAGGATCATCTGGGTCGCCGGGAGCATCGTGCAGATCTTCACGATCATGAATTCCGCTTGCGGGGTCATGCTGGCTTTCAACAGACCCTTGAATGTCCGGATCGTGCTGCCCGTCGGAAGCTTCATGGTCATGGGGGTGGTCTTGCACGTCGGGAACAACTTCATGCGGAGACTTCAGAATTTCATTTCGTGTAGCTTCGCAAGTTTCGTTTCGTTTCTTCTCGCCTTCCTCAAATATTTTCTGACGTTCAGCTTCACGTGCAAGGAATTCATCCTCTCGATGGTCCTCAGCTTGTGTGGCTAACACATCACGATGCTGTTCGGCCTCTGCGTAACGTATCCTTCGTTCATCTTCCGCGCGGTTGAATACCTCGGAGAGGCGCTCATCACGGGGCAGAAGCACAAAGTCGTCGTCAACCGAGGGGGTTCTTAGGCCTGAAGGCACTCTAGAAGGCACGAGTGACTGACGTTGTGGCGTAAGTTCGCCAACGTTGTGTTCATCCACTGGTGTCCGTCTACTGGGGCGGGGGGTTCTCTGGCGGGTGGGGGTCGACTTGTGGCTCCGTCGTGCATACCCAGGTTAGGGTCATCATCCGGTGAGCTGCGTCTCTTGCCGTGTGGGTCTTGATCACCCGAGGCATGGGTGGTATGTGGAGAAACTTCACCCCGAGAACCATGAGATATGGGCCTACCAGGACTAGCAGGATGTGGAGAAAATTCACCCCGAGAACCATGAGATATGGGTCTACCAGGACTAGCAGGATGTGGAGAAAATTCACCCCGAGAACCATGAGATATGGGTCTACCAGGACTAGGAGGACGTGGAGAAACTTCACCCCGAGAACCATGCGATATGGGTCTACCAGGACTAGGAGGAACAAGTATACTTCCCCGACTTTTCGGTCTGTCTCCAACCTCACGTTCAATATCTTCAGGATCACTCGGGATGACAGTTGGCTGACGACTGGGATGGCCGATTCCACCGACACTACCTGGCTGACTCGAAGTCTTTTTGCCAAACCCACTATCAAGCTCTTCAGCAATGCTGGGAGTACGGCCATGGCTCGGCTGGCCTACTATGTTATCATCTTTCAGGTTGTATGATTCATAGGTCGCAGGATCACCTCCAGCGCTGGATGGACGTGACAATGAGTGCAGACGACTGCCAGGCATCATATGAACCTCAGTCTATGAGACAATCAGATTGGAATTACTACAGACATTAAAAATAACAGACCTGGGAATGAGGAGTTGGCCTGTCGCTTTCGAGTTGCGGGATGACACGGTGATGCTCAGGCGCATCTTGCTCGGTTTCAATAGGTACGCCATGCCGCCGCCGCATGGACTCCTCACGCGGTGGTAAGACATCAATGTGTCTGGCTTCAGGCGCTCTACCACGACGACCGTCGTCGGCATACCCGTCATCTGGACCATCCCTATGTGGGTGAAAGGTGCCAGCTCGAGAAAGGGATCGTGAAGGTATCATGTGAGGAATAGATCCATGGGGTGTGCGTTGAGCATGTGATGCCCTCCCAGAACCCAGATTGAAATGCGGCGGAGTCGCTGATCTACTGTGGCGCGAAGGGGATCTTAATAAAACATCGTCATTTTGATGAGGGGGATGAGACCTTGAACGTGGCCGTGAAGGGACGATAGCAGTCGGATAGATTTGGGAGGGCGAGTCAGGACGACGTGGATCACCTAAAATGCTCGTTGACCTGCGGCGACTATGCGGTCTCAAAGGCGGGTCAGATACTTCAACCAGTCGTGTGTTCTCTCTGGAACGCGAATGGGGAGGCTGAGGTGTTTGCGACCAAATAAAAGGTGGCGTAGGAGTACGTGAACCACCAGCGGGATGTGGGAGTCGGATTGTATGAGTTCCATGTGGAGTGCGTTGACCGTCATCTGCGTAAACTAGGCTTGGTCGGGTTCTATCATGGGAGCCTCTCGAATGTGACCGCGGTACGACTATCGTTTGAGACTGGCCATTACGATGGCGGGAACGAGATCGTGACGGAGGCATTATGATTCCCTGCGGCGGTGTCCCGTGAGTACTATGGGCATGGCTGCGTGGGCGGTCAGGCATTATGATCTGTCGTGCGGTTCTTTGACTATCACGGGAATGGCTGCGTGACCGGCGATCAGGTATTACGATCTGTCGTACGGTTCTTTGACTATCGCGGGAATGGCTGCGTGACCGGCGACCAGGCATTACGAATTGTGTCGGTGGGTCTCTGTGGCTATGACGGGAATGGCTGCGTGACCGGCGACCAGGCATTACGAATTGTGTCGGTGGGTCTCTGTGGCTATGACGGGAATGGCTGCGTGACCGGGGACCAGGCATTACGAATTGTGTCGGTGGGTCTCTGTGGCTATGACGGGAATGGCTGCGTGACCGGGGACCAGGCATTACGAATTGTGTCGGTGGGTCTCTGTGGCTATGACGGGAATGGCTGCGTGAGTGGCCAGGCATTAAAATTTGTGTCGGTGGGTCTCTGTGGCTATGACGGGAATGGCTACGTGACCGGTGACCAGGCATTACAATTTGTGTCGGTGGGTCTCTGCGGCTATGACGGGAGTGGCTGCGTGACCGGCGACCAGGCATTAGGATTTGCGTCGGTGCGTCTCTGTGGCTATGACGGGAATGGCTGCGTGACCGGCGACCAGGCATTACGAATTGTGTCGGTGGGTCTCTGTGGCTATGACGGGAATGGCTGCGTGAGTGGCCAGGCATTAAGATTTGTGTCGGTGGGTCTCTATGGCTATGACGGGAATGGCTGCGTGAGTGGCCAGGGATTACGATTTGTGTCGGTGGGGTTCTGTGACCATGACGGGAATGACTGCGTGACCGGCGGCCAGGCATTACGATTTGTGGCGGTTGGGTTCTGTGGCTATGACGAGAATGGCTGCGTGACGGCTCGGCAGGTATTACGATCGGACCCGTGTGGCGGGGTGAGTGTGAAGACGAACGCGAGCGGCGTGACCTGACGGGAAGCACTACTACTTGTGAATGGGATCGATGGCTAGATCGAGAAGAACCATGTCGACTATCATGAGGGCCAGGCTGAACTATAATGGTTTCGGGTTGCCTAGAAAAGCCATTGCGAGAGTATGATCGTCTACCGACGTCCGTTGGCGCGATAACTTGGATATTTGGTGACAGGCCTCTACGGGGGCTCCTTCCGCGAGAGTGAGAGCGCTGACCCCCAATGACAGTAACTGGGGTTGTCCCACGATCGCGCTCATGGTAACTCCGGGAAGGAGAGTGAGACCTGGACCGTGGACGGATAATGACCTGCGTAGTAGCACGTGTCCGTGAGTGAGAGCGCGAACGCCGTCCCGAGGACCTGGAAGCGCGACGGACAATGACATCCGCTGGTGGCCGTGAGCTAGAGTGAGAACGCCGCCTGGAGGATCCGTGCGATCTTGGAACGACTATGGTGATATCCTGGCGGCTGGGAGATCTATGGGACCTGCTATGGGATCTTGAACGAGCACGCTGATCGACGACAGTTACTGTTGGAGGAAGATGGCTTTCATGACGCGAGCGACTGCGGCGGCCCGATGGAGACTGTGGAGAATGATCTTCATCCCTATACAACCCATCATCTGGAGGCCGTGCTCCACGTCTTATCCTACTTGGCCTTCTGGATCGACTGCCATTTCTTCTCTGGGGAGTCTCATACAGGCCATCTCCGTCGTCTTGGGAATGAGTAGACGATGGTGAATTTTGGCGAATAACGATCGGGCGTTGTTGGGGCGAACCAACCCGTGATGCTTCAGCCGGAGGAGGAACAATGATGATCTCATTCCCACGTTGGGGAACTATGTTTGCGGCAGGACCACTTCGTTGGTTGAGAGTCTGAAGCCGGATTTCTGGAGGAACATTGGCATCGCCATGTGGTCGCCTGGCCGCAATGACATCACCTAATCTCGTAGCTGACCCCCCACTGGGTAGGAAGGGTGATTGCCTTCTGGGGGATGGCTGTCTAGACAAATCTTCCATGGGCGGTATATACGGCTCGTCATCCTCCCGTCGGCGACGCTGAACTGGTGTATTCTCGCCCCCCCGAGGATAGAAGGGAGGTGGGGGTTGAAACCCAGGCTGTGGAGGAACGTGTCGAATGATTCCTGGAGGCGGTCCATACAAAAAACCTGGAGGCGGGATGCCAGTCTGCACAAAGCCGGACGGCGGAGGCTGGGGGAGAAAGCCTGGCGGTAGTTGCTCCCCAGGCTGAAACTGGGAGGCGTAAGGATAATGGCCTTGGTCTGGAGGTGGCGGAACAAAAGCTTCGGAAGCTTCACCTCGACCGAATTCTGGAGGATACCTCCCATTAGAGGGAACAAGGGGTGGCCCGCCTCGCGCTTCGGAAGAACCTCCAACAAATGGTGGTGCTCCGGCAAGGAAAACACCAACTTGCGGAGGCTGGGAAACGGGAGCTGATAGTGGTTGTCAGACCTGGGATGGGATAGATTGAGAATAAATCTGCATACCAGCCGCTCGTATACCGAGCCTTTGCGCAAGATCGTTCCGCAATTGATCAACCCGTTCCCCTAAGGTTCGTAATTCTTCATGACGATGATCCACATCACGTTCCAGCCACCGATTGAGTGCCGCCATATAGTCCATCATTTCGCGTTGTTGCGCAATAGAGGCATTTTGAGTCTCGTGGCCTTCCTGGACACAGAGTGAGGGGGACAAACGAGAATTGCTAAAGGCTACGTACACGGAGAAGTTCAAGAATCTCCCCAAAGGCGGCTGCCCGAGCTTGCTCATGTACCTACGTTCTCTCAATTATGAACGAACCGGAAATGGAGAGCTTCACTCACTGGGTCAGGCAAAAACTGGCGGGAGAGGGCGACTGGCACTGGCGATGGGAGAGGTCTTGGCGTAGCCGAGGGTGGGCGATTAGATGTCTGTATCGAGATAAGTGAGTCTTGATCCAATAGATAATAAAGAAGACAAGGAAAAGGGAAAAACGTTCACCGTAGCAGGACGTTGTTGAAATACATTATAAGTCGACGGGGCGCTAGGACTACGGAACGATCCGTCCACCTGTCTACGCTGAAAAAGGGTGAGCAGGGGACTGATTAGAACAAGGAAAAGGTATTCACTGGTTCGCTGGATGGAGGGGGCATTTGAGCGGGGGGAAACGACCCTGAAGCGATGGGTTCACGACGCGAGGCAGCGGAGGACGGATAAACGTTATGGTCTTGAGACGGGGTAAACCGTCGAAGCGTCGGAGCAAAGCCTTGCAATGGACTTGGAGGTGGTCGGAAAGGAGGCATCCAACGAGCTTCGCCATCACTAGAGATGATAGGGGCGGTTTGTGATCGCATGACGACTGGAGGAGTCACACTGCGAGGTCTAGTTGTAAACTGGGGGAGGTGGATCGTCGGCATAGGTTCAAGTTGAACTCCACCAATCGGCAACGAAGGCAGATCCGGGAACAGGACAGAGAAAGAGGGCTGGGCCGGAATGGGCCTGGGAGAATGTATAACGCGTTGCACAGGAGGGAGGGGAAGAGTAAGCGGCACACGATTTTCAGGAAGCTCAGGAAGCCCAGACTCTGATCCTTCTGAAGAGCTCTCCCTCGAAACACTTCCCAGTCTTGAAAGGATTTGCTCCAACCTAGTTTCGAGGCCATGAAGCATCGACCTACAGAGTTCTTCCGGGATCTCAACGGGGACATTTCCGGCTACTTGGGTGGGACCAGGACGAGGTTCACGCGTCGTCTCTCGGTGGATGTCAGACACCAGAGCATCCATAGTGGTCTGACGCTCTCGCAATGTACCCACGTCAGTGATTAGTCGATCGATCATGTTCCGAATGTCTGCAAACAGTGAAGGACGGGCGGTGTCATGAGAACACGACGATGCATTGTCAATGTCAGAAGATGGATGCAAACCGATGCGTGTAGTGGCCAGCAGTGGGGGCTCTGGTGCTAATGGGCGCGTTACGGACAAGCGAGGGAGAGGGGTGTCTGACTCTGTGAGCGTCGAAACCACCGACGGACTCGATCCAGAAATGGATCCTGATGTATGAGTAAGCACCGATGGTTCACCGACATCCGTCGTTGACATCAAGTCCCAGTCGTCCGAATGATGAGAAGACAGCCAGGATACACTGCTCGAAGATGTCCAAGACACAGGTCTCGACGCTGGAGAGGGCAAGCTCAACATCATGGGAGAGCGGGGGGGTGGCACTGGCGTTGGTGCCCTGGAAAGACCGACTGAAACGTCTTTCGTCGGGACAGGAGGCGGCCGCTGTTCTTCCCGCCGATCCTCGCGTCTGTGTGTGAGATTGGTCGCAAGCTCATGCAATTCCATCTCGATCCGACTCAAATGTTGAGATAAATTCCCGTGCTGGCCGTTCCGAACGTCATCCATGTCATGGAGGTACTGAAGGATACGGTGAACCTCGTGCGAGATCACTTCTGACGGGGGAGGTGCCGCAACCTCGCTGACCGACTCTGGCTTGTAAGAGGGAATAGTCTCCAACTGGCTTGCAATAGACGGCGCGTTCGAGTAAGGCGTACTCATGCTCAAGCGGAATGTCGGGTCGGGAGTGCCAAGGGACGTTTGGATGGAGATACTCGGAGGCGACGGCGAAGACGACGGCGCTGGCGGCTGTGGCGGTGGGGAAGATGAACTAGAACGCGTAGTCTGTAAACCGTGATCAGTGGACAGTAGATGATCATAGCGCGAACACTTACTGTAATGGGTGCAGTTGGCGTCAGAGAACCTGAGGAGCTCGTCATCTCCGGCGTGACTGACGATTCGATGGACAGTGACGATGACCAACTGGATGATGGCCTAGCCGTCGATTCGTAGTCGGATTCCAAAATCGACTCCGTACTGGGGCTCAGAATCGAAGAATGCATCGATATACTGGAGACGCTCGATGGCGTCCGACTCACCGTCCGGTACGGGGAACTAGACGTAGTGGATGAAGAAGGTGGCCCAGAGGACGGAGGTGGTGGCGATGGGGCATGAGTATGAACGATGGAAGGCGCAGACGTACTCGTTGGTGAAGAAACTGGTGGCGTCGGCTCCACCACGACAGGAGGCGTGGGTGCCGGAGGAGTTGGCGGTGGCGAACTTCGAGAGAGCGAAACTTGCGTCGGTGAGCGCGAGCCAGGGACGAGAGTGAGCGGCGCCAGGTAAGATCTCGCCTCAGAGGGTGCGATAGAGGGAGATGGCCTCAAGAAGGATGTGTCGTAGGAGACGTCCAAACCGTCTTGCAACGGCATCGAATGCACTGATGGCGAAGGATGAAGGATAGACGACTCATACGACCCCCCGCTCTCCTCATACAAAGACTCCTGAATCGGCGTCTCAGAAGAGGAAGAGGAAGATGTTCCGCGCAGAGACGACTCTGAGACCGACGTCGAACTGGGGGGAAGGTGCGACGAAGAGATCGTCCGCGTGGAATCGGTCAACCTTGCACTGGTAGAGATACTCGACACCGATGATGGCGTTCGTTCCATCTTCAAAGAGCTTGAAGGATCACTCCAAGTGACGGGGACAGGCTCACTTTCCACTTCACTCGAAATGGGCGTGATGGGAGGAAGTCGCGAAGACGGCACAAAGCGAGGGCTGGATTCGGGAAGACTGGGAATCGTACCCATCGACGATGGTGGTCTGCTGCTGCTCGAAGCTATGCTCAACCGGTCGCTCACCGCGAGAGAGATACTCATTTCGATCTCCTGCGGTGTCTCGGGCCTCGGCCCAGGTACCGTCGTCGGGGTCGATATCGAACCCGTAGGGGTGGGTAGACGCGGCGCTGACTCGGTCGAGAAAGAAGGCGTTTCACTGTCAGGCGGAACGATCGAAGGCGCAACGCTCGACCGCCTCGACGGCGTAAGCTCCCGTGGTTCAGAACTAGCAGGGCTTATGCTCAGTGATGCGCTACTCGGCGGGCACTCACACTCCCGTGTCGTCTCAAACTCGGTGCACACCTCAGCCGTCTCCGCCGTCTGGACCTCACCAGAAGACGCAACAGACGGTATTGACCCATACTCTGTAGATCCGTGCGTCGACGGAGTGTGGAATTCGGTTGAACTCGGGACACGGGATGCCGTCGTAAAGTGGGTCGACGCTGGCGAGGGAGTCCTGGCTGTCGCAAACGTCATCTGCTCCGACGCAGAAAGAAACACGTCCGAAGGAGGCGGCACGCTGCCCCCGCCGTCCAATGACGCAGTATGTTCCCTGCTCCCACCGCTGGAAAAAGGGGTAAGATCAGAGAGATCCGAAGACGGACAAATGTCATAGCCGATCGAATCGTAGGAGGTCGTTTTCGCCGTCGGCATCGTGAAGCGGGATGAGGGGGTCGGAGTCGTGTGTGCATGCTCACCAGAGAGATAGCTTCTTTCTGTAGGCGTCGACCTCCCTGACCGCGGCTGATGCGAAGTCATACCGTACAGCGACTCTGGCACCGTCTCGTTTTCTTTATCGGATCCCTCTCGAGGCGTAGCATACGGCACACTTGAAGATGACGACGTCTTGCGCGAAATCGATTTTCGGGGCGCCCTCCTCTTCATACCGGGGCTACGGGACAAGTTCGATCCTGTTGTGGAAGGCGATACAGAAGGGAACAGGACCCGTTTGCTGCTCGGCGTCGACGGTGTCTGCGACGAGGGCGACTTGCTGTCCGACGTGTCACCGTCATGCGAGTCACCCAGAAGCGAAGCCGATCGACTCCCTCGGAGGGACAACGTCGAGGTTATCACGTTAGGACCAGTAACTGATGAGAACGTGCTGGAAGGACTTAAAGGTGTCGTCCCAGAGTCAAGACATGGAGCTGGACGCCGTCGAACAGGGCTCTGCGGCAACGAGTAATAGCTGCTCGTCGGCGTCGTACGTGCGCTCAGTCCGCTCAATCGACTCGGCGGGGTCAAGTACGCTGCATTGTCGCTGCTGTCGGAACTCACCCGGTTTTTCTTGCCTGTGCTAGGCGGCGGACTCACAAACACGTCCTCCGCCGAGCTCGATCCGCTAGAAACAGTAACCGGTTTCCCAGTGCTCCCCGGCAAAGATCGGGATACCGCGCTCGCGAATTCCGCATCCAGGTCGGACAGTGAGCTCGTCCGCCGCAAAGAACTACTCCTGCTTGGAGCGATAACCTTGCTCCCACTGCGTTCGAGAGGGTACAGCATACCAGGGTTAGCGACCACAAAGTCGTCCGAAGCCCTTCTATGATGGAATCCAGCATCCTCCAGAGATCCCGTAGGTCCCCCAACCCCACTAGGGCCTGATGAGACCGAAGCTGAACATGACACCATGTCGGGGATCGTGTCCATCGGAGGGACGAATACGGTGCTGGCCGATCCCGACGATTTCGACTTGCTGTCTGAACCAGAACTGCTCTCGGATTTGATGGTACGGAAGGAGGGCGCAGGTGAACGGGAACGAATCGATGATGCATCGGGGAATGTGACCGCCCGATTCAGGGCTTCCCTGTTCATACGAGTGGCGATGAGAAGAGAATAATGAGAAAAACATTTGAATCATACCAGACAGCACCGACCCATCTCACTCTCTCACGTGCGCTCTCAGCCCCGAGCCTCTCCACCCCATCAGGATAGAGAAGCTGGAAAGGACAAAGGGTTTCAACCAGCGTGCCTTTAGGTAGATCTGAACCTCCCTGTTCTCGAGCAGCGATCGTTCCAACGTCGTCTCGCGCGCTCGGATGACTCGGTGAAGGCACAGAACGAACTTCGTTGCAGTTTAAAAGGTCGAGCGTGATGACACCCCGTCCCCGTCCCGGAGCGATCCACGAAAGGATGAGAACGTGAGGATAAAGAATGGCCTGTGTCCGGGTCCAACGGTAAGGTGCCTCGCCATGCACGTTAAGGAACCAGAGCTGTCCAAGACGAATCGGCTGAAATGTCAAATGTCATAATAGTTAACTATCAATGCAAAATATAAGACATAAATCCGAAGCTCACCTCGCGATCCTGTTGAGCAAACGGGCCCAATTCCGAGATATCGAAAGGGCTTTTGATGCTGCTCCCAGCACTCGTACTACTCTTCCTCCCGTTCCCATTCCCGTTGCTATTGTGTCTCGACAACGCTTCGTTGGGCAACGCCGGAAGTGATCTATCCAGCACTGTAACATCCCGTCGCTTGATGCTAAAAAAGCCCTGATCGTTCGCCGCAGAGGCGGCAGAAGACGGCTTACTCGATTTCCCGAGCGATGGCGTCCGTTCCTTCCATGCTGCGACAATGTTCCGCACCGACGTGAGTGGAGAACGCGGAACATCTGGTGCCGGGGGTAATTGCTTGGTCGGCGACACGAATTGCGGTAAGGCCGGACGCTTCTCTGAGGCAGCTGGCGAGAGGAAAGAAGAGAATGTCGCCCCACTAGATTTAGTAGGCGACACTGATCGCGAATCAATGGTCGGTAAAGCCGTGGACCTAGGAAGAGTAGTGTATGATGGTGGTAAGTCAGATGAAATACGAGTCAGAGATGTTAGTGACGGGGAAGATGAAGACGAAAAAACGGGCGACCGGGCCGTATTCGATCGAACTTGACCGAGCGAAGAGAGAGAAGAGGAGGAACTGTCAGAGGTCGACGACTTATCCTCGAAGAATGCAATCAGGTCCCCAGCGCGGCGCCTAGGCGTGTGTCGTAGACCTCGTTCCGGCGAGGGGATAACCGCGTTGAGGCTAGAATTCGAAGAACGAGAAAGTGAACTTGGAGTCTGTGAACGAACCTGTGGATTGTCAGGTTGAAAAATGGGTGATGCTATGCTTGCTGCAGACGCCGGACGCGGAGGTCCAAACGTCGAAGTTCGTACAGAAGTACGGCGCGAGGTAGGATCTTCAGTGCGTTCAGTAATCATGCTGAGAATGCGAGGTTGAAAGCGAAGAGGGTCTAGCGTTTGGTTCGCCCAGTGGTTGAGTGCGTTCTCCGTATGCCTGAACTCATCGTCTACGGCTGCTAGTGCGGCTTCCACCTCTTCCGCGTCAGTATTTGATGTTTCGTCGTCATAGTCAGTGGCTGAAGGTGATACAATGATACGTCGCATATCCTGTTCAGATGTCATTTCATCCGAGGTATAGGAGTCTACGAATGACTCTTAACAAAAGTACGAGATCGCAGCTAATGGCATGCTCACCTGGACGTGTATAATAGGAAGAAGAAAGCGTGGACCATGTCCGTCCTGGGGTCGTTGGGGGGTCAGACGAGTGCTGTTCAGACATGAATATTCATGTATTGTCAGTATAACTTGCTATAAGAAATGGTTAGTACGGGTCACTTTGAGCGGATGGTTGTCGGAAGCAAAAAGACGCGTCCGAGCTGACTCGCGTCTCTCAAACCGAGTGATCCCGTCCCATTGGCTGAGGATCACGTGGTTTGTTTGTCCTATCACCTCCAAGCATATTTGAATTATCTCTCATACTAATTCATTGATTCCCGCCTCCCCCACACTAATTCCTTTTTGAGCGACTTATCATTCGTGACATTTATATTCCCTCCATCGTATTTCTTTACTCCCTTGTCTGAGTCTTATTTTAGCTCAGAGACATAATACCTTGGACTTCTGTTCCTTGTTTGATCCCTTTCTTTGTCTCGATTTGATGTTTCCTGCAAGATTAATTACTCTATGCATTTCCATTTTCGACAAACCAAATTGGAACCACACTCGGTACATAATAACTTTTCCTCAATACATCCTAACTCTCCGTTATACCGAAATCTTCTCCGGTAAGAAACTGAAAGATAGGTAAGGATGGAATGAGAAAATGTGGAATACTTTTGGTGTTGAGGAATCAGAACACATCGCCTTTAGTGGATTCCCATTGAACCTCTTACAACTTATTTACCTCTTTTGCCGTGAACAACCCTACTCATTCGAAATCACATTATTGCAGGGCCAGCCGACCATCCACCATTATTTCATTATGAGCTTGATTAATGGGCTAGGAAGAGCCGTACAGGTCATTTTCAGCGAGAAACTCGATCCCTTCTTCTCACCCGACTGTAAACCTTCCATGAAATTGATATATTTTTGTACACCTAGTTGTTTGTCAGTTTTTGTGACAATCGGCAACGATAGAAAATACGAACAACAGTCCTAGCTAGTTCAACAGACCCCGTTCACAATCTTGCCTCGTGGTTTCTAACACGATTGACTCCCTGACCATTTGTCAAAGTTAACTACGGATATAGACTAATACAAATGAATGTATTACCTCAATGACCGTTTGCTACTCTCGGGACGTCTTTGGAAAAAGATTTTGTGTTGACCGCAACTACGTGGTATGCAACGACAGTGATCACAGCAAGGCTACCCAGCGAATTGGCAAGTGCATATAGAGTGTCGTGGGATATCATTGTGGTGTTGTTTGAGACAGACTGTTGAAGACGACGACGTGCGCTTTGGACCACAGACTTGTTTGTTCGGAACAAACAAACCGCGCTCTTCGAAAGTATTCATTCATCTTGACTTGCATCCACCATGCGGCCCTCGTCTGCAGCTAGAAGCGGCATGCCGGAGCGTAGGTTGTCCATATTTTATTACTTTCTTTTCATATTCAACATCTTTTTCAGCGAAACACTATGTGAGCAGCCGGTTCCGAGGTACAACAGTAATTGTAGGCGTTAACACATCATTTTGCTAGATTGGCTGGTGGGGTGATATGGGAGGGCCAAAACAAAAGGGAATTATTCAATACTGTAAGTAGTTAAATACTATTGTTCTCCGGTTGATTCGTTTAAGCCCATGTCGATAGCAATGTCGCCGTTCCGTCAACGGGCTTTTGCTGGCGCCCTCCATGGATATATCTTCAATGGGTATAAACGAATTGCGGCAAATCTACCCTATTGCATCCTTCCGATTGCTATCGGTATCTGTCGTTATAGTCCAAATCCATGTCAGCCGCATATTGACAACTTCATACAGGATATGGTGTATATTCGTGGGGAAAGTCGCACTATGAATACCTAAATTCCAAGGCGGGACATCTTGCCACCATGGGGCATGGGGAAGGCGATCATTGAAAGAAACCTATCAAGTCCGTTAGAATTAATGAACATGATACTATATCACCACAGCAGATTTAACTCTTAGAACCGTTCTGTACGTTTCCTCGTTAGACTTTTATCAGTCAGATGCGATTTTTCATACTAAGGAAGACATGAACGGTGCCATCGCAGGATTAATGAGTGAGGATCAATATCCTAGTGAAAGTCATTGACGCCCGCTTGCAATGAAAGACTCAACGTGAAAGCACAGCGATTGTTTTATCAGCCTGATTCCATGATATCCTGACCCGGCGTGTATAAACATTAATCTGAAACCACCTTAAGCACCCTAATTTTAGGATGGTACCATTTGTCTGCTAAGGAACACCTGAAGTTTGCTGATGTGGCCTGCGACCTGAAGGCCAATACCGGTATCGATTTCATGCGACTCACAGGTACAACGTGAAGGGAAGGTTCGAGATAATAAAGCTGATGATCCATTATCAATGAAATCTGTCTCCCAAGACGATATATACTAAGACCACTGTGCACTCGAATCGGTCCTTCTACACTATTAGTGATCCCTCGAAGAGCAATGCTAGTATCTCCACGACTTCTGCTAGTATTCCTTGACCTATCCGTTCGCCGACTGGACAAACCAATTCAACACCAAGTACTACACTCTTGTAAAGCAGTCTCGCTATCTCAATATATCGCGCAGGTTTATCCCGATCAGGCGGCAGTTATGTGACCAGGTGGATGGGTTTCCTAGAGGAGGCTGCTGATGTTCGCTCCGCAGGGGATGTATAATGTCAATGTCTCCATTCTGTCACGGAAAATTTTTTTTTGAGTGTCAGCTATATTAATTCAAATTTGTGTTCTTTGCAGGTCGGTTGAATCACGACTTCACGAATTTGACAAATATTTTCAAACTATTGTTATGGATGAACTGATGAAAACCGATATCTCTATACAGAAAATGCAGGCTATAGTGTAAACGTGGATACTGAGGTGAGGAGGCACAGGGAAGCATTGTAGTGTCGATTTGGTCAATGAAAATCAAATTGCCCTATTACCTCGATATCAGTCCAAATAATCAAAGCACGGCGGCTGAGTACCTACTTGGGGGTTATACGAGAGATCAAGTGGTTATTATGGTTGACAACCACAGGACATTATTTGCGACCAGCTGGATAACACTTTGCTTTTAAATGGAAAAAGTGATATGATCATCGAGTCAAATAAAATGACAGAAAATAAATATGACATACCAAGAAAATGAGCAGAATGATCAAGCAGCTGGACGAGTTGGTTACGACAAAGCTTGTCAAGGAGAACGAAGACTTGACTACAGAAATTAAACGCAAATTAACCAGAAATTTAGAGAGTTCAAGGATTTTCAGATACCTGAGACGGGGAGTATACGATCAAGTGCTTCCTGCCCTCGGAATAGCTGGAGATTGGCTATCATATCAAATATTAGGCGGTTAATGATTCAATCATTGCATTATGTGGTCACTATTGTAAGATTTAAGTTGAAGCTGTGAATTGATATTTATATACACACCAACGAGGTCATCTGCATGATCGACAAGTTACTTTGCCTAGTAACCACCTCATCGATATTCGCAACCAGGCTAGTATTCAGGTAAATATAAAGCGCCCTATCGGTGCATAGATAAATATAAACCATTAAATGGAATAAACCATAGACACAGATATCTACGTACCGACAAAGCTTTCAAGTGATCAGGCGGTTGCCTTTTCTGGCAACTGCAGGTATTGCGGCGCATGGATTTTTAAAAGGTTGTTTGGAAATCGCAGGACGATTGTGCTCAGGCCAAAACTCCATAAGCTGCCAAGAATCCAATGACTTTAGACCTCCAACTGGTTAAAGATCAATTACGAACCTGCTAGTCTGGATAAATGATCTTACGACCTCATGGCCAAACCCAAATATTGGACCAGATGCCCAATCGATATGTCTGTGGAAAGGACGATTCCATCAGTTTCAACATGATACATGAGAAATATTCCGCTTACACTACGCTTTTTTTCTGATAATCCTCAACAGGCACATAATAGGATGTGGCCCTGCAACCCATATGATCCGCGTCCTTGTACAAGAAAGAACAAAAATGAACAGGGAAACTGAAGAAAGCAAAAATTATAGAGATGAGTCTCCAATGACACTATATAACGTCCGAGTCTAAAATAAATAACGGTGTCCTTTCTTGATGGTTTCAAGTGAGAAGTAGCTCTCATTTCAATATAGGTAGACGACACGACGAACCTTGGGCACCCCTTAGGGATCAATGTCCCATGCGTCTACCATCTCCACGTCTTGGCCCACATGGTTTAACATTCTCAAGTACCAGGAATATCCATAGTCTGTGAGCCATGTAGGAAGACCGGCAGGCCTAAGATATCCTTCAAAGGGCGCCTCAAATGCATCCGCCATTTCCACATCCTGGGCACCTTCTTCAACATCCAGGCGTGATAGAAGCGTCAAGTCATTCAGGCTTATAGTGCCGTCCCTGACAGATGACAGTCTCGTTGGAATGCATCCATGTGGCTGGGATGTCGCCTTCTCATACGGAGAGGCGGCTTTTGCACCGGTAGTGCGAAGGGCGCTCTTTGTGGGTAGCAAGACCCTATGCAGAGGGACTTTCTTCCGGACATCCTTTTCATGCACTTTTTTCCCAGAATTTCTGAATTTTAACTCGTTAGTAAAAAGTTGAACTACAGGTCACCAACTTACATGTCAAGCTTTGAAAGTGACCCCAAACACTAAGTTAGCGATTGAAACTTCGGGTACAATCAAGCTAATATCTAGAAACCTACTGCGCTGATGTCTGATCCAGTGTCCTCTCCTTTCTTCCCAGTCAGTTCAGTCTTGGTATCCAGGGCGAGTTGATCTGACCCTGTATCCGACTGCGACAGTCTACCAAATGCACGAAGGGAACGGGATGAGAGCTCTCGGCCCAAAATTATCTTCTGATGGCAAAGCGCTGACAGGGTAACTATTGAAGAATGTCTTTTGGCATCGCCACCTAGGATAGCATCCTTTTTCGAACTGTAAGGATGCTTGACTTTGCCTTTATGATGGAGTAGGCGGACGGAGAAGCTGGGTCTCATGGTATGCGTTCGGGCTGTGTCACGGATCGTTGGACGTTGCTTGTTATCCTGAAGCGTCTTGGGCCGCAGCTTCATATCGGAAAATTCCTGGAAGCACATGTGAGAAGGCATATAGAGTGGAAGCAAATGCATACAGCAATAAGAGATGTCATCGGGTCACCGTGTGAAAGGTCTGACGGCCCCTCGGCCGTTGATGGAGACACTGAAGTGGCCTGTAAAATGTTGAGATGAGAGCGTCGAGAACAGAACAGGGATCTATACATACTTTGCTGGCTCCTTCTTTACCTTCAGACAGGCCTGAAATTGAACTGTCCCTTTCCCCATAATTGCTACCGTGGTTCTGCTGCAATGTGAAGAACATTATGACAAGACAGATCAGCTGAAATACCTTCTTAGCTTGTTTCGCGATCCCATCGCGAAGTGATTGGATGTGCCGTGGCTGCAGAGGTGTTAGGGTACGTGGAATGTAATGAATATACCATCTGAACTCACCGGTGCTGGTAAAGAGGGTAACGCGGTGTGCGATGAGTCATTATCAGACTAGTTTAACTATATTTAGCTGGCAACAAGAAAGACGTGCTACGGAGTCCCCGTACGTTATTTGAACACGCAGCAACGGGCGCAGTGGCTAAGCCAATATCGTCGGTGTCTGTCTATGGTAGGGATATTATAAGGACAGATATGAATAACATATCGCTCAGCAAGTACCTTATCGCCGTTGTATTCAGAAAGCTTGGATCTGGACGATGAAGGGCCCTGGGGCATTGACATACTTAAATCGTTGCGTCCAAGAAGATGGATGGAATAAACTCACATAGTCTTGTGTGGAGTGTGGACGTGATGTCCTGGACGGATACGGTTTATACTAAGGGGGAGGTACGTTCATGACATGACACGCCACAAGACCCACAATTGACACGGCAAAGGGAAATAACTTACACGTAGATTTTTGTTTGTCGGATGTGAAGAAATATTTCCATTATGGAAGGGCTGAAGTGTTGGAACCTTTGTCGTTCTATTAACCATTGCGGGTCAATAAGATGGATGCAGTAGTGGTAAGAGGAGTCTCTTCACAGGCGCCAAAAAATTTATACCATACACGTTGTGTCACGTCAAATTTTATAGCATACACTTTGCGTCACGTCACCTTCAGCAAAGTGTATGGTATAGAATTTTTCGGGGTCCTCTTACCAGTGCCATCATCAACTGCATCCGTCTCGTTCACCCACGATGGTCAATCGGACGACGAAGCGAGTTCCATAGCTCGAGCTCAAATTTATAATTCCAAAGCCACCAACACCACGGCATTGTGTACTTAAAGTGGCGTGGTACGTGTCACGGTCTGTCTTTGTTGTCCACACAGTATCTGATTGTGGGGAATCACCGATCCCCTTGATGATGGAAATAATTCTTCGCATTTTTGCATCCCTGTCGTGAGATATTGCCCACACTTTACGACTTCCGATAGCAATACAGAGCTAATCACGGGAAGCAAAGTATTAAATCCATTCCAACGGTGTAACAAGATCCTCCAGCATGAAGATGTTGATGAATTCGCGTCAAATTAAATGACAAGGATTATGCACTATTTTGGTAGACGGCACTATAGCAGTCCAAGGTGAGGGAGAGTCAGTGAAACAACCATCATAGAACAACTCCACATCGCGTGTGACAAAATCCAAATACAATCCAAAGTATAATTGCAAACGCTGCTTGTTATGCTGGTCCAAACCGCTAGAAGAGGAGAAGTCTGGTCTATTGGCAGTAAAGATATACCAAGGCTCTAGATTTATAAGCTGGCTGAACAAGTGGTCATCGTACACCACGATTAATGACGTTCCAGCGAAGCGTTGTGTTATGAGGCCCAATTTGAGCGGACGTCATCCTTCGTGGATGACTCAGCAACCAGGGGACATTTTTCGGGTGAACATTGGAAAAATGAAAAACAGGCAGCTGCCCCAGCTAGCTGGTACAATACAGCTAGTTAGTATATATTTAGAGCCGTAGTTTTCTACTAGTTGGGTACACTAGGCCTCGAGGACTATTCCTATTCGTCCGATAGTATTATTGACCTTTGGCTGCGGTTATGATGTAATCATGATCGCCAGGACCCTGGGCATCTCCTACCCATGGTGTCGGCGCATATTAACCTCGTGCGCGCCGAGTGTGCATGTTCGAGTAGCCGCCAACATGCCCGAATTACTATACCTTGGAATTGGGGGAGTATTTAAATGCTTCTGGGACTTATTCGTGACGCGGCACACTAAAATCTCAAAAATATATCCGCTCAGCATCACTCCGTGACCTGTATCTCAGAGCAATAGGCATTAGGTGTGATGCGCTATCCTGACATATGTATGTCAACATCTACACAATAAATATAACAGGCATTTATTGAAAGTGGCATAAGATGACCAAAGTACAAAAATACCGGGACGACCATCGGAAAATAACAAGGACGGAATCTTATTTTGCTCTGTGCGAGAGCCAATGGCTGCCAAACGTGGCAACAATGGCACGCTGTGGCCACGAGGGCTTTCCTAACGGTGGGGGTATGATCATTGCTATACTCACCTAAGGGAAGCACAGGTCGGGGCATCGCCCCTGACGTCAAGGGCCCAAACTTTTACTGATTGCCGCTCTCCTCAAGTTAGTCCACTAAACAGTCCCCCGAGATTACGTCAAGCATGGAAGAGTACCTTTACGAGGATTTAGGGCGCTTGCCAAGTTCCCTTACGACAACGTCAAGCCCCCCGCATGTCCCTGTATATGAGGAATTTCTATGATTCTAGTTGTCTGGAGCATGCTAATAATGTATTGACGAAATCTCATAGATATTATTACTCACAGGGTCTTGCGGGTTATTCAAGTAGGACTGCCGATAACCTGTAAGGTGCTCCTTTCGAATTGCTGAAGGGCAGTCAAGTATAGGGAATAAAGTATAGGAAGGTCAGGCATGCAGGTGGACAAGGGGGGCAAGTGTGGAGAGTTATATATGATTGCAGAAGGGCTCAACAACACAGTCTGTGCCATAGACATCTAAGACGGAAGTAGAGTGTAATATATTGAGTTGTGGCGGAAGTCGGTATGTCTCCGTGGAGACTGGTATCTGTGGGCTATATCAAGCAACATGAAGGGAACTTTCTACAGCCAGAAGACGTATCGATAATTGATGGTTAATCTGTAGAGTTAACAGCAATAAGAGGCCATATTCTGATATATATGAGAAGAGCGTCACAGAACCATATGCATGATGGTCCGGGACTAGGACTGCAGCTGGCAGCCCACTAGTAATGACATTCAGAATCCATCAACTTCATACACCGGGGATTATTTGGTATAACTCAGGAAAAATGCAGCACAGCCGCTGTCCAAGACTCCATAGTATCAACTAGCTCGACAAGCCACAAGTCATCATATATTAGTCATAGATTTGCAGGCGCTAACGACTAACTACCGTATTGCGCTCCTCCCACTACCAGGAACTGCAATTTCGTGACTTGTATCGTATTCTTCCCGGGAAATACCCTCCACACTTGTCATCGGACCTCCTCTCTTTTTGTACTCTTGCCAAGTGTAGCTGTGCAAGACAATTGACATAAAGCAGCCCTGCTTTGAAGACATACACAAGAGATTTCGTATCCTGTTAATAATCTTCATTTAGCCGGAAGTGAAGGTATAGCTTCTATGCCAGACCTTCATTTTCATGTATACTTTGCAACCATCTCTTCCACCAGTCTCTTTGCTTGACGATTTTCGATCTTTCCTGTCAGGAATTACAGGTCAATCATTGTCACAAGATGTTCTCTGTAACCGCCTTCTTCGATATCGGGCGTTGAGTCACGAGCTCGCGAGTCAACTAGCAAACATGAAGTAACCTTTTTCCTCCTTTTAGCAAAGTATCCTCTAAAGGTTATCTGATGGGCTTAGAATTCTATGTGATTCACTGACTATAACTATAATCTGCCATCCTCAATTGCCCATTCATCCCTCTGGTTAACCATTTTTGCCTTCTCTCGGTCATCTTGATGCCATTATCCACAGAATCAATAGCATTTGCGAGACAGAACCTATTCAACCACTCCTAGCACCAGTCGATTTAATGTAACAGCCCTATAACAGCTGGATGAACCTGTGGATGGCGAGCAGAAACCTTCTTTCAATATTATCTCTACCAATACCCGTTCATCCTCCTACATGACTACCCTCAGCACTGTCATGTATTTCACATTTTCACTTTGGTGGCAAAGACGGTCGGAGATTTATGGCCAGACATTCACTGTGGAGCCTTGGGGGAAACGCCTGTACGGCTTCCGCTTAGTAATCGACAGAGCTTGTCCCCGTAATCTTCCAAGAAACGACAGGGGGCACCCATATGATGGCACGCATAAAACACGCAAACGCAAATACCAGTACCCAGTACTGCAACACTGCCTTGTGTATACACTCTGATGTATTTGTTCCTACAACTATAACGCGAAACCATGCCCGCTTATTTAATAGCATCTTTTCACGTCGTGTACTTTTGCGTCAGTCATGACTCGGAGGTTTGGTTTCAACCCATCGTAAGAAATGATATCGCAACTTCAGAACGACATATCGAAGGGGGTACCCGGATAATACAATTGATTCTATTTTTTGACGATTATCACAGTTTGATGTGCCCTTATTAGTTGGTCCCATGGGTTCCGGAGTTTAGATATGATATAACACCCAAAGTTCTCAAAGGAAGAGAGACAATACTTCTAGATGAAGACTTCTTGCCCGTGAACTTTTTCCACTGTATGCAGAAAGAAATGGAACTGAACATTGCAAGTACCTTATCAGATACATGCACTGGTTTGTCATGGATTCATTATTGTTTCATGTCTTCTGTGATTTTTCCGGCGAGGGGGAAGCGATCACTGTTCACCTGGGCCCATTTTCGGACTGGTAATGTTGATGATCAGTTCTTTTTTATAGCTGCATTAATATTAGGCCAACTCTCTTAAGGTTACGAACACTGAAGACATTGTCTTTGGGGTTTTTGGGAACTTTGGCAGGAAAGTGAAAGCGTGTCCTGACGCAGGGAGGGCTGTGTATGGAAACAGATAGGAATAGGAATCATTTAGCTGCTTGGTGGAGATGGATGGCGTGGTGTCCAGAGGTGAACTGGGCAACTTGATTAAATGGGGATCGGAAAAGCACAGCACGAAAAAAGCTCCAACATCTGTATACATATACTATATAGTAGAACTGAAGTGGCCATAGGTGCAAGCGGGGCGCTGAAAGGGTTTGTCAATTTTAAGGATGTCAAATCGGGCAAAGAGTGAAACCTATTTGAATTTAGCACATGACGGACGTGTCCCGCATTTGGCTGAGGTTTAAGACGAATGGCTGTAGCTCCCATCGCGAAAATATTGAGCTGATTGCTGTCATAATGACCGAGTCTGCTGTCAGATTGACATAGAAACTGTTCAGGTTTATACTCTTACATCTCATTGGAAGCCATCACGGAGATACTTTTGAAAGCGTAAATTGGTACATATGTCTTAATTAATTCGAATACGAACAACTCAAAAGAGAAACCTATTAGTGCCGATAGCACGTCAGCTACAGCAGTCTTGAAGTTGCCCGTAACATTGGTATGGCAAATTTAGGCGAGCAGTGACATTTTGGAGGCTTGCGCATATATAAGTATCATGTTGGTGTCCTTCCGTTATAAATTCGCCAATTAAAGGAAGTGGATTTAGAGACCTAATACCTTGTTTTAAACTTCTGTTTCTTGTTTGATCCCTCTCTTTGTCTCGCTTTCTTGTTTAATTTCTTTCCCCCAGGAATAAATACTCTGTATGCATTTCCATTTTCGAAGAACCAATTTGGAACCACAGTGAGTATATTCCTGGGTACACTAACGGCGTGAGTTGTTATTCTTCCAGTGACGGTTGACGAGTCTGCAACAATTGCCGAGGAGGGGGCAGTTATTTGAAAAAGTGGATGGATTTCCTAGAGAAGGAGGGTGATGTTCGCCTCGAAGGGGATGTAAATGTCATGGTATCAATGTCTCTCCATTTTGTCATGCAGACAAATTTCAAGTGTCAGCTGTACTAGTTCGAATTTACGTACTCTGCAGGTCGTTTGAATCACGACTTCACGAATTTGGCAAATATTTTCAGAGTATTGTTATGGATGAACTGATGGAAACCGAGATCTCTATACAGAAAATGCAGGCTATATTATAAATGTGCATACTGAGGTGAGGAGGCGCAGGGAAGCATTGTAGTGTCGATTTGGTCGATGAAAATCAGATTGGTCTATTACCTCAATATCAGCCCAAATAATCAAAGCACGGCGGCTGAGTCCATACTTGGTGGGTTATACAAGGCATCAAGTGGTTACCACGGTTGACAACCACAGGACATTATTTGCGACCAGCTGGATAACACTTTGCTTTTTAATGGAAAAAGTGATATGATCATCGAGTTAAATAAAATGACAGAAAATAAATATTACATACCAAGAAAATGAGCAGAATGATCAAGCAGCTGGACTAGTTGGTTACGACGGAGCTTTACTGCAAGGAGAACGAAGACTTTGCTACAGAAATTCGACGTAAATTAACAAGAAATTTAGAGAGTTTAAGGAGTTTCAGATACCTGAGACGGGGAGTATACGATCAAGTGCTTCCTGTCCTCGGGATACCTGGAGATTGACGATCATGTCAAATATTGGGCGGTTAATAATTCAATCATTGCATTATGTGGTCACTATCATAAGATCTAAGTTGAAGCTGTAAATTCATAAATATATACACACCAACGAGGTCATCCGCATGATCGACGGGTTACTTTGCTTAGTAACCACCTGATCGATATTCCTAACCAGGCTAGTTTCGGGAAGCCCTAGGGACTCCACTGATGAGGTAGAAAATTCCCAATTAGGTAAATATGAAGCGCCCTATCGGTATGTAGATAAGTATAGTGCAATAAACGACAGAGACAGATATTTACGTACCGAGAAAACTTTGAAGTGATCAGGCGGTTGGCTTATCTGGCAACTGCAGGTATTGGGGCAGACAAATAAACAGTTGCCCTGCATAGATTTTTAAAAGGTTGTTTGGAAATCGCAGGACAACTGTGCCCAGGACAAAACTCTGTAAGCGGCCAAGAATCCAAAGACTCCAGACCCCCAACTGTTTAAAGATCAATTACGAACCTGCTAGTCGGGATAAATGATCTTACGACCTCATGGGAAAACCGAAATATAGGACCAGATGCCCAATCAATATGTCTGTGGAAAGGAGGATTCCATCAGTTTGAACATGATACATGAAAAAGATTCCGGTCACACGACGATTTTTTTCTGATAATCCCGAACAGGCACATCAAAGCATGTGGCCCTGCAACCCACCTGATCCACTCCTTGTACAAGAAAAAGCGGAAATTAACAGGGAAACTGCAGAAAGCAAAAATTATAGAGATAAGTCTCCAGTGACACTAAACGTCCGAGGCGAAAATAAATAACAGTGTCCTTTCTTTGCGGTTTCAAGTGAGAAGCAGCTCGCATTTCAATATAGGTAGACTATACTACGAACCTGAGGCACCCCTTAGGGATCAATGTCCCATGCGTCTACCATCTCCACATCTTGGTCCACATGGTTTAACATTCTCAAATACCAGAAATATCCATAGTCTGTGAGCCATGTAGGAAGACCGGCAGGCCTGAGATATGCTTCAAAAGGCATCTCAAATGCATCTGCCATTTCCACATCCTGGTCCAAATCCTGAGCTGAGCTGAAGTTGGAGCTTAAGGTGAGAGTGGCGACTGGAGCGGAAGTGTGGACAGTCCCATGGCATGCGGCAGACACGTCACTGACCCCTGGACTCGCATCTCGCATGAACGACCGCTTCATTTTCACTCTCACCGATTTGGGATTTGGACCATTTTTGGTCAATTATCACCTCTACTTCATAGTGGGCGGGGTAGACTCCGTTGGTACAGGGCCCGGATCGTTCTGGTCGCGATTTTGTTGTTTGGGGGCACTTTCTTCAACATCCAAGCGTGAATGCTCAGTACTGACTGCAACTTCGGCGGATTAGAAGTTATGATGAGGATCATGGGTGGGAGTAACAGTGAGCTTTCCAAATAGAAGCATTAATTCATTCAAGCCTACAGTGCCGTCCCAGACAGATGATGGTCTTGTCATAGTGGATCCATGTGGCTGGGATGTCCGCTTCTCGTACGAAAAATGGTGAGAGGCGGATTTTGCACTGGTAGTGCGAAGGGCGCCCTTTGTGGGTAGCATGACCGTATGCAGAGGGACTTTCTTCCGGACATCCTTTTGATGCACTTTTTGCCCAGAATTTCTGAATTTTAACTCGTTAGTAAAAAGTTCAAATACAGGTCACCAACGTACATGCTGAGCTTTGAAAGTGACGCTAAACACTAAGTAAGGGATTGAAACTTCAGGCACAATCAAGCTAATGTTTAGAAACCTACTGCGCTGATGTCTGATCCAGTATCCTCTCCTCTCTTCTCTGTGAGTTCAGTCTTGGTATCAAGGGGGAGTTGATCTGGCCCTGTATCCAACTACGACAGTACACGAAACCAAGGAAGGGAACGGGATGAGAGCTCTCGGCCCAAAATTATCTTCCAATGGCAAAGCGCTGACAGGGTACTCATTGAAGAATGTCTTTTGGCATCACCACCTAGGATAGCATCGTTTTTCGATGTGTGAGTACATTTGACTGTGTCTTTATGATGGCCTAGGTGGACATAGATGCTGCACTTCACAGTATGCGTTCGGGCGTCATCACGGGTGGTTGAAGGTTGTTTGTTATTCTGACGGGTCCTGGGCCGCAGCTTGATATCGGACAATGCCTAAAAGGACATGTGAGAAGGCATATAGAATGGAAGCAAATACATACAGTAACAAGAGATGCTATCGGGTCACCATGTGAAAGGTCTCTCGGCCGTTGATGGAGACACTGAAGCAGCCTGTAAAATGTTGAGGTGACAGCATTAAGACCAGAACAGGGATTGATACATACTTTGCGGGGTCTTTCTTTACCTTCGGACAGGCCTGAAATTGAACCGACCCTTTTCCCATAATTGCTACCGTAGTTCTGTTGCAATGTGAAGGACGTTATGACAAGAAAAAGCGGTTGAAATACCTTCTTAGATTGTTTCGCGATACCATCGTGAAGTGATTGGCTGCGCCATCACTGGAGAGGTGTTAGGGTTCATGGAAGGTAATGAGTATAGCCTCTGAACTCACCGGTTTTGGTAAAGAAGGTAGCGCAGTGTGCGATGAGCCATTATCAGACTAATTCAACTATATTTAGCTGGCAACAAGAAAGACGTGGTACGGAGTCCCCGTACGTTATCTGAACGCGCAGTGGCTAAGCCAATATCACCGGGGTCTGTCTACAAAGAGCACCCTTCGCACTACCGGTGCAAAAGCCGCCTCTCACCACTTTCCGTACAAGAGGCCAACATCCCAGCCACATGGATCCATTACAACGAGACCATCATCTGTCAGGGACAGCACTATAGGCCTGAATGAGTTAACACTTCTATTTGAAAAGCTCGCTGTTACTCCCGCCCATGATCCTCATCATAACTTCCAATCCGCCAAAGTTCCAGTCAGTGCTGAGCATTCACGCCTGGATGTTGAAGAAGGTGCCCCCAAAGAACAAAATCGCGACCAGAATGATCCGGCCCCTGGAACAACGGAGCCTACACCCCCCACCCACTATGAAGTAGAGGCGATAATTGACCAAAAATGGTCCAAATCCCAAACCGGTGAGAGTGAAAATGAAGCGGCCGTTCATGTGAGTCCAGCGGTCAGTGACGTGTCCACCGCACACCATGGGACTGTCCACACTTCCGCTCCAGTCGCCACTCTCACCTTCAGCTCTGACTTCAGCTCAACTCAGGATTTGGACCAGGATGTGGAAATGGCGGATGCATTTGAGGCGCCTTTTGAAGCATGTCGCAGGCCTGCTGGTCTTCCTACTTGGCTCACAGACTACGGATATTCCTGGTATTTGAGAATGTTAAACCGTGTGAACCAAGACGTGGAGATGGTCGAGGCATGGGACAAGGGGTACCTGAGGTTAGTCGTGTAGTCTACCTATATTGAAATGCGAGCTACTTCTCACTTGGAACCGTAAAGAAAGGACACCGTTATTTATTTTAGACTCGGACGTTATATAGTGTCACTGGAGACTTATCTCTATAATTTTTGCTCTCTTCCGTTTCCGGCTAAGCCAATATAACTGGGGTCTGTCTATGGAAGGAATATTATAAAGACAGATATACTTGTGCTCAGGCCAAAACTCCATAAGCTGCCAAGAATCCAATGACTTTAGACCCCCAACTGGTTAAAGATCAATTACGAACCTGCTAGTCTGGATAAATGCTCTTACGACCTCGTGGGCAAACCCAAATATTGGACCAGATACCCAATCGATATGTCTGTGGAAAGGACGATTCCATCAGTTTGAACATGATACATTAGAAATATTCCGCTTACACTACGCTTTTTTTCTGATAATCCTCAAAAGGCACATAATAGGATGTGGCCCTGCAACCCATATGATCCACGTCCTTGTACAAGAAAGAACAAAAATGAACAGGGAAACTGAAGAAAGCAAAAATTATAGAGATGAGTCTCCAATGACACTATATAACGTCCGAGTCTAAAATAAATAATGGTGTCCTTTCTTGATGGTTTCAAGTGAGAAGTAGCTCTCATTTCAATATAGGTAGACGACACGATGAACCTTGGGCACCCCTTAGGATCAATGTCCCATGCGTCTACCATCTCCACGTCTTGGCCCACATGGTTTAACATTTTCAAATACCAGGAATATCCATAATCTGTGAGCCACGTAGGAAGACCGGCAGGCCTAAGATATCCTTCAAAAGGTGCCTCAAATGCATCCGCCATTTCCACATCCTGGTCCAAATCCTGAGTTGAGCTGAAGTCAGAGCTGAAGGTGAGAGTGGCGACTGAAGCGGAAGTGTGGACAGTCCCATGGTGTGCGGTGGACACGTCACTGACCGCTGGCCTCACATGAAACGGCCGCTTCATTTTCACTCTCACCGGTTTGGGATTTGGACCATTTTTGGTCAATTATCGCCTCTACTTCATAGTGGGTGGGGGGTGTAGGCTCCGTTGTTCCAGGGGCCGGATCATTCTGGTCGCGATTTTGTTCTTTGGGAGCACCTTCTTCAACATCCAGGCGTGAATGCTCAGCACTGACTGGAACTTCGGCGGGTTGGAAGTTGTGACGAGGATCATGGGTGGGAGTAACAGTGAGTTTTCCAAATAGAAGCGTCAAGTCATTCAGGCTTATAGTGCCGTCCCTGACAGATGACAGTCTCGTTGGAATGCATCCATGTGGCTGGGATGTCGCCTTCTCATACGGAGAGGCGGCTTTTGCACCGGCAGTGCGAAGGGTGCTCTTTGTGGGTAGAAAGACCCTATGCAGGGGAACTTGCTTGAAGACATCCTCTTCATGCACCTTTTGTCCAGAATTTCTGAATTTAACTCGTTAGTAAAAAGTTGAACTACAGGTCACTAACTTACATGTCGAGCATTTAAAGTGACGCCAAACACTAAGTGAGGGATTGAAAATTTAGCTGGCAACAAGAAAGACGTGGTGCGGAGTCCCCGTACATTAGGTGAACACGCAGCAGCGGGAGCAGTGGCTAAGCCAATATCGCCGGTGTCTGTCTATCGAGGGGATATTATAAGGACAGATAGGAATAATATATCGCTCAGCAAGTACCTGATTGCCGTTGTACCGAGAAAACCTGGATTTGGACGATGAAGTGCCCTGTGGCATTGACATACTTAAATCAATGCGTCCAAGAATATGGATAAAATACACTCACATAGTCTTGTGTGGAGTGTGGACCTGATGTCCTGGATGTATACGGCTTATACTATGGGAGAGGTACGTTCATGACATGAGACGCCACAAGACCACAAACAAAGAATAATAACTTACACGTAGATTTTTTACTGTCGGATGTGAAGAAACATTTCCATGGTCACGAAAGGGCTGAAGTTTTGGAACTCGCGTTGTCGTTCTATAAACCATTGCGTGTCAATAAGACGGATGCAGTAGTGGTAAGAGGAGTCTCTTCACAGGCGCCGAAAATTTTTATACCATACACTTTGCGTCACGTCACCTTCAGTAAAGTGTATGGTATAGAATTTTTCGGGGTCCTCTTACCAGTACCATTATCAACTGCATCCGTCCTATTCACCCGCGATGGTCAATTGAACGACGGAGCCACTGCCAAAGCTCGAGCTCAATTTTATAATACCACCAAAACCACGGCTTTGTCTACTTCAAGTGGCGTGGTACGTGTCACCGACTGTCTTTGTTGTCCACACAGTATCTGATTGTGCGGAATCACCGATCAGCCCCATGATGATGGAAATAATTCTTCCCATCTTTGCACCCCTGCCGTGAGATATTGCCCTCATTGATTTATCGACTTCGGATAGGAATACAGAGCTAATCATGGGAAGTATAGTATTAAATTCATTCCAACGGTGTAACAAGATCCTCCAGCATGAAGATGTTCATGAATTCGCTTCAAATTAAATGACAAGGATTATGCGCTATTTTGGTAGACGGCACTATAGCAGTCCGAGGTAAGGGAGAGCCAGTGAAACAACCATCATAGAACAACTACACATCGTGTGTGATACAATCCAAAGTATAATCGCAAACGCTTGTTATGCTGGTCCAAATCGCTAGAAGAGGAGTCTGGTCTATTGACAGTAAAGATATACCACGGCTCTGGCTGAACAAGTGGTCATTGTACACCCCGATTAACCCGCAATACAGGAGTCAATGAACGAATGTGTTCCAGGGTCATGAGGTATGTCAACTGATCAAGTCCTCGTCCGCAAACTCTCGGAAACCAAATCAGGTGTATTGACGAGGTTCCAGCGTAGCGTTGTGTTATGAGGCCCAACTTGAGTCGACTGTACCACAAAGCACAAAGATTCGCCGAATGCACATAGTCCCCGGGTCTGTTGATACCGAAATATGGGTTAGATTCAACGAAGAGGACAGCCACACGGCTTGGAGATAATTGACATGGAAGAATCACTCAAAAGACGATAATAGAAAGAGACGGCGACCTTAATGAAGTTGTCAGTGTTCATCATGAACCGTCGTCATCCCCTGGATGACTCAGCAACCAGTCGGGTGAACATTGGAAAAATGAAAAACAGGCAGCTGCCCTAGCTAGTTAGTATATATTTACTGAGCGGTATTTTTTCTACCTGAGTTCGTGTATACTAGGACTCGAGGACCACTGCCATTCGTCCGATAGTACTATTGGCCGTTTAATACCCTCTCGTTCTAACCGTAGTATAAACTCTAGCCGTCGGCAGACCATAAATATGATTTGTTTCGAAGATCTAAGAAGATCTTATAATGATATAATTTACCCAGCCTACGTTTTTGTCCCTGGCTGCGGTTGTGATGTAATCATTATCGCCAGGACCCTGTCCTGTCTACAATTGATCCTTGGGGCAACTCCTACCCAAGGTGTCGGCGCATATTAGAGAAACCATCAACATGCTCAAAGTCCTGTTACCTTGGAACTTGGCGAGTAATTAAATGATTATGGGACTTACTTGTGACGCGGAACACTAAAATCTTAGAAATATATCGGCTCAGCATCATGATATCCATGCCCATCTGTTAGGTTGCAGGGGAAGTATGTCATGGGCTGAAAATGGATATTCCTGGTATTTTTTACTATGGTTCAACATTCACAAATCGTGATAATATAAATGTCAGTCCATGCTGTATAAAGGCAATGGAGATGTCATTTTTCCTAATATCCAGGCTATTGGCATAGGCTACCAAGGCGTACTCCGTGAACTGTATCTCAGAGCAATAGGCACTAGAAATAATGCGCTATCCTGACATATCTATGTCAACATCCACACAATAAATCTACCTGGAAGGTACAAAAATACCGGGACGACCATCGGAAAATCACAAAGACGGAATCTTATTTGGCTCTGCGCGAGAGCGAGAACAATCGCATGCTGTACCCATGAGGGCTTTTCTGACGGTGGGGGTTGTGATAATCATCATGCTCATGTAAAGGAAAAACAGGTCGCGGCACCGCTCCTGACTTCAAGGGCCCAAATTTTCACTGATGTCTGCTCTCCTCAAGTTAGTCGAGTAAAAAGTCCCCTGAGATGACATCAAGCACGGAAGAGTAACTTTGAGAGGATTCAAGGCGATTGCCAACTTCCATTACGACGACGTCAAGCCCCCCGCATATCCCTGTATATGAAGAATTTCTATAATTCCAGTTATCTGGAGCATGCGTACAAAATGCACTCAAAAAATCTCACAGATATTATTACTCACAGGATCTTGCCGGTTAATCAAGTCGGACCGCTGATGACCTGTAAGGTGCTCCTTCCGAATTGCTGAAGGGTAGTCAAGTATAGGGAACAAAGGTACCGGTGTAGGAAGGTCAGGCATGCAGGTGGACAAGGGGGACAAGTGTGGGGGGGTTGTATATGATTGCAGAAGGGCCCAACAATACAGCCTGTGCCATAGACTTCTGAGACGGAAGTAGAGTGTAGGATATTGAGTTGTGACGGAAGTCGGTATGTCTCCGTGGAGACTGGTATTTATGGACCATATCAAGCAACATGAAGGGAACTTTCTACAGCCAGAAGACGTATCGATAATTGATGGATAACGTGTAGATATAATAGCAATAAGAGTCATATTCTGATATATATGACAAGAGCGTTACAGACCCATATGCATGATGGTCTGGTACTAGGACTGCAACTGGCAGCCAGCTAGTAATGCATTCAGGATCCGCATCAACTTCATACACCGGGGATTATTATTTCTTTTGTGGAACGTTTTGTATAACTCAGGACAAATGCAGCACAGCCGCTGTCCAAGACTCCATAGTATCAACTAACCTATTAGTGCCAATAGCACATCAACTACAGAAGTCTTGAAGTTGCCTGTAACATTGGTTTATGGAAAATGTAGGCGAGCAATGTCATTTTGGATGCTTGCGAATATATAAGTATCATGTCGGTGTTCTTTGGCTATAAATTCGTGACTTAAAGAAAGTGGATTTACAGACATATTACCTTGTTTTGGACTTTTGTTTCTCGTTTGATCCCTTTCTTTGTCTCGATTTGATGTTTAGTTTATTTCCCCCAGGAATAATGGCTCTATATGCATTTCCATTTTCGACGAACCAATTTGGAACGGCAGTCAGTATATTCCTGGGCACCCTAACGCCGTGAGTTTCTATTCTTCCAGTGACGGTTGACTTTTTACAGTGCATCGTCGACGATTCTGCCCCAATTCGCCGAGGAGACGGCAGTTACTTGAAAAAGTGGATGAATTTTCTAGAGAAGGAGGCTGATGTTTGCCTCGAAGGGGATGTATATGTCATGCTATCAGACTAATTCAACTATATTTAGCTGGCAACAAGAAAGACGTGGTGCGGAGTCCCCGTACGTTATCTGAACGCGCAGTGGCTAAGCCAATATCACCGGGGTCTGTCTATGGAAGGAATATTATAAAGACAGATACGATAACATATCGCTCAGCAAGTACCTGATTGCCATTGTATGGAGAAAACCTGGATCTGGACGATGAAGGGCCTGGGGCATTGACATACTTAAATCATCGCGTCCAAGAATATGGATGGAATAAACTCGCAGCCATTGGCTCTCGCCCAGAGCGAAATAAGATTCCGTCTTTGTTATGTTCCGATGGTCGTCCCGGTATTCTTGTACCTTGATCTCTTATGCCACTTTCAATAAATGCCAGTTAGATTTATTCGGTGGATGTTGACATAGATATGTCAGGATAGCGCATTACCTCTAATGCCTATTGCTCTGAGATACCGTTCACGGAGTGTGTCTTGTTAGCCTGTGCCAATAGCCTGGATGTTAGAAAAATGACAACTCCATTGTCTTTATGCAGCGTGGACTGACATTTATATTATCATGATTTGTCAATGCTGTGCCATAGTAATAAATCCCAGGAATATCCATTTTCAGTTGGCCCATGACATGCGTGGATATTATGATGCTGAGCCGATATATGTGAGATTTTAGTGTGGCACAAATAAGTCCCATAATCAGTTAAATACTCGCCCAGTTCCAAGGGATAGACTACTTCCGGCATGTTGAGCATTTATTAGACATGGCTACTAGGGCCTGCACACTCGGCGCGCACGAGGTGGATTCTCCGATACGCGCCGACACCATGGGTAGGAGTTGCCCCTGAGGATCAATTGTAGACAGGACAGGGTCCTGGCGATAATGATTACATCGCAACCGCAGCCAGGGACAAAAACGTAGGCTGGGTAAATTATATGATAGTAGGATCTTCTTAGATCTTCAAAACAGATCCTACCTATGGTCTACCAACGGTTAGAGTTTATACCACAGTGCGAAAGAGAGAAGGGATTAAAAGGCCAATAGTACTATCGGACGAATAGGAATGGTCCTCGACACCTAGTATACACCAACTCGCGGTAGAATAAATACGGCTCAAGAAATATATAATAACTAGCGGTATTGTATGAACTAGCTAGGCAGCTGCCTGTTTTTCATTTTTCCAATGTTCACCCGAAAAATGTCTCCTGGTTGCTGAGTCATCCAAGAAGGATGACGACTGTTCATGAAACTTGACTGAGGTAGCCGTCTCTTTCTATTATTGTCTTTGGAGTAATTCTTATATCCCGCTAATCATCTCCAAGTTATTTGGTTTGATCCTCTTCGTTGAATCTAACCCACTTTTCGGTATCAACAGAACCGGGGCAACTATGTGACGCATTCGGCAAATCTTTGTGCTTTCCTGCCGGTGTGGTACAGTCCACTCAAGTTGGGCCTCGTAACACAACGCTACGCTGGAACCTCATCAATACACCTGGTTTGGTTTGTGGACGACGGACTTTATCAGTTGACATACCTCATACCCTGGGACACATTCATTCATTGGTTCCCGTATTGCGGCTTAATCGGGGTGTACGATGACCACTTGTTCAGCCAGAGCCGTGGTATATATTTACTGCCAATAGACCAAACTCCTCTTCTAGCGATTTCAAGCAGCATAACAAGCAGCATTTGCGATTATACTTTGGATTGTATCACACGTGATGTGTCGTTGTTCTATGATGGTTGTTTCACTGGCTCTCCCTTACCTCGGACTGCTATGGTACTGTCTACCAAAATATCGCATAATCCTTGCCATTTAATTTGAAGTGAATTCGTGACCGTCTTCATGCTGGAGGATCTTGTGACACCGTTAGAATGAATTTAATATTATACTTCCTGTGATTAGCTCTGTATTCCTATCCGAAGTTGATAAATCAATGTGGGCAATATCTCACGACAGGGGTGCAAAAATGCGAAGAATTATTTCCATCACAGGGCTGATGGTTGTTGGACAACACCGCTAAAACTCCCAAAATACCCAAAAGGCATTAAGGGTCACAAGGACAAAGGAAACCATAAAATTCGTAAACCATTGTCCCTCATGTCTCACTTATTCCTTTGTTGCTAATCCACTATTGTTGATATTCTTCTATTGTTACTTGAAGAGTATATATGTCGTAGAAAATGAGCCTGTATACCTCAGTCCGTTATACACAATACGAGACTGAGGTAAGCAGACAGATCACCTTCATTTTATATTTTACTTACATATATTGTAGTGATTATTAGGTAAATATATATTAGTCCGTTATACACAATACGAGACTGAGTAATTATTAGAGTTACATTTCAACAATGGTGATTCCCCACAATCAGATATCGTGTGGACAACAAAGAACACGTACCAAACCACTTGAAGTAGACAAAGCCGTGGTTTTGGTGGCTTTGGAATTATAAAATTGAGCTCGAGCTGTGGAAATGGCTTCATCGTTCGATTGATGATGGTGGCGGCAAGCGGACCCCGAAAAAATTCTATGCTATATACTTTACTGAAGGTGACGTGTAAGGTATAAATTTTTTCGGCGCCTGTGAAACAGAACAACAAAGCGAGTCCCAAAGCTTCAACCCTTTCATGATGGAAATATTTCTTCACATCCAACACACAAAAATTTACATGTAAGTTATTGCCCTTTCCCGTGTCAATTGTGGGTCTTGCAATGATTTAAGTATGTCAATGCCCCAGGGCCCTTCATCGTTCAAATCCAGGTTTTCTCGGTTCAACGGCGATCAGGTACTTGCTGAGCGATATGTTATTCGTATATCTGTCTTTATAATATTCCTTCCATAGACAGACCCCAGTTATATTGGCTTAGCCACCTGGCCTGCTGCTGCGCGTTCAGATAACGTACGGGGACACCACACTGTCTTTCTTGTTACCAGCTAAATCTAGTTAAATTAGTCTGATAATGTCTCATCGCACACCGCGCTACCCTCTTTACCAAAACCGGTGAGTTCAGATGGTATATTCATTACCTTCCATGGACCCTAACACCTCTCCAGCCACAGTGCATCCAATCACTTTGCAATGGCATCGTGAAACAAGCTAAGAAGGTATTTCAACTGCTTTTTCCTGTCATAATGCCCTTCACATTGCAACAGAACTATGGTAGCAATTATGGGAAAAGGGACAGTTCAATTTTGGGCCTGTCTGAAGGCAAAGAAGGACCCAGGAAAGTATGTATCAATTTCTGTTCTGTTCTTGATGCTGTCACCTCAACATTTTACAGGCCGCTTCAGTCTCACCATCAGCGGCCCAGAGGCTGTCAGACCTTTCACATGGTGACCCAATAGCATCCCTTGTTGCTGTATGTATTTGCTTCCATTTTATATGCCTTCTCACATGTCCTTTTAGGCATTGTCTCGTATCAAGCTGTGGCCCAAGACCCATCAGGATAACAAACAGCCTTCAACCATCTGTGACAATGCCTGAACCCATACTGTGAAGCCCAGCATTTCTGTCCACCTAGGCCATTATAAGGACACATCAAATATTCTCACACATCAAAAAAGGATTAGGTGGCAGCATCCTTTTTTGACGTGTGAGAATACTTGACTTTGTCTTTATGATGGCATAGGCGGACAGAGAAGCTGGGCCTCATGGTATGCATTCAGGCTGTCACGGATTGTTGAAAGTTGTTTGTTATCCTGAAGGGTCTTGGGCCGCAGCTTCATATTGGAAAATGCCTGGAAGCACATGTGAGAAGGCATATAGAATGAAGGACGATTCCGTCAGTTTGAACATTATACATGAGAAAGATTCCTGTTACATTACGCTTTTTTTTGATAATCGTCAACAGGCACATCATAGGATGTGGCCCTGCAACCCACCTGATCCACGTCCTTGTACAAGAAAGAATAAAAATAAACAGGGAAACGGAAGAGAGCAAAAAATTATAGAGATAAGTCTCCAGTGACACTATATAACCTCCGAGTCTAAAATAAATAACGGTGTCCTTTCTTTACGGTTCCAAGTGAGAAGTAGCTCGCATTTCAATATAGGTAGACTACACAACTAACCTCAGGCACCCCTTAGGGATCAATGTCCCATGCGTCTACCATCTCCACGTCTTGGCCCACATGGTTTAACATTCTCAAATACCAGGAATATCCATAATCTGTGAGCCACGTAGGAAGACCGGCAGGCCTAAGATATCCTTCAAAAGGTGCCTCAAATGCATCCGCCATTTCCAAATCCTGGTCCAAATCCTGAGTTGAGCTGAAGTCAGAGCTGAAGGTGAGAGTGGTGACTGGAGCGGAAGTGTGGACAGTCCCATGGTGTGCGGTGGACACGTCACTGACCGCTGGACTCGCATGAACGGCCACTTCATTTTCACTCTCGGGTCGGTTCAATTTCAGGCCTGTCTGAAGGTAAAGAAAGACCCCGCAAAGTATGTATCAATCCCTGTTCTGGTCTTAATGCTGTCACCTCAACATTTTACAGGCTGCTTCAGTGTCTCCATCAACGGCCGAGGGGCCGTCAGACCTTTCACATGGTGACCCAATAGCATCTCTTGTTACTGTATGTATTTGCTTCCATTCTATATGCCTTCTCACATGTCCTGTTAGGCATTGTCCGATATCAAGCTGCGGCCCAGGACCCGTCAGAATAACAAACAACCTTCAACCATCCGTGATGACGCCCGAACGCATACTGTGAAGTGCAGCATCTATGTCCACCTAGGCCATCATAAAGACACAGTCAAATGTACTCACACTTCGAAAAACGATGCTATCCTAGGTGGTGATGCCAAAAGACATTCTTCAATGAGTACCCTGTCAGCACTTTGCCATCGGAAGATAATTTTGGGCCGAGAGCTCTCATCCCGTTCCCTTCCTTGGTTTCGTGCACTGTCGCAGTTGGATACAGGGCCAGATCAACTCCCCCTTGATACCAAGACTGAACTCACAAAGAAGAGAGGAGAGGATACTGGATTAGATATCAGCGCAGTAGGTTTCTAAACATTAGCTTGAATGTCTGAAGTTTCAATCCCTTACTTAGTGTTTAGCGTCACTTTCAAAGCTCAGCATGTACGTTGGTGACCTGTATTTGAACTTTTTACTAACGAATTAAAATTCAGAAATTCTGGGCAAAAAGTGCATCAAAAGGATGTCCGGAAGAAAGTCCCTCTGCATACGGTCATGCTACCCACAATGCTCGCCTACATTTGCCATAAACCAATGTTACAGGCAACTTCAAGACTTCTGTAGTTGATGTGCTATCGGCACTAATAGGTTAGTTGATACTATGGAGTCTTGGACAGTGGCTGTGCTGCATTTGTCCTGAGTTATACAAAACGTTCCGCAAAAGAGATAATAATCCCCGGTGTATGAAGTTGATGCGGATCCTGAATGCATTACTAGCTGGCTGCCAGTGGCAGTCCTAGTATGAGACCATCATGCATATGGGTCTGTAACGCTCTTGTCATATATATCAGAATATGACTCTTATTGCTGTTATATCTACACGTTATCCATCAATTATCGATACGTCTTCTGGCCGTAGAAAGTTCCCTTCATGTTGCTTGATATGGTCCATAAATACCAGTCTCCACGGAGACATACCGACTTCCGTCACAACTCAATATACTACACTCTACTTCCGTCTCAGAAGTCTATGGCACAGGCTGTATTGTTGGGCCCTTCTGCAATCATATACAACCCCCCACACTTGTCCCCCTTGTCCACCTGCATGCCTGACCTTCCTACACCGGTACCTTTGTTCCCTATACTTGACTGCCCTTCAGCAATTCGGAAGGAGCACCTTACAGGTCATCAGCGGTCCGACTTGATTAACCGGCAAGATCCTGTGAGTAATAATATCTGTGAGATTTTTTGAGTGCATTTTGTACGCATGCTCCAGATAACTGGAATTATAGAAATTCTTCATATACAGGGATATGCGGGGGGCTTGACGTCGTCGTAATGGAAGTTGGCAATCGCCTTGAATCCTCTCAAAGTTACTCTTCCGTGCTTGATGTCATCTCAGGGGACTTTTTACTCGACTAACTTGAGGAGAGCAGACATCAGTGAAAATTTGGGCCCTTGAAGTCAGGAGCGGTGCCGCGACCTGTTTTTCCCTTACATGAGCATGATGATGATCACAACCCCCACCGTCAGAAAAGCCCTCATGGGTACAGCGTGCGATTGTTCTCGCTCTCGCGCAGAGCCAAATAAGATTCCGTCTGTGTGATTTTCCGATGGTCGTCCCGGTATTTTTGTACCTTCCAGTTAGATTTATTGTGTGGATGTTGACATAGATATGTCAGGATAGCGCATTATCCCTAGTGCCTATTGCTCTGAGATACAGTTCACGGAGTACGCCTTGGTAGCCTATGCCAATAGCCTGGATATTAGGAAAAATGACATCTCCATTGCCTTTATACAGCATGGACTGACATTTATATTATCACAATTTGTGAATGTTGTACCATAGTAAGGAATATCCATTTTCAGCCCATGACATACTTCCCCTGCAACCTAACAGATGGGCATGGATATAATGATGCTGAGCCGATATATTTCTAAGATTTTAGTGTGCCGCGTCACAAGTAAGTCCCATGATCATTTAATTACTCGCCCAGTTCCAAGGTAACAGGACTTTGAGCATGTTGATGGTTTCTCTAATATGCGCCGACATCTTGGGTAGGAGTTGCCCCAAGGATCAATTGTAGACAGGACAGGGTCCTGGCGATAATGATTACATCACAACCGCAGCCAGGGACAAAAACGTAGGCTGGGTAAATTATATTATTATAAGATCTTCTTAGATCTTCGAAACAAATCCTATCTATGGTCTGCCGACGGCTAGAGTTTATACTACGGTTAGAACGAGAGAGGTATTAAACGGCCAATAGTACTATCGGACGAATGGCAGTGGTCCTCGAGTCCTAGTATACACCAACTCAGGTAGAAAAAATACCGCTCAGTAAATATATACTAACTAGCTAGGGCAGCTGCCTGTTTTTCATTTTTCCAATGTTCACCCGACTGGTTGCTGAGTCATCCAGGGGATGACGACGGTTCATGATGAACACTGACAACTTCATTAAGGTCGCCGTCTCTTTCTATTATCGTCTTTTGAGTGATTCTTCCATGCCAATTATCTCCAAGCCGTGTGGCTGTCCTCTTCGTTGAATCTAACCCATATTTCGGTATCAACAGACCCGGGGACTATGTGACGCATTCGGCGAATCTTTGTGCTTTGTGGTACAGTCGACTCAAGTTGGGCCTCATAACACAACGCTACGCTGGAACCTCGTCAATACACCTGATTTGGTTTCCGAGAGTTTGCGGACGAGGACTTGATCAGTTGACATACCTCATGACCCTGGAACACATTCGTTCATTGACTCCTGTATTGCGGGTTAATCGGGGTGTACGATGACCACTTGTTCAGCCAGAGCCGTGGTATATCTTTACTGTCAATAGACCAGACTCCTCTTCTAGCGATTTGGACCAGCATAACAAGCGTTTGCGATTATACTTTGGATTGTATCACACACGATGTGTAGTTGTTCTATGATGGTTGTTTCACTGGCTCTCCCTTACCTCGGACTGCTATAGTGCCGTCTACCAAAATAGCGCATAATCCTTGTCATTTAATTTGAAGCGAATTCATGAACATCTTCATGCTGGAGGATCTTGTTACACCGTTGGAATGAATTTAATACTATACTTCCCATGATTAGCTCTGTATTCCTATCCGAAGTCGATAAATCAATGAGGGCAATATCTCACGGCAGGGGTGCAAAGATGGGAAGAATTATTTCCATCATCATGGGGCTGATCGGTGATTCCGCACAATCAGATACTGTGTGGACAACAAAGACAGTCGGTGACACGTACCACGCCACTTGAAGTAGACAAAGCCGTGGTTTTGGTGGTATTATAAAATTGAGCTCGAGCTTTGGCAGTGGCTCCGTCGTTCAATTGACCATCGCGGGTGAATAGGACGGATGCAGTTGATAATGGTACTGGTAAGAGGATCCCGAAAAATTCTATACCATACACTTTACTGAAGGTGACGTGACGCAAAGTGTATGGTATAAAAATTTTCGGCGCCTGTGAAGAGACTCCTCTTACCACTACTGCATCCGTCTTATTGACACGCAATGGTTAATAGAACGACAACGCGAGTTCCAAAACTTCAGCCCTTTCGTGACCATGGAAATGTTTCTTCACATCCGACACTAAAAAATCTACGTGTAAGTTATTATTCTTTGTTTGTGGTCTTGTGGCGTCTCATGTCATGAACGTACCTCCCCCATAGTATAAGCCGTATACATCCAGGACATCAGGTCCACACTCCACACAAGACTATGTGAGTGTATTTTATCCATATTCTTGGACGCATTGATTTAAGTATGTCAATGCCACAGGGCACTTCATCGTCCAAATCCAGGTTTTCTCGGTACAACGGCAATCAGGTACTTGCTGAGCGATATATTATTCCTATCTGTCCTTATAATATCCCCTCGATAGACAGACCCCGGCGATATTGGCTTAGCCACTGCTCCCGCTGCTGCGCGTTCACCTAATGTACGGGGACTCCGCACCACGTCTTTCTTGTTGCTAGCTAAATTTTCAATCCCTCACTTAGTGTTTGGCGTCACTTTCAATGCTCGACATGTAAGTTAGTGACCTGTAGTTCAACTTTTTACTAACGAGTTAAATTCAGAAATTCTGGACAAAAGGTGCATGAAGAGGATGTCTTCAAGCAAGTTCCCCTGCATAGGGTCTTTCTACCCACAAAGAGCACCCTTCGCACTGCCGGTGCAAAAGACGCCTCTCCGTATGAGAAGGCGACATCCCAGCCACATGGATGCATTCCAACGAGACTGTCATCTGTCAGGGACGGCACTATAAGCCTGAATCACTTGACGCTTCTATTTGGAAGACTCACTGTTACTCCCACCCATGATCCTCGTCACAACTTCCAACCCGCCGAAGTTCCAGTCAGTGCTGAGCATTCACGCCTGGATGTTGAAGAAGGTGCTCCCAAAGAACAAAATCGCGACCAGAATGATCCGGCCCCTGGAACAACGGAGCCTACACCCCCCACCCACTATGAAGTTAGAGGCGATAATTGACCAAAAATGGTCCAAATCCCAAACCGGTGAGAGTGAAAATGAAGCGGCCGTTCATGCGAGTCCAGCGGTCAGTGACGTGTCCACCGCACACCATGGGACTGTCCACACTTCCGCTCCAGTCGCCACTCTCACCTTCAGCTCTGACTTCAGCTCAACTCAGGATTTGGACCAGGATGTGGAAATGGCGGATGCATTTGAGGCACCTTTTGAAGGATATCTTAGGCCTGCCGGTCTTCCTACGTGGCTCACAGACTATGGATATTCCTGGTATTTGAGAATGTTAAACCATGTGGGCCAAGACGTGGAGATGGTAGACGCATGGGACATTGATCCCTAAGGGGTGCCCAAGGTTCATCGTGTCGTCTACCTATATTGAAATGAGAGCTACTTCTCACTTGAAACCATCAAGAAAGGACACCGTTATTTATTTTAGACTCGGACGTTATATAGTGTCATTGGAGACTCATCTCTATAATTTTTGCTTTCTTCAGTTTCCCTGTTCATTTTTGTTCTTTCTTGTACAAGGACGTGGATCATATGGGTTGCAGGGCCACATCCTATTATGTGCCTTTTGAGGATTATCAGAAAAAAAGCGTAGTGTAAGCGGAATATTTCTAATGTATCATGTTCAAACTGATGGAATCGTCCTTTCCACAGACATATCGATTGGGCATCTGGTCCAATATTTGGGTTTGCCCACGAGGTCGTAAGAGCATTTATCCAGACTAGCAGGTTCGTAATTGATCTTTAACCAGTTGGGGGTCTAAAGTCATTGGATTCTTGGCAGCTTATGGAGTTTTGGCCTGAGCACAAGTATATCTGTCTTTATAATATTCCTTCCATAGACAGACCCCAGTTATATTGGCTTAGCCGGAAACGGAAGAGAGCAAAAATTATAGAGATAAGTCTCCAGTGACACTATATAACGTCCGAGTCTAAAATAAATAACGGTGTCCTTTCTTTACGGTTCCAAGTGAGAAGTAGCTCGCATTTCAATATAGGTAGACTACACGACTAACCTCAGGTACCCCTTGTCCCATGCCTCGACCATCTCCACGTCTTGGTTCACACGGTTTAACATTCTCAAATACCAGGAATATCCGTAGTCTGTGAGCCAAGTAGGAAGACCAGCAGGCCTGCGACATGCTTCAAAAGGCGCCTCAAATGCATCCGCCATTTCCACATCCTGGTCCAAATCCTGAGTTGAGCTGAAGTCAGAGCTGAAGGTGAGAGTGGCGACTGGAGCGGAAGTGTGGACAGTCCCATGGTGTGCGGTGGACACGTCACTGACCGCTGGACTCACATGAACGGCCGCTTCATTTTCACTCTCACCGGTTTGGGATTTGGACCATTTTTGGTCAATTATCGCCTCTACTTCATAGTGGGTGGGGGGTGTAGGCTCCGTTGTTCCAGGGGCCGGATCATTCTGGTCGCGATTTTGTTCTTTGGGGGCACCTTCTTCAACATCCAGGCGTGAATGCTCAGCACTGACTGGAACTTTGGCGGATTGGAAGTTATGATGAGGATCATGGGCGGGAGTAACAGCGAGCTTTTCAAATAGAAGTGTTTACTCATTCAGGCCTATAGTGCTGTCCCTGACAGATGATGGTCTCGTTGTAATGGATCCATGTGGCTGGGATGTTGGCCTCTTGTACGGAAAGTGGTGAGAGGCGGCTTTTGCACCGGTAGTGCGAAGGGTGCTCTTTGTAGACAGACCCCGGTGATATTGGCTTAGCCACTGCGCGTTCAGATAACGTACGGGGACTCCGTACCACGTCTTTCTTGTTGCCAGCTAAATATAGTTGAATTAGTCTGATAATGGCTCATCCCACACTGCGCTACCTTCTTTACCAAAACCGGTGAGTTGAGAGGCTATACTCATTACCTTCCATGAACCCTAACACCTCTCCAGTGTTGGCGCAGCCAATCACTTCGCGATGGTATCGCGAAACAATCTAAGAAGGTATTTCAACCGCTTTTTCTTGTCATAATGTCCTTCACATTGCAACAGAACTACGGTAGCAATTATGGGAAAAGGGTCGGTTCAATTTCAGGCCTGTCCGAAGGTAAAGAAAGACCCCGCAAAGTATGTATCAATCCCTGTTCTGGTCTTAATGCTGTCACCTCAACATTTTACAGGCTGCTTCAGTGTCTCCATCAACGGCCGAGGGCCGTCAGACCTTTCACATGGTGACCCGATAGCATCTCTTGTTACTGTATGTATTTGCTTCCATTCTATATGCCTTCTCACATGTACTTTTAGGCATTGTCCGATATCAAGCTGCGGCCCAGGACCCGTCAGAATAACAAACAACCTTCAACCACCCGTGATGACGCCCGAACGCATACTGTGAAGTGCAGCATCTATGTCCACCTAGGCTATCATAAAGACACAGTCAAATGTACTCACACATCGAAAAACGATGCTATCCTAGGTGGTGATGCCAAAAGACATTCTTCAATGAGTACCCTGTCAGCGCTTTGCCATTGGAAGATAATTTTGGGCCGAGAGCTCTCATCCCGTTCCCTTCCTTGGTTTCGTGTACTGTCGTAGTTGGATACAGGGCCAGATCAACTCCCCTTGATACCAAGACTGAACTCACCAGAGAAGAGAGGAGAGGATACTGGATCAGACATCAGCGCAGTAGGTTTCTAAACATTAGCTTGATTGTGCCTGAAGTTTCAATCCCTTACTTAGTGTTTAGCGTCACTTTCAAAGCTCAGCATGTACGTTGGTGACCTGTATTTGAACTTTTTACTAACGAGTTAAAATTCAGAAATTCTGGGCAAAAAGTGCATCAAAAGGATGTCCGGAAGAAAGTCCCTCTGCATACGGTCATGCTACCCACAAAGGCGCCCTTCGCACTACCAGTGCAAAATCCGCCTCTCACCATTTTTCGTACGAGAAGCGGACATCCCAGCCACATGGATCCACTATGACAAGACCATCATCTGTCTGGGACGGCACTGTAGGCTTGAATGAATTAATGCTTCTATTTGGAAAGCTCACTGTTACTCCACCCATGATCCTCATCATAACTTCTAATCCGCCGAAGTTGCAGTCAGTACTGAGCATTCACGCTTGGATGTTGAAGAAAGTGCCCCCAAACAACAAAATCGCGACCAGAACGATCCGGCCCTGTACCAACGGAGTCTACCCCGCCCACTATGAAGTAGAGGTGATAATTGACCAAAAATGGTCCAAATCCCAAATCGGTGAGAGTGAAAATGAAGCGGTCGTTCATGCGAGATGCGAGTCC